>JAEMON010000009.1:25034998-25060726 GCA_030264115.1 Lygus lineolaris | reverse complement strand
TTTCGCTGTTCTTCTTTCTGCTCCCTCGTTCTTCTCTGTTCTCTTCCTGTCGCTTTGTCCCCTATCTCATTAGTTGTTCCAGTTGTTGACACTTCACATCCTAGACTCTGTGCTTGTTCCATCACTCCAGCCAATGATAGTACATTTGAAGAGTCTTTAGAGACTGGCATTTGCTGTTCAACTTCAGGGCTGGGAGACTTTACTGTGGTAACCCCTGCTGACCTCTTTCAACTCCACTGCCGGTGTCCACTTGCACCGCAATTCCAACAAGTGATGTCATGAACTGTTCTCCATCGTTTTCCACTTCTTGCTTGATTTCGAACAGGGCATCCTTTCGAAATATGGCCAATTCTGCTACACTCCCAACAGATAACATTTCTTTTGCCAACTTTCCATTTTCTTGGGCTCCAGTGCGACATCCAACGCCCATTCTGGGGTCCACCGACAGACTCACCCATCGGACTTGACCTCTTACCCTTATTCACCAATTTTTCAACACCTTGAACTTCCATTTGGATAGCCAGGCTAAGAGCCTCAGCCAATATACATACTACTGAATTGGTCTCCAGTCCCAACAGTTCTGGTACATGGTAATCTTTATACGACTGTCTTGTCGGAATCTTCGTCAGCGACAACTTTCCAATTTCCACGTACTGTTTCACGGTTGGGCAAACCAAACTTTCGAGTCTCGACATGACTTCTTCCAAGACCCCGGTTGCTTTCTTGTCTCCATTTATACTAGACATTCTTCTTCCGCGATTCATCCCATCAGTAGCCATTTCCACCCCTCCCTCTTTGAAGGGTTCAAACGAGTCACCGCTGTCACCAGTGTAACGGATTTAAGCTAAAGTCACGATCTACATAGAAGTCACAGAACACGGCATTCAAGACCAGAACAAGAACTCATATTTTTATTGAAATTCAGCCGTCTCCCAACTTTATGAACATATGACCCATAACAACAATGTTCATAACAATGGAGTTATCCAACATCCCTAACAATATACAATTATGTTAATATAATAATTAATAATATTATAATTATATCGGTAATTATTATATTTATTATTATATTAGCTATAATATACCCACAAGGGTATATTGTAGCTTCCCTATCAACACAATCGCGAAATGTTGGCTTTGGAGTCCTGTGTGATGGTTGAAGATGATGATTATTCTGATGGGTAGATAATTACTAATTACCATTCATCGTGTAATACGATAATCACAGCATAGGTATTGTTCATGACTTTGTAATAGGCACTTTCTTTTCTTCCCTATTGCCATAATAATTATCTTGGTTAGTAAATTCATTGACTTCTGGCTTTTGGCATTCCCTCACTCAATCGTACATCGAGCGTAAAATTCCAGTCCAGTGGAATCATAAAAAGTATAATATAATAATTTTATCCATCCCCTATAAAAAAGGGTATCATCAATAGCGGTCACATGACAAATTAGTATTCAATGCTCGATGAATAACACGAACTATTCGCGAGGGGATATTGGATCGTTGTAAACCAAGTTGATGAGTTTTGTTGAGAGCGTTACATGATTCAGGATCGAGAGAAAACCCAGTCTACAACCTTCGGTGGGGACTCGCTAAGCCACCATGAGGTTTTAGCTTGACAACCCTCTAAAGAAGTTATATGAATATGCAACCCTCATTGTGGCGCGCTGTTAAATTATGGTTCCCCAGCCGGAGCTGGAGAGAAGTCTTGACGTTCCCACGGTTCATTGTTGAGTCACAGAACCAAGAGTTCACAGTTTGAGTCACTTTCCACGAGGATCTTTCTTTCTCAAAGTTGTAGGATCATAATTTTGGTGACGTTAGGTGAAAGAGTCAAACCTTTTGGTTCTTTTAGGGATATAACCACTCAGTATCGCAACAGAGAGGATAGAAATAGGGAGTCGTGAAGGTAGGTAAGTATCCAATCCTGCCCAAGTTTGAACTGCTTGATGAGGTAGTAGCGTCTTATTATGAAGATCAAGTTTTCTATATAGTTTTTGGGAATTAGACTTCAAAATGTATGATGTGGGGGTATGGGTGGACCATTTTTCGTCTGGAAAAATTCTTCATTTTTGGAGTCACTGGTTTATTTTCCTTTTCTTTCTTAAGGTACGTTTTGTCGCGACATCGGCGACTTCCTCGGCCTGTATTATTTTCTATTGTTGCTTATCAGCTCAGAATTTTAAAAGAATCCCTCTCCATTGGGTTACGTGCTCTTGGTACCTGTAGTGTAAATTGGTTGTGGGTAGGGCTGCATGGATGTGATAGATAGCTAGTCCATAAGCCGGTTTTGGTTTCTCCTTGGAAGACGAAAGAAGTTCTTGGAGTAAGTTTCGTGTGTTTGGTGTTCATCATGTGGTGATTCCACAGTTAAATAAAATATCTAAAGATATTCTTCAGGTTTCATAAGTTTTACATACTCAGGAACATACATAGGGGGCATTTAAAAGCACTATTTTGGAAGTTAAAACTTGTAAAAACGAGTTAAAATTTGTACACATTTCATTAAAAAAGTTGAATTCTCACATACCATGAGGCCCTACCCAGAACCAATTTACACTACAGGTACCAAGAGCACCTAACCCAATGGAGAGGGATCCTTTTAAAATCCTTAGCTCATAATCAACGATAGAAAATAATACAGGTTGAGGAAGTCGCCAATGTCGCTACGAAACGTACCTTAAGAAAGAAAAGGAAAATAAACCAGTGACTCCAAAAATGAAGTGTTTTTCCAGACTTCAAAAGTTAATCTTCCAGCTGATATTAAAAGGGCGAGGGGGCATCTTGTGTGAGTGGGCTCTTTCATGCATGACCACAACGTGGGACTATGGCAGGGACTCCACACTGATACAATCACACCAAGTTTTGACGTATCGCCAGGAATTGACATCATGAGCCTGCTCCTTCCTCCATAACCTGTGAGTTGATCCTTTCATATAGGTACACAGGTCGCTAGTAGCTAGAACCTTCCAGTGGTTCTCGGTTTGAGCCCTGCGCCGAACAACCGGTGTATTTACAGTCTCCTTCCAGGGGTTTTGAAGCTCGACAATATTATTTAGATGATTCGGAGTCAGTCGTAGAATAAACATTAGTTCTTTCTTTCGGGTTATTTTTTCTGGAAATTCATGAATGATTTGGGGTCAGTTGTAGGATAAGCATTTTTTATTTCAAAAGAAAAAATAGTTCCTCCTTACCATCACAAGAATCATAATATTATTTAGGTTCACTCTATTCTATACAGGATCAGTAAGCTTGGAGGATCCGGCTGCCAGAGCTCCAGTTATGTACGATTCTGCAATGAAAGCAAAACCTCCCTAGATTGAATTACCTATATACTAAGCGTTGCATGAAACTTTGCACACCTCATAAGAAGTGAAAAAGTTTAAGCTGTCCTATTTTCCATACTTGCTTCAAGGTACGAGTAGATAAGCAGGACGTTAGTTTTGTTTTCGGTCAGACATTGCTTGGGGTGCACTTGTCCTGAAGGAAGCAAGCTAAGTAAGTTGAGTTGAAGTTACTGCACATTCCATTCACAGGCAGTACGTCTGGTTCTACCAATGATATTACTACCAAGACCCGGCGAAGCCATTAGTTGAGACTACCTGGCTTTGGAATACTACAGTCAGTCTATGACAGTCGTCTGAGCAGAATGGTTATCGTAAGCTCAATCGTGTGGGAGTTCCATGTTCCGAAATCTGATCACCCACTACTAATAAAGAACTTTAGCTCTGTAAACACATAGCCTTGCCAGTAACCAATAATATGTGTTGGCGATACACCCCCCCCCCCCCTCACATATATGTATAACCGCTTATGATGAGGAAAACATTTTTTTTCTTTTTTGATGTTCCTGCGTTCCTCACTAAGTAACCACTTAGGTACCTTTGTGTTGAAAAAAATTTGTTATCGACATCCATTTCCGTTGAAACTGTTCACCGTTGCGTTAACTCTGCTTTTAGATTTTCCCGAAAATGGAACTCTGCGCAGCAGACTAACCAGCTAAAAGTACTCCAGACTAATTCCATCTGTTGCTCCCTCTAATGGAACCGTCAAGGCAAATAGGAGCGCAGTGCATCTGGCGATATAATTGCTCCGTTTGTTTGTTCTCCACACATGCGTTTTCCCCCTTCTTACGAGAGAAGTGCAGAATAAACACCCATGAAATAATGTGAGTAAGTTGCTTGTGTACCTAACTAATGTGCTGTTTGAATAATACTTTGGACTTCTTAAAGTGGTCAGGTGGGTCTCCAATTATTTGGAGAAGTAGTTATTATCTCTGTCTGCGGACAAATCTCTCGAAATTGAAAAGTAGGGAGGTCAGAACATAAAAGTAAGAAATGTACTACAAAATTAGGACGAATGGTAGTAACCCTGCCCTGTGCCATCCTATCGGACGACATGTATAGTCCTACAATATTGCTCCCTCCATTTGCCCCTGGGTATAATAACCGCCATAGATTCAGCATGGATAGGATATAATACGTATTCATAGCAGCTCTCGGTTCATTGTTGGCAACGATAACCCATAACCCATTGTGTGCCTGGAGCGTGTGATTCCCGCCGATCAATCAGCGATGGGGGACCATAATTAACATGAGTCAGGGAGCCGGGTAATGAAGTGCGAGAGTGACAGGGTCTTCTGGCCTCCCTTCAGATTGGCTAGAAGCTGAGGGGGTTGTTGCCTCTGTGGGCTCATCACTAACCACCAAGAACTGCGTATGTACAAATTTATGTAAGTGTCTACTCTATTTTTGTTATTTTAAGGTAGAGGAACTGTTGCATAAAGGTTGCAGCCCCCTTCCTCTGCGACCTTCAAGGTCTATTGTGGGTTGCCCCTACAGAAAAGCGATTATCGAAAACCCTCTTATTCCCTCTCTTTGAAACAAAGCGTGGAAGATCATCAGGTACAAGATACCTTGGAGCTAACATTTGGAGTTAAATTATAATTTTCAAGTATATTATCGAATTCAATCAAGTAGGTGCGTCACAGTTGCACAATTAGGCATCATACGTTTCTGTCTCACAGAACCGGCAAATTAATATCCATTATTAGTTTGCCTATTTTCTTCAGATGATACCGAAGTGGCCAATGGACCATAAATAGGCCCATATAAGTATTCTAACGTCTTTCTTTGGTAGCTTTTCGTAGGCTTTTTTCGAAAACGTCTCAAAGAGTTTCTCCTGTCTCAAACCTGGGAGATTTTGCCAGTATACTAGGTATGTGGATGACGTCACGTGATATTGCCTCCCAAGTGATAAGGCGTTTTGTCGCCGAATCCTGGGCGGGTACGCCAAGTGCATACCACCCATACTGTTCACTCACTGTTCTTCCATTAGTTTACTTAGGTACTCTACTTGAAAACACCATGAACAGTTGTTATCCACAATTCGACAATTTTTCGCAGTCTTCGCTATTTCTCCAGAATGGATGGTGGAGATGAAGGGTATTTGTCTCATGGCTAACCACCAAGAATCTCGTATGGCCACAATATGAACTTAATTAACGTTGAACTACGTCGACAATATTGAAGTGTTCATCATTTCTTCATTGGATGATGGTCTACCTTGAGATTAGGTGGAGGATGAGGGGATTGTTACTTTGGACACATCACTAACTGCCAAAAATTGCGAATCAAAAACACCCGTGCGAACACAAGGAAAACTAATCATATCAAAATCATGTGCCCTACTGAACGAGAAGAGGTAACTACGGTACGAAAATCTTGGATTTCTTCAGAACGGATGACAATGTCAGCCTTCCTTGATATCCATTGTAATAAAAAATATTATGCTCATCATAAGGCGGATCTGAGAGGTTACGGTGTAGCTTATTCTTGCCTAATCAACTGGTCCACTGATTGGGTAGCCAAATCATGAACCCCAGTGACTGCCAGGGGATACCGAATCAAGCAGTCAGGCTGTAACTAGCACACGTTCCTTCGGAAAGACATGGGACACCGTCTGACCAAAGGTTGAGTAGTTGGTGGGGTTCATACGACGCACAAATCATATATGCGACTTGAATATCCTCGCAGATAAATCTTGTCCACTAAAATGAACCAAGGTTACATAACAAATCAATAATCAATTCTCTCATTTTCAAAGACCATAAGATTTTGGAATCATCATTCTTTCTCCAGAATGCAGTGGATGTTATACTGAATGTGGATGTTTTACTGAAAAAGTTGAATTTGTGAAATGTATCGTAATCATATAATCTTGCTAATAACGACGCATGTTGACCGCACAACAGAATTGATTTCACGCCTTCAAACCGCTTTTCTGTTTTGCAGAACAAACTCTATACAAGAGGGAACCCCCCGCGTTTTCCTCTTTTTGTACGTAAACAATATTAATCAAACAAAAAGGGATAGCGATCTCTAACTCTAATTGGATCCTGGCGTTTGGCTCTTCAATTCAGACTAACTGGCGGGGCGTTTCTCGGAAAAGTCCCTTGTAGTGTCAAAGCTGTGCTTTTTACGGTTTACGCTTCTCGTTTATTACTCTGGCTCTGTATTTTATTTTGTTCGGTACCTACATTTTTTGTTCATAAAAGTTCATAAAACACTCGGGAAACATTTCCGTGCTAATGTAGGGTGAAATTTTCTATTTTCGATCTTAAATTCGGGTGCATTGCTCTCAAATTCCCCCATTCGCCAATTTTCAAATGAAAATGTCGCTGGTTCAGGTTCAGAATTATTTGGGCGCTGAAGGCCCCCCCCACCCATCCGCTGACGAGAGGATGATCGGTGACGTCATCATTGTTGATTTGTAGACACATTTCCGCTCATAGGATACCCTTCATATTGCACCTTTTTGGGGAGAGATAGACTGAGATCTATCATTGGAAAAGCAAAAAATAATCATGCTGGAAAAATTCGTGAAATGAAAGCGTAGGTAACTGCGTAAGATTATAGTTGACTGTTTCATTGAAAGGTACGCAGAGAGGCGAATTGCCTATGAAGCACAAATGCTCTGGTACCGTGCCCTGCGATTACAGTTTTCAATAAAGAATTAAGATTCGACACTAAAAAATGTAAAATATAATATTATGTCGTGTTTCAAAATAAAATATCAATCATAAAAATACAAATTCATAGTTGTAGCATGTCCACACAGTTCCAGTGACACGGTCTGTTTCCGACGCCATGTTGGAAAAGATGAATTTTGACTTACCCTTCGGGGTGATCATCGACGATCGTGAATGTTAGAGGAGAGGCACGCCTCTATACAGATCAGGTTCACTTCTCGGGTTTACAGATGGATGGATGGAAGAGGTCCGGATTATAGCGTAGCGAAACCCCTGAGGTCTGTCCATTTATAAATCCACCATCCATTTATGAAGCCGAAACCCATGCCATAGACACAAAAAGACGCACAAGAGGTCGCCACAAAACGACTGAAAGGTGCGAGACTTTACATAATGTCTGACAAGCCAATAATGGCTATATCGGCCTACTCAATAACCTCAAGGCTGACCTAGAATTTTCCAAACTCCCTTAAGGTGGCGGCTCGAGGTAATAAACTGACTTTGCTTTGGGTACCTGACCATGAGGGAGTCGAGGACAATGAAGAGGCCGATCGCCTCACTGAACAGGGTGTGACTAAGGGCCTGCCCCGTCCCATTGAATAAAAGTATTTCATGTAACTTCCATGTCTTCAGAATATCTTTCGTGATTCCTTCTATGTTTCTTTCTGCAAGTAATATTCACAATAAATATAGGCGAAGTAGACTTTTGAAGGCTGCTGATAGGCATGGTTTCTGACAAGATGTTGACAAATTTCTCCCATTCTTCTTCAACCGCTATTTCATCGAACGATTCAAATGAGAAGGGAAAACAAGTTTAAAAAAAAAAACCTCACGGCTTTGTGGTTATCGAGACCACAAATGGTCGGTAGGATGTCAACACTTTCTGAATGCAAAAAGCAGCAACGACCGTGCTTAATCTCGGGAAATAAACTTCAGAGATCTCTTAAATCACACAACTTCTGAAAACTTTCTTTCCTCCTGCTGTGAGGTTACGCGATATTCTGAGCAAACTCTGATACTAACTCTTGAACTCACCATTATGAATAGTGGGGTTGTTAGTTTCAAGTTTCACACTTTGAAACATAGTTTTTAGTAGTGCTTTTGCATTTTTATTGCACCATAAGACAGTGTGATGATAAACCTGTCTGCTTGTATTTGAATCTTTGCCAGACTCATTAACTAAAATATTTATTTTTTCACGGTGAAATCTGTTTTGATTACTTTCGCAAATAATAACTCTTCAGAATAGAAAGAATGCCGAAAACTGATTTGAAATTTATCGATTTAAAACGTTTCAATGCTAAAATGGTTAGGGGAAGGAGAGGTTATTCGCTTTTTCTACTTATTAGTCACCATGAGTACTGATGAGGTTATAGTAAGAGAGTTCCTATGAACGCTTTGATAGCCGAGATGTCGTGATCTTTGTTAGTGATTTTTGTTTTTATTGTTATTGTTGATTATTCGTCTTGTATCATCATGACATTGCATGATCCATGATGCACTGGCTCACAGACAGACACAAGAACGAATTTATTGATGATGGTCTTCAATACTGTGATTGGATGTTATGTTGAGGGGTGGGGGGACTAAAAGAATCTTCAAATCCCAGAAGTAAAAAGTGCCATTCATGCAGCATGAGTAGATGAGCGAATTTTTAAAAATGATTTTAACCGATTTGATGGGTGATTCTTATAGGAAATTTCACGCTGATTCCGAATATACCTTATGTTCCTATGTTTAAGATGGTAATTTACACCAAAAACCTCACAAAACGCGATATTTTACTCTATATTTTCAAAATTTGTACCCTTGGAGTAGGTACTCCAAAAATTCTGGCCAACGAACATAACCTTTCTCTTGATATTATTGACATTTTTAAATTTTCTCAGATTTTTAGCTAGATTCCTCGGTCAGATATCGTCTGGAGTGACACACATATATATATATATATATAGATATACATAAATATATAAATGAATATATACATTTAAAAAAGTTTCAAATTTCAGGAATCGTTTTAGAATGGTCTGAAACGAATTACCATGAAGAAAATTCTCAAAAATTTGCATCATTTAAATTATGAAGCCATTGCAATAGCTTGATTTTCCTCGAAAATTCGCTAATACAACGCAACGGATGCTTTGGTGGGCTCGGAGAGGAAGTATACAATTTATCTGGCTACCTACATTATCATCCATCGTGTTATTGTTATAATTTACACTATCTATGTTGATTTGATGTGCCTTTCGTAGTAGAATTCATAGATTGGAGAAGATAAGGTACACTGGATATGGTAGGCAGAGGGGAAATGGATGGATCCCCTAAGAAATCAGATAAGCCGAGACGCCGGGTGTGTCCCAACTTTTCCCATAATCACTGAACCCGCCCGAGTGTAGAATTCCGCAATATTCAGAAACGCCCGCGGAACTTCTATTCCCATCAACTTTGGAAATCGCGTCATGTTCTCCATCTCTGCTTCTTTTCTTTCAACCCAGCAAAAACTCCTTTATCCCTCCTAACGATGCAAAAATCGAACAAGCTCATGAATAGAACGCAGGACGTTAATGTCTGGGCCGATTCAACAAGTCGATTTATTATTTAAAAGAGGTCTTTCCTTTCAGGTCCCGGAACTCGCCTTACCCCTGACTAATCTTACTCGTCTCTCTCAGTATTTTTCGCTTGACTTTATCTCGACTTACGCTGCAGGGCGAAATTTTCGCTTATCTAGCAAATCCTGCTTTTCTATTTAAAGCGAGCGACTTCCGAACGGATCGCGTCTCTGAATGAGATTTCACGAAACGAGACGGCCTTTTGGGTTCAGTCGAATGAATATCGCAGCTCTAAGGAAAATACCCTGCCTTCGTCAAGCATTTAGTTGGAATCCGTGTGATAGGTATACTGCTTGTTGAATACGAAATTATGAAGACATTGCTCTGATGCTTCTATTGATTTCCAATTTTTGCGGTTTTCGCGATGTTGTTAGTTGAGCAAACGAGCAAATCTTTTATGTTCGTACGTAATATTTACCATGAGAACTCCTCGCTAGCCTTTGTTATATTATATTTTTGACACTTTATGTCTTTACTCTGGCAAATAACTAGAAAAACGTCACACGAAATCGTCACGAAAAGGGAAGTAACTACTTTCCTTACCTCCAAACTACTTCCCTTACCACCAAACTACTTCCTTTATCACAAAACTGAGCTCCCAGATCAGCTGAGTTGAAAATGGAGCTCCCAGATCAGTTTGTCGAAAATGGAGCTCTTACATCAGCTGAGTCGAAAATGGAGCTCTCAGATCAGCTGAGTCGAAAATGGAGCTTCCAGATCAGCTGAGTCGAAAATGGAGCTCCCAGATCAGGAGTCGAAAATGGAGCTCTCAGATCAGCTGAGTCGAATATGGAGCTCATTGAAAATGCATCCAAACAAATTTGGTTGTATGGGAAACTGTTAATATTGACATAAAATGTCCCAATGTGTTGCGGACTCGTATGCAAGCATTTCTTCTCCTTTCTTCTCTCCTTACAAATTTCTAATCAGTCAACAAAACGTACTAACCAACAACAATTGCTTATGAAATCAATAACAAAACTAAGGTGAATCTTGCATTAGCTTCATGTTAAAATTCGATTCTTAGATTCTAATACGTATCTTGAAACGTAAAACATTATGCTGATTGATTTATGTTACTGGTGATTACAGGGTACGATAATTTGTTTTCAGGGTGCTCCGGGCGATCCTTGACAATGAGATTCGTAAACAACCGTATCACTCATATACCGATTTTGATGAGTTTATTTTCAAATAGATGGCTTTGTTTCTGGGCAGGTTATACGCTGTGGTGGATGTCGTAAACCATCTTCCCTAATCGTATAAAATCGCTCTTTTGCTTCTGAGTCAACCAAAAGTAGAGTAAGCTTTCTCACACTAGGGGTGACAATTTGTTTACCTCCCAAATCAAAATTTCCACTCAGATCTCAAGCGAATTTTCGAAGAGCATGACTCGCGGCAGAACGTATTTTCGAAGAGCATGACTCGCGGCAGAACGTGTGAATGTAACTATGCCATTTGTGGTAGGTGTGCAAATTTTTGAAAATTCTCTCAGACCATTCTAAAACATTTCTGAAGTTTACCACTTTTTAGTATGTATATAAGAGATATTTTATTTGTTTATATATTCGTCACTCCAGACTATCCGACCCTATAGGATCCATGTAAAAAATTTGAAAAACAATTTAAAAATGTCAATAATCTCAGAAGAAAGAATGAGTTCGTTGGCCAGAATTTTCGGTGTACCTACTTACACTTAGGAGTCAAATGTGTTTAAAAAAGATAGGTTCCTGGTAACATTTTACAATTATAAAAATAGGGATTATTCTGGTACATTCGGAATCAGCGCAAAATTTTTTCCAAGAATAATCCGTCAAATATTGCTTTCAGATTCAATATTCCTTGAATTATGCTTTCACTGTAACATGTAGTATTTATAATTCGAAGAATATCCTACCAACAAAAGTAGGTACTCAGTAAAAAAAAAAAAAATCGGCGCGCCGCGCCTAGCTGGGGGTGGACCCCCGGACCACCCTTATCTGTCACCTTGAGCCTGGCGGCTAAACATTGGAGGAACGTGGAACACGCTTAAAAATGACATTCATGCACCATGAGTTAATGAGCGAATTTTCAAAGAATAATTTTAGCCTGATTTGGTAGGTGCTTCTACTAGCGTGCTTCATATTATGTTGTGAAGGTACCCATCATAATGCCAAATTGAAAACTTAAAACAACTTTGTTTGTTTACCTACGTACCTGTTGTAGTCCTCTGAAGGATGTTGAAGCAGAGGGAAATTGGCAGGGTGAGATGTAGTGTGATGTAAAATAAATTCAGAGGTTTCCAAGGTGATCGATTTTTGTGGGGTGGGAAATGGGGAAGTTATTTTTCCCTAGCAACGATTGGTGGTACGCGTAAAGCATCAGGTTGCATTCTAGGGTCGTTTTTTCGAGTCGGTTTCTTGGGTCGTTTTTTGCCTGATAGGTCCCGGTAAAAGCGTGTTCCACGCTAAAACTTCCGTGGCTTCATAAATGATTCTTCGAAAATTTGCCCATTTGCATGACTGGAACTTTTGCGTTTTAGACCTGTCTGAAGAAATTTAGTTCCGTGTCAGTCTACCTGACGTTTATTTCGAAAACCTTTGGCACACGCTTGACTTTCACAATTTCCATCCGATCCGTTTAAATGTTCAGGGATTGTGCGATTAGCTATAAGTCTGGTCAGTAGCAGCCTCAGCGCAGGACAAACCGTGAATTTCTGCAAACATCGAATTCTGAGGTCCTAATTGCCTGAAACC
Organism: Lygus lineolaris; assembly: GCA_030264115.1. Lineage (NCBI taxonomy): Eukaryota > Metazoa > Arthropoda > Insecta > Hemiptera > Miridae > Lygus > Lygus lineolaris. Next base: position 25,048,342 of record JAEMON010000009.1, on the reverse strand, counting down.
GCTCAAACTAGGAAGACAAAGTTGGGAGCTGCCCTCCGGATGATCGTATACGTTGTAATGATCTGCCCACTATACTTCACGGTGATAGCATAATAATCGATGAATGCTGCATCTTGGTCTTGACGTGAATTGAAAATACAAAACGTATTTTGTGTATTCAATTATTATTTGAAAATAATGTAATGGCCCAGATAAATTATGTTCTCGTAACACATGTTTATATTATAATGAGACCATTATATTAACTAAATAGTTCGTGCCACTGAAGTTCTGACTTCAGATTTGATTTCAGCACAGCAAAAAGCATTACCGATATAGGTATTTAAGATTCGATATTTAATTCAAAACGTTCAGGTCGAAAAAAAGGTTAAAAATGTTGAGGTTGAGTTTCGGCTTGAACTGTACCTGAACGTTTTACTTGGAATGCGGAAAGTTCAAGGAACGCTATTGCAAACCTCTCGCTGAATGAATGAGAGACTTCCTCCGGGAGTTTACCGTGAATTCTAAGAACGTTGCAGAAGGTTTCCCTCTATACAACTCAACTCACCTCCTCCGTTGGGTTGATACAGGATTCCAGTTCTTATTAGTAAGTCAAGTTAACCTCAAACCACTTGGAACAGGTAGAGGTATTACTTTTTTGAAAATAATGTGAGGAAGGCTCAGTGGAGCTTAATATTTGATCTAACAAGGACTCACCGGTGCTTGGAACACATTTCTAGCACGGGAACATTTTCGCAGAACTACGAGTATTCCGGATGTTATTTTTTTCGTATATTATTGACACGACCTTCAGATAACGGCGTTGTACTAGAATTTCCACCTACAGACTCCACAATATTGCAAAACACAATTCTTATCCGTCAATCGACTCGCCGAAAATAAGAAACTTCGCGCCCATAAACTGTTTACGGCTACTTGGGAAAACCTTGAATCAGATTATTCAACTCCGCAATTTAAAGCTCGAGGCGGGATAGGACGAGCCTGGCAGAGGATATTGCTTCCGACCTTGGTCACAGTCATTACCTCAACATTACGACTCGAATGATGATCTAATCGCGAGATCCCCCGAGATTGCGGAACCGTGATGAATCACAGCACCAGTATTTTAACCGCTATAGTAGCCCCCCCCCCTTCCCACCAACTGGGTTCATAAGGAGGTTATGGGCCTAGTATACCTTCCTGAGGAAGGCTCCCTCCAACCTGCATTTATTCTGTTTTAGCGACTTAATAGATCCTTATTTGGCATTTCATGGCTTCCAGCTGCGAGTAAATGTCAAACTTACAATAAATTTCTTGGATTTATTCACGTGACTACAGTTTCTCTTGCACGTAAGAGGCGTGACTATAGAAAATACCAACCCGAGGCAGGTGGAAACACTTATCAACCCTACTAAGACGGGCACAGCTAAGGCCCCTTCAAGAAGCATTGGTTAAGAAGAGCAATTCTTCATCTCCACAACATCAAACATGGGTAACGAGGCTAGAATGATCATGTATGAGATTGTTGAGAAAATTATGTGGGTCAAAAGTCCGTTCAAAAATTACTCGGACCTATTTGTATTTTTGAACCTCACATTGGATAATGCCCTTTAAATCCAGGTGTTACCAATTTTACCGCTCGAAATTTCATTTACAGCTTAAACCACCTACGGCTAGAACGATTCGGAAATGGAAACTCTTGCTTTTAACAGTGAAATAGGACTGAGGTGTTCTTCTAAGCCATCCTTCAACCTCCTAAATCCTCAGTGAATTTTCCCCGGGCACAGGAGGTACCTACTAGATACTTAATGCTTGAAGGTACGAGTATGTACCTACATAGTGAGTATTTATTATTGACAATTAAATGAAAAACCTTACAGCTATTACATAATAGATACAAATAAGTAACGCCGTGCTGATAGAGATAAAAAGTTCCAGTCATGGAGCATGAGTTGATGAGCGAATTTTCAGAGAATCATTCCAAGGAATTTGGTGGGATGGTGGAGGATTCCAAAATAGACGAAAGGTTGCAAAAAACCCTAGGAACACGTTTTTGAATCTAAGGCCGGGATTTATAGACGGTCTTCGAGTTTCAAGAGACCTTGAGATGGTCTCCTCGAAATTCAGAATACGGATTCGGCTTTCAATGAATCCTTGAAGACCATCTCAAGGTCTCTTCGAAACTCGAGGACCGTCTATAAATCCCGCCCTTAATTTTCAAAATTTGACCCTTAAGAGTACCTACTCCAAAAATTCTGGCCAACTAACTGATCCTTTCTTTTTATAATAATATTGACATTTTGAAATTTGTATGGATTTTTAGAGCGTAATTATAGGATGAGGGTGTCTGGAGTGTCAAAGTGTAAATCACAAGTGTAAATCCGTTTTACAAGAAAAAAAAAAATTAGTTCTAATTCATGTTTGTTTATGTTTTTGGCTGCTATAATGACATCTGCGGTACCAGATCATATCAGCGTTGGCCTGAGGCGGTGAGATATCCTGTCAGGATTTCTCATTCCCTCAGCCGCTTATATTCCTTCGGGCATTTTTATTCAATTTCTCCCTCTCACCACCTCCCTATTCTACCGCCTGTGGTCCTCTATCCGACAATCAATATCCCGACTGAATTACCTCCACACATGTCACTCACTCACACGTCATCACAACAATGACACCGACGACGAATACGAATACACGTAACATCACGCCTTCCGTGCAACCCGACGCCCCAGCCATGGTATGCTATCTCACCCTGAATACACAATACGGATCTCTTAAAAAAAGAAAAAAAATCCCCTTGCACGCATGTTTATAGAGAGCTCGCTGTTTCCCCCCTTCTCCACGAATACCTAATTTTCTATATTTACATCTTAAACGGAAGATAACACCACTATAGAACCTCAGGTTTTGGCCCCATCTCGTACTACATGTTCAAAGTAGATCACTCGTTCCCTGATGAATAAATCCCACGTGCTGTATCAAACTGTTTCTTTTTTCAGATAAAATCTCCGTTTTATCAAAATGTTGAAGAAAATCGAGCTATCAAAATACTACCTAAGTCCTCGCCGGTTTAAGCAATGCCATATTGGAGGAAACAAATGGGGAAAGGAAGAAAGGCGATCGAAGTTCTAGAGAGGCTGAGACTCAACCTAGGACTGTGAAAGTCTTACATGTTCAAGATCGAAATAGCATGAACTCCCCCTGCAAGAAATTTAGAGACGAAGAAGAGGATCTCGAACACGTAAAAAGCAATTGGAAATTTTGATTTTGGAGGACACCAATTTTGTTAATTTCTTTCACGAATACATAGCTTCCTACCTTCGGTAGTGAGGAGACAAAAAATTGGTGTCCTCCAAAATCTAAATGTTCACTTGCTTTTTACGTTTCAGAGCTTTCTAAACAATTTTGGTTCCGTTTCTGTCTGTCAGGCAAAACAATATGAAGTTATGGTCCGAATTCGATGAAATTTCCAGGGATTGTGCGAGTTAGTCCCGTGACGGTTCCCTATGAATTCCAACCCTATCGGCCTATTAGTAGCGTGAGGGCATGCGCAAACGTGAATTTCCTGAAACCCAAGTATCTCAGTTCCAAATTGACATATTTCGCTCAAATTCGGAGGGTAGTTGGGGATTGAATCCAACACAATCACCACAATTCCGTCTCGATTGGATCATAGTACTGCGAAAGCGCAAACTTGAAATTTGTTGTCATAGGCGTAGGTATCTCTGGAACTTCTCCACTAATTTCTGTCAAATTGTCAGGAGTTACGCGAGTTAGACCCTAGAGGGTCCCCTATGAATTTCATCGCCATCGGACCACTAGCAGCGTGCGCATGCGCAAACGTGAGTTTCCTGAAACGACGATTTCTAAGTTCCTAATGGACCGTTTTCGCACAAATGCGGTGTGTAGTTGAGGGCTGACAAATGCCTTCTAATTTCGAACTGATTGTATCAGTAATACCTAATAATAAAGGAATGAGATAGGCATACGTCATCAACCTCCGTCTGGGTGGGACTTTCCGCTCCCTGATACCGTGACGTCATGGGGAACATTTCCGCCCGTTTCGTGACAAAACTAATTTTTAAGTTTCAACTTTTTAATCGTTTCCGAAGTTAATCCATCTATCTTTAATACATATCCAAGTGTTAAGTATTTTGTTGGCACATAAATACGCTTAGTGAAAGCCCCCCCCCCCCCAAAAAAAAATAATAATAATAAAATATAATGGAACTTGTAGCAATGAACTTGCTTTTGCGATCCAATCATAACATAATTCATTAGGATTCATCTGAAGAGCAATCTCCAGCCCAGTGACTTCAGAATTTAGCCTTATCAAACCATTGAAATAGTGGAAATTCACGTTTCTAGCTGCAAAAGAATCAATATTGGTACAATCATGGATACGAGTGAGCTATGTACACCACTAGGAAGACTAATTTGGTTACTTCCACCATTCATGAGGGTAATTTTTGAGCTGAATCAGAATTATTACTGGAAGTTTTATAAATAGTTGACATAGATTTGTATATCCTCAACAGTGATTTCTGCGAGAAAAAAATGCATTAAACAATTTTTGAACGTTTTTAATTTTTTTAAATTTTTTTTTTTTAATTTAACAAAATTAAAGATCGAGGAAGGTCGAAAGGACAATAATACGAAATAACAACCTACTCAAATATTTCAAATTTCTGTTCTGCTTGTTAGTAAAACTTTGACACCATTAGGTATGGATTTTTTAGACCAGCGTCAGAAGCGTCTGGAAACCCATCGTAACTCGTATATTATTTATATCTTGAAAATTCGCTAAAATAGTTTTGTTTTGAAACATTTTTCCGCTTCGGCTGTTCTTCAACTAACCGGTTTTGTGGTTGTGAGAAACCCCGAAATTCTGAAGTATCAGAGGGGAAACAAGGGAATATTGACGAGAAGCAGCTACTTAAGACTTGTCAGTAGACGCCTCACGTCCCGTAGTGCAATCAAGTTTGAAATTTCCTGACGATCGGGTTAAGTGGGGGCTGCCTTCCCCATCAAAAGGGCCTCTCTCAGAACACCGTGTTGGAACACGGCTGGTTGGAACAGCCCGTTAGAACAGCCTTGTTAGGCCACGGACGGCCTCCGGGCGATGGACACTCAATTTTAACCGCGTTAACGCCCGAGTAGGTACCTCCAACGCTGCGGAAACTCAATTATCCGTTCACCACCAACAAAACGGCTCCCTGCAGGCATCATTTACAAAGTGACTTTTTATTAATAGATATTAGGTAAAGTGGAGGGAAACCTCCAAAAGACAGTAGAGTCACCTTAGGTGTTTAAAGGGCAAGGGAGTGATGTACTTAATTCAGTTTTTCACATTTTACTCAGCCAATTTTGCGGCATTTTTCTTATTATTATATTCCCCAGGGGGATCAGCTATGTATTATTTTAATTTCATAATTTTGCATTTCTGACGTCTCTTTAAAGATTACCTATAGAAAAAGGGAAAAAGGTTTGAAAAAAAAAAAAAAAAAAAAAATACTGTTCCACGCTAAAATGGTTATATAGGAGGTTTAGGTATCCATTTTTCAAACTTGTGGTCAAAGCCAGTAATAATGTTATAGTCAGAGATCCTGTAAACTCTTCGGTAGCCGAGATTTAGGCATTTTTGAGGACATTGTGTGTTTACTCCATTAACCCCTTGAGGTGGTTTTGTGTGTGGTGGATGTACGTGGTTCGGTGTGTTTAGTGGTTGAGTGTCATTTTGTGAGTTCAGTCTGTTTCAAAGTGGATATGTGGATATGAACATTGACTCGGCAATTGAGATCGATAAGAGGCTGATATCTGCCAATCGATGTTATTTTGGGCTTACCTCGCTCCTCAAATCTCAAACGCTCTCAAGAAAATCCAAGCTTACCACATACAAGACTCTGATCCGACCAGTTCTTGTTTATGGATCGGAGACTTGGGTAATGACGAAGCAGTCGGAAAATAAGCTAAGAGCGTTTGAGAGGAAAATCCTGCGAAGAATCCTGGGCCCTGTCTGCGATCAAGGTTGTTGGAGACGCAGGAAAAATGAAGAGGTATACCAGCTCTATGACAAAACTGACGTAGTCAAGTTTGCTAAGCTGGGGCGCCTGAGGTGGGCAGGGCACGTTATCAGACTTAAGAAGGATGATCAAGCTAAGAAGCTATTCACATCAAAGCCCATTGGAGCCAGAGGTAGAGGAAAAGGACGGCCCAAGCAGAGATGGTCGGACAACGTGGAAGAAGATGCAGCTAGGACTGGATGCCGAAATTGCAGCTAGAGATGGAGTAAAACGGAAGGATGTCTTGAAGGAGGACAAGGCCCAACCCGGGCTGTAGAGCCAAGCAAGAAGAAGAAGAAGTCTGTTTCAAAGGGCAGCAGAACAAATGTTGCTAATCACAATGAGACCACCCGCCGCGAAAATCCGTTTAGCTGATTGGCCTAGAGTTCGTCACAAACTCACACAAACACTCAACTATTATAATTTATTGTATGTCTGATATGGTAGATGGGTAAGATAAAAGCGATAAGGTTGAATCATTTCATATTCTCCGTCTCTGCATTGTTAGGTACACATAATTTCCATTCCAAACTTAAAGCACAACGTTACTTCGAATGATCTGTCTGTTTCTCAAATAAGAAACAGAACAAGAAATTTCGATAGTTGAGGTACAGTTCTGTTCTTACTATTCGAGACGATATCTGGGTTGCTTCAAGATCTGGCGGCCAAACTAGCTCGTGCTTTGCGAATCAAAACCCCTTTTACGCCAACTTCAAAAGACTTTTCAGTATTTCCTTTCTAAAGAGAAGTTTAGGTTTTCCCTTTGACTTCTCTCTGAAGACCAAATATTAGCTGGGTATTAATTAGATGGGTATTATAAATTTGGACCGCAACATTATTAGTCTAGCTGGCTGTTGGTACTTATTCACTCCCAATCAATTTTATACATTATTTCAAAAAATGTTTCTCAATTTTCCTTAATTTATTATTTTCAAATATGAGGTACATATTTAGTTTGCTTATAATAGTGTCTCAAGGTAGGTACTATCATCTTAAGTTCTATCATACATGTAGTATTTATCTAGGTCGTACTATCTAAGAGGGGAGTCTAAAAGGGTGGTTACTCCCTGTTCCGCTATTTATGCGACGAAGCGCTCCATCTTTGAACAGTCATACATTTTACAGAGGTATGACCTATAGCTCACATTAGGGGAGGTAGAAAATACGAAACTATTCCTAACAGAGATTCGCTTGTCAGAAACTTTTTGAAATTCGAAAGAGAAGCGAGTGAAAATAAATATCTCAGTACCGGTGTTGAACCGTCAGGAAAACATATCAAAAAGAGGAAGGAAAAAACTCGGCTGAGGTTTTTTTTGCCTCGTTTTATCAAGCAATTTCCTCAAAGCAGAAAATCGAGAACGTTTTTCGGTTGCTCTTTGTTGATCCAAGCTTGAGAGTTGGATGGGAAACTGGGCTACTCCCTATCTGGTTGCATTCAAATGGGACTCTCTTGCAAAGTATTTCCCTTCGAATACGGCATTGTAGGCCCGTCCGCCCGTCATCACGTATTTTCCTTGACAGTTGGTCCTCTTTTATTGTTATGGTTCCAGGGCCCCACTGTGGGTTGTGAGAGTCATTATAGTTTCTGGAGGGTGAGGAGATAGGCGATAGTTCGACTCATTCTTCGACTCTGTGAATTTTGAACAGAAATTCCCTAGCTCACCACAGGGCTGAGAATCGGTCCTCAATACAAGTTTAACTGAGAAACTTTTCATCTGAATTTAAACCATGAAGTTTTAAGTTGTTTATATTTATTTGTGTATACTTCGTAATGATTACCGAGTTTAGAAACAGTATAAACCTGACAAAGGACCAAACCTGACCAAGGACTGTTTTTGGGTGAATTGTCTGAGGCTAGACCCTGTGCTTAACTTTCTCCCATCAAGAAGGAGGAGTAGAAGGTTTGATCTATACACTGCAATATCTACCGCTACTGGGCGGAAGGTGCCAACTGCAGTTTAATAGATTCATTTTTAAATTGAAGACCACCAAATGTGGAGTATTAATCTGAACTAAGATCTGATCATCGTCATCGGTTCAGTTCGGAACGAGAATCAACTGTGATGTGCGGGGGGATTCTTCGTTTCTATGTAAATGTAAAGCGTGAGCTTGCCTGGATATCTGGCAAAAAAATAGAAAATATGGTGACAACAATATTTGCATACTTGTCATGGATTAATGTGTCCTCTGAATTATATGAGTTCTTACACACTGTTTCAACAGGCTCAATTCGGGTGTCAAAACAATGTCTACACCAACGCCTGTCTACAAGGTCACTCGTTGAGATGGACAGTGGGACTTGAAGTCGGCTCTCGTTTCCAAATCCAGATTCATGACTTATCCTGTAGTAAGTTATTAAGCTTGAGTGCTTCAGGTCACCAATACATAGTTACTGTATTCATGACTTGGAATCCTGAGCGTTTAAATTTCAGTTTTTCAGTGCTTGTAACACCTGGAGTGAGGCTTCCAATTTTTTCTTTACCCGTATGTAGGCGTAGAATAACTACTGGCGTATTTTCTGGAGTATTTCCCTTGAGATGAGGGCTATTGGAAGTTGTTTCTATACTCCTCTTATCATGTGCATTTCAACCAAATCTTAGGAGTCGTTCGAGAAAAAAAGGTAGAAAATTTGCTAATAACACATTCTTTGAAATCTATAATGCTAAACTAACAAGTAGGTAGCTAGTATACGGATATTAAAGCCAAATTATAGTCTACAAGGTCGTTCTGGGTAGGGCACCACTTTGATTATGTATGAATTTGGAAACGAATCAATTAAGCAATCGAGACAACTACTATACATACTCTGTCGAAACTTGCTGGCAGTTCTGGAGGCAGTGGCGAGGAGGATCCATCCATTCGGCCTGTCTGGGAGTGATGAGCCACAATCCTTTCTGATCTTCATCATGTCTGTTAGCGGGGAGGCTTTGTTTTCCCCAAACCTGGTTATGTCTGATAGCGAGGAGGCACTGTTATTTCTGATCCTCGTTATACTGGGTAGCAAAGAGTCTCTGTCGTTTCTAATCTTCGATATGCCAGTCAACGAGGAGGCACTGTCCTTTGTGATCTTTGTTATGCCTGTCAGCGGAGAGGTATTGTCTTCACTAATCCTAGTTATGCCTGAAAGCGAGTTGGCGCTGTCCTTTCTGGTCTTCGTTATTCCTGTCAGCGATGTGGACTTGTCCTCACCGATCTTCGTTATACTGATTAGCAAAGAGTCTTTTTCATCTCTAATTTTTGATAGGCTGTCTAGCGAGGAACCACTGCCCTTTCTGATCTTCGTTATGCCACGAAGGAAGGACGAACTGTCTTTTCTGATCTTCGTTATGCCTGTGAGTGGAGATCTTCTGCCCTCCCTGATCCTCGTTATTTCCTCAGAATCCACCACATGACTCATCATCAGCGCTCAAGTTCACAATAGAACAAATTACCTATATCCTGGAATCGAAGCTAGAATGTGATGCAATAACAATATCTAGCCGACTGTAGAAGAGAGTTCTTTCCCGTCACTGGCACAAAAAGATCTCCTCAAGGTCACTGGATCTGACCCATGAAAACGATTAGACAATGTGAGTAAATCAGGAGATTTATATTTAAATGACCAAATTGAGTTATTTCAAAACAATACTAATTTCTTCAATAATCAACTTCTGGTAAATTTTTTATTAAGTAGATAGTTAGGTATCTTTAGACACGGAGAAATGATGTTCGTTATTGAGATCGTTTGGACGCACATCGCTTTCCTCATATCGTTATCATGAACTTGAATTAATTTTATAAGTGAGTAGATTCTTAGATACTTTCTTCCCCGCTATTTAAAATAAATTTCTGAGCTTTGAAAAAATGAAAAATACTATTTAAAGAAAATTTAATTTTACTTGAATTTGACCAATTCACAAAATTTAGAGTTTGCTAAGGTAATGCGAGCCAGGGAATGACTGAATGTCTCTCGAAATGACGGATTCTACTCTACCTCTACTATCCCTAAAACCAGGTATATTATTCTTACAAGCACATAAAATAGTTAAATAAATGTTTTTATCGGTTTTTTTTTGCGCTTGCGGAACCACTATGGGGCAGACGAACGGAAATCCAGCCTGAAATAGTTGTTTGCTTTTACTACTCACTTAATTACATTCTGTGAAATCAATAGGTAGGTACTCAATTACCAACTAGTCACCGACTCATTCATTTTCCCACTTTTATTGAAGGTTTGAAAATGCCATGCATACACGTCTCACCCGAAGTTATTTCTTTACTAAACCCGTCGATCCCTACCATGTGGTGGGTATTTCAGGGAGGGGAAATAATAGGAAAATGGAAGGGAGAATGGCGAGGAATAAGAAGGGACTAGTGGGGGAAATTTTGGAGGAATTCATGTGGAAAGGTAGGGGTTAATGGGATTACCGCCTATCCCGTTATATTTCAAACGCCTTCAAGATCCGAGTGACGGGCGGGGCTTTCGACACGTGCTGGGAGCAGAGGAAAACTTCATTGGTGCAGATTCGAGGGCACCTCATCCTTCCCTACCAGCCTACTACTTCTGCCTTCTTTACCTACCTCATAATATCCAACGCCATCCCAATCGATATTTGAGCTTCTTCATCTCCGATTCAAATCAGGACGATCTCATTACTCCGTCATAGGCTATAACTGTACGGCCATAAACGAATCAAAATTACGTATTAAGAGCTCATATTTGCTCTAGCTATACAATTAGTATTTAATAGCAGCTATAAAACTCCTCTGTATAATTATGTGTGGGATGCAGCATTAATTTTGTAGAACTCCATATTCTTGGGCTGTTCAGTTCCACAATAATCTTCTGAAAATGGCACATTATTATATTTCTTCGGAATTTTGACACGATTGTATCAGCAATACCTAGGTACTGCGCATGCGAAATTTTGAATTGTGTCCCTAGCCATAATTCCGGAACAACTCGACTAATTTCGGTGAAATTTTCAGAGATTGTACGTGGTAGCCCCTAAATAGTCCCCAATTAATTGCATAGCCGTCGGACCACTAGTAGCGTGTGCGCATGCGCAAACGTGAATTTCCTGGAACTACATATCTCAGTTCCTAATTGATCGATTTCCTGACTCAAGACCTGAATTTCATCACGGTTGGTGGTGGTTCTATACGTCCATGTTATAAAGTGAGGAAGCTCTATTGCCCACCCAACTTGGCCGACGTTTTTCTTCTCCCATCCGGAGTTGACGTGAGTTTCGACGTCATTATCGCTGGGTTTTTTCTCACATTCGAGGAGGCCGTCGAGATACCACGCAGTCCGCACGATATCCAATCCGCAAAACGTGGTCCGGAAACCCCAAAACGACAAAGACTTCTCTCGACCCTACGGACGCTAATCTCTCGACTGTACCCCACGGATCCTTCAGGGCGGATCTCTGAACCCCATTTTCCGTCCGACACTCGGAAAAAGGGTCTTCGAACCCTGAAAAAAAAGAAGAAATGGGCAGATAGGGAGACTCGAATAAAAAAAAATATATCCGGCTGATACAGTGAGATGTCCAATTAAGCCTACCAGCTCCAAAGCCTTCGGGGAAGTCCGCGAAATACGACGGCCCTTGAAGGTTTTTTAAGGGGGTCAAGTTTTTTTTTAACTAAGGATTTTCTCGTTATCCCAGATCCCAGCCTCTTCACGTTTGATGGTGATCAAGAGTAATCTGGTACACCGGAAGCTTCAATAAGATTTTGAATAACGTTGAAGAGATATACTAATAGGAAATTTGGAGGAAAACTTCATGAGTTCTTAAATTCTGCCCATTCCAGTTGTAGGAAGCTATGTTTATTCGTGCAAGAAATAAAAAAAAGTTTGTCCTCCAAAATCAAAATTTACACTTGCTTTTTACATTTCAGAGCTTTCTGAAAAATTTTGGTTCCGTCTCTGTCTGTCTGCGGGTCAAGATATGGTCCGAATTTGATGAAATTTTCGGGGATTGTGCGGTTTAGTCCCCCTATGAATTGAATTGCCATCGGACAATAAGTAGCTTGAGGGCATGCGCAAACGTGAATTTCCTCAATCCCCGGTATCTCAGTTCCTAATTGACCTATTTCGCTCAAATTTGGAGAGTAGTTGGGGGCTGACGTAGACAATCATCTATGAATTTCGTCACGATTAGATCAGCAATAGCTACTTTAAGTTGTACCGCCTAACTCAGAAATTATGATTAATAAATAAATTTGACTTACCTGATAAAAATATATTCAGTAAGTAACCAAAAGAAAACACAATAAGAATGAATTTAGAGAACAGATGACCATCACCAGGATACTGACTAAGTACGTAAATTGGCCGTCAGAATGATTTCCCTCCCTGTCTATAATTTAATAATGTAGTAAACCTCTTCAATATTAGAAGAACCTCTAGGTAAAACGAGAAATTCCCAGGATGAAGCTGTACGAACTTAATTTATCCAAAATTAAAACAGCAATTCATTAATACAAGTCCCGAATGTCTACATTTTTTCCCCAAGACTTGATGGCTTCGACAAAACGAATCACTGACAGTTAGGTACATATACGAGCAGATGGGACGATTTTAGCTACCTACTACTCGGTCCTACCGCAGACGGAAGATTGAAATGCGCAAAGAATACGATATAATGAGGTTACTCACAGCCACCTGTCATTGCGGGCTGATGCTGTCCCACAACTCCCTAATAGGTACTGTCTCGCAGTCCAAGACACTCACCTGAAACAAGAACATAAACATGAGAACCAATTAAATACGAGACAAATACTAATTAGAAACGAGTCAAATCGTAAATTTTTGTAGGGAGCGAACGGTTGGTCTCATTCGACGCTGAAAATTGTGATCTATTTGAAGTCGATGGAAAAACTATGCACCTTCCTATTGAACTGGTTCCTATTGAATTGAGCTTTGAAGTTTAGAAAATTTCATCCTCGTTTTTCCACCTCTTGGAGAATACTGATGCTGGCCCCAATCGGCCGGTACACCGAATTTGAATGATTTTGGCACATAGTATTAAGCAATTTTATAAAAAGTTAAAGTTTGTTTTCAATTCGATTTTTGATTCTACGTACCTACCGTACTTTGAAAGTTCATTATTGAAAATAATAAACCACAAATCAAGGAGTGAGGGTGAGAAAGTTAATTAGCTCCTTCAGCAGTAGGATATCAGCTGACAGCCAACAATTTTGTGAGTCAGACCTTCGGTAACCACTCACGAATGAAATAAATAATAAATAAGTAGATAATAGCATTAAGAAATTAAGGAACACCGCTGTATGGCCTTACAACTACTAGCCATACCTAATT
>JAEMON010000009.1:24981940-24996810 GCA_030264115.1 Lygus lineolaris | reverse complement strand
ACCCATCAGTTGAATTTTACAGAATGCGGAATTTCATAAGTAGTGAGGAACTAATAGTTCTATATCGATGGGCTCGTGCGGATGTCAACATTGAACTGGGGATCTCAGATGATCACCGAGTCCTTGGCCGCGCTCTGTTTCTTGACTATCGATTCCTCTGAAGTGCTTTCTGGACTGCCCGTTTTCTTCTTTTTCAAAAAAGAGGCCAATCAGATTGGCCCTTCTTCTCCTTAACCGTTGATGCGACTGCACCACCAGCCTATAAAGATGTATCAATATAGTCTATGGATGGCTGAAAAGCGTTTTCCAGTAAAAAACAGACTTGCCCGTTGGGAACCGCGAAGCCGGGAAACCATTTTAAAGCTCTGATTGTTTTTTTGCGGGGCTTCGGGTCTTCGAACCGTAAACGCGCGAGCAGCGATTTTCATCCTGAACCAAAAGCAACGCAAATCTCTTGAATGTTGAATCCGACTGTCGCCAGCTGTGGCAGAGCGGGGACGCACGTGAAATGAACCGGGCATGGAGGGTCAGAGGCGTTTCAAGGGTTAATTCGGCTCATCGTCCACTATTTATGGGCTGAATGTGATTCAAATCGTCCATATGGTCAATTATACTGATTAAGTGGTCACTCCCATTCAACTGCAATGCGAGACATCAGTGGAAATGAATTTTCATTGGCCACATCCATCAAATTGGGTGGGGGGGAGAAGAGAGTCTTAAGGGTGGTCCATGCACAGAAACCACAGTAAATTAGGTAGAACTATAGTTGAGTGAAGGATTGACACCTTAGAGATGCAGTGACCTTATTTTCCCACAAGGTCCTACCGGTTACGTTTAGGCGTGACGATAGACCCTTCCCCGTCTGATGATGGAAGTTAAGCAACGTCGATCGCGGTTTAGATTCTACATGCTTATTATTAGATTGTAAGCGCCTGTATTCCTTGACTATATGTAGTGGTGACAAATAGCGTTAAGTTAGCAGTGTAACTACTTACATGAAGTTAAGACAGGACGTTTGAACTCGAGTTTATTGGGCTGACGAAGTTCCAATTGAAAAGCAGTGGCTTACACCATGGGTTTTTGTGGGTTATTCATTTACTGAGCTGATGATGATGTAGAACATGGTGCTGTTGACCACTGTTAATTGGAACTATAGCTGCCCAAAAACTCCAGTTCCACCATCCTACCGTGATTATTACTGAAGCCAAATAATGGTTGTGGGTGAGGGAGGGGAGAGGCAGTGAAGAATTAGTTTTGTGTTACTGAAGGGCTTGTGATGAGAAATGACATGCCGGTTCACTCAGAGGTGAGCGAGCTGTCCCCCGGCCTTTGGATAATGGGTTGGTTTCAAGAATAAATCGGTCGCAAGTCCGGAAGGTTGGACATCGCGTGGTTGTTCTACCTAAATTAAATCAGCTGAGTAAATAAATGTCCCACGAAACTCCAAGGTACATGGAGTGAGGTAATCCATATTTCCATCAGAATCCAAATGGAATTTTTTTCTTCATTTTCATGAGGATACCTACTTAAATCAACTCAATCAACAGTTGTGGTTCATAATACAACTATCTAAAAAATACAATAACATATTTTAATTATTCATGGGAAAGCAAATCAAATGAGGTGTTGAATTTAGGGCGACGCGAGAGTTTGCGTTGCGGTGAATCGGCGGAAGAGAATTCGCGTCGGTCCCCAAAGCAGGCTCTGTGGGGCTCATGAGGCGGATCAATCGAGATCCAGCCAACACCCTCCCAACTCAACCCAGCCTCCCACAGAAAACATTTACACCATCCGATCCCTAGGCACGCGGTACAAATGCCACCAGAATGCCACGAAATCGCAAGTTACAGTGCACATTTGTAAAGGTACAGTTTATAATGAGCAGTAAGGTGAGCTAATTGCCATAGATCAAATCACTCTTCATGATATTGATAATCAGGCTGGTTCAGCAGGGTTATATTTTTATTGTCAATCATATATAAAAACTCCTTTGGTTAGTCTGCTACAAACTTAATTATGCTGTAGCCTTAAAACCATGTTGTAGCCTTAAAAGGGTAGTATGTAGACAGGAAATGGAAACAATTTCAATTTTTTTTTTTTTAATTTCCTAAAAACTAGACAATATAAGTAACGAATAAAATGAGGTATTGGAAATTAATTTTGGATGCTCCTAAGTGCATGAAAAATATTATAAATCCGGATCTAGAACTGCCCGGCGCACTGTGGGGCAGAATCGAAAAAACCTGGCCAAAATTCTGAAGGTATCTTTTACTATGTCTTGGGGGGCGCTGATCACGAAAAAAATATTGAAAAAAGTCCAGAACAGTTCCTTTATGAATTTGAAGGTATTTTTATCTTGAAAAAAATTGAAAAGTGTGCACTGTTTTACTGAAATTTCAGGGAAACCTAACGAGATACCCTTATTTCCTGTGCTAGGCACTAATATAATATTGAGGTAGTTTGGAGAAGCTTAGGTGAGAAATGTATTCAGATAATAAGGTTTATATCAGTTGAAGTAACAATAGGTATAGGAAAAAAATGCTAGAGATATACATAGATCTCTATTAGTCGGTACAGACCTACTAATGTTGTTGTTTCAAAATAAATTATTGCTAATCGTAACTAACATATTTTTACACCTACAGGAAGTGTGTTAAAGGCAATAATAAAATAACTGAAATACTGAATTTCATTAAGAATGAATGATACAACTCTCCGATAGTAATAATTATAAGAAGGTGTCGCCAAGAGATGATTGTAAGCCTCGCGGTAGGTGGGTATTTTATGTCAATAGGATCTTTGTAGATGGGCGATCTATACAGAAAACAATAAACCGTTGTGTAATAATTTGCAGCGTTTTGCCTGGTAGAGGAATAAAAGAGTTTCAATTAAGTCGGAGAGTTTCGTGAAATAATGCTTGGTTCAGGTGGTACTATTTTAAGAATAAAGAAGAATCGGGGTCAAAAAAAATATCCTAGGTATGCGGATGACGTCATGCTCCGCCACCAAAGAGCAAAAAAAAAAAAAAAAACCGGCAACCGCCCCCTCCGCCATATTGCCACCCAAGTGATAAGGCCTCATCAGCTGGAAGTTACTACGTCACAAGCATTGTTTCTACCCGTTTTGTGGCTAAACTTGGCGGAATTTCGAGTTGAAAATTGGATATTTGGGGTTACACATGCGCATACGCCATTGTCTCAGCAATAAATGAAACCAAATGTTCTTCACCAACGAAAATAGAGTTCGTTCACCTAAATATAGGACTAAGAATGTAGAGTTAGTTAGAAGCAGTTCTTATTTATATTACCACTCTCTAATCTAGGGGTCGCAAGCCTGGAGCATTGTTCAGCAATCCCACTACGGACAACTTTGAGGCAGACATTGAAAGCCATGCAATACAAAATGCAGGCGTAGCTGTTCGGACAGTCTGCAACAAACTGACATGCACATTGATGCAGAATTTCAGATGCATGCATTTTCTCGTCCGAAGCGAGGTTGTTCGACAATTTCCTACATCTGCAAGTCGTTTTAGACAGAAATACTTACCTATTTTATGTATGTGTAAAATCATTTGAAAAGTCAGTAATATTCGGGAGAAAATCGGATATCTTCCTTCGGAAAAAGGAGAGTACCTATAGCGTCGGATATCCCGAGGTTTGACATGAGAAGTTCTACCATAGACCTACAGGTATGCTGTGTCTAGCAATATCTGTGTGAGACCCACAGGGCGGTGATGTTTGATAGTTATTATATTTATATTATTTCTATCGGAGTCAGGCAAACGTTAATTCTGATTACAAAAAATGATTCCCGTAATAATGACTGATGAGCATAAGAAGCACTTAATCTTCACTCTTAACCATACCAAAGAAACCTCAATATCTCGAGAATGGGCAATTCTGGCTATCCCATTTTACTAGGTAAACTGAAAGATTTCATTGAGAGGTTTCCAAAAAGGTGCTACACGTGGGGTACTTTTCCGATAATTGGGAGTGAGCTAAAACTAGTGCCGTGATCGCTACCTATGACGTCACCACACCCTGCGCTAGCCTGGGGGTCAGCCTCCATAAAAGACCCTATGACGTCACACGTGATATTCTCAACCGTTTTACAGCCAACCTAACGAGTCTTTTGAGCTGTAAAAAATTAGAAATCGAAGGGTGCTAAATCCGAATTTAATGTTGGCACACCGGGATTCCCCATTCAATGGAACTAGAATTAATAGGACTCACAACCAATACGTATGATCAGATCATGATTACAATAATGTAATCACGTGATTGCACGAATTTTAATCAACAAGGGTGATTATTGTAATCATGGTGTAATCATACGCGTTGATTACGAGTGCTATTGAGTCCATTGGTATTGTTGAACGCAACATCGAAGCACTTCCAACACACCGAAATTCCCCATTAACTATAGGTAGGCACTTACGGATAAGTTTGCATTTGCGTATACAGAAAAGTATACCTAATACCAAACCAAACACCAAACCAAAACCAAACTACTATCATCAATTTATTCATAAGAATAAAAATATCTACCCGTTAAATTACCACCAACATTTAGCAATGTACCTAACTCATGTTTCGGTCTATTTTTCTGGTTCACGGGCCACTGTGGCCGGTAGGGGGCCTGCAGGAGACGACCAACCTGTTGTAAGGACGCAGTGGTGGTCGGAGGGGAGGAGGCGAGGGTTAATTCGCTGACTTTGCTGAACGTATTGTTGGGAGCGATCGAGCAGAGAAGTGGGCACGTCGCCAACTAGACGGTCCCTTATTTACTCTGCGAACCGCCAATCCATTTTACTACTTTACTTCCCGAAGAGGGGTGTCGGAGGAAAGCTCTCATCTCCACGGAGAGCTCTCCTAGGAACGCTCTCATCTCCGAGGAAAGCTCTCATCTCTCGTCTCAGGAATCTATTCCTTCGGTTGATAGACCCACAGGTCGTTAAAAGAGGCAGTTAAACCGTTTGAAGCACCGGATTTCCCGGTCCGTGCCGCCAAGGAGACTCTGAGAATACGATGGAATAGAGAAGCAATTAGTGGCTACACGTACGATCACTATCCATAAAACACCATAGAGATGAAGAATACACTATTTATAGAAGTTATGACTCAAGAATTACCTGGAACGAGGTGCAGCAACACTCTTATCCAAGTACATCATATAGGTCTGACGTGGTCTTGATAACAAACACAGTGCACACATGCATAATTGCATACGTATACTTTCCACAATCGATGGTTACCCTGCGTCCGCAGAGTGCGGACTATTCAATAGGTATTGAAATGACCAAATAACAACCAGTGATTCCTCCAAAAATTCATTTTTTATAAGTAGGGTGCAGTCATGCACCTAATGAGCGACTTTTAGAAGAACGAACCACTTATTAACATAAATATGGTACAGTACTATGATTGTTAGCAATCCCACTGGCCTGGGCTAATGATGTAATTTCACTCTCTTTCCGTCTGTTTCATTGCCAAACTAGACTAGAGTATTGAACTGAAAATAGGCAATAGGTGCCCTTTAAGGGCGTTGAATTAGAATTTTATGTCAAGAATTCAAAATTTCGACTCAAATTCCCTAAGTAGATAATATAATATAACATCAAAATTTAAGAGGGATCTGACCTATTTTCAGCGAGACAATCGAATTACACGAAACCTAGCACACAATATTTTGAGACGACATTCCAAGACTTTAAATTGAAGTAATAATTATAATTTTCATAATATGAAGTCCAAAGATGCACCGTTACATCCCATTTAAAAATTTCAACCTAAAATACTTTTTTCTGAAGGGTACCCGTACCCATGAGCAATGTTACATGAGGGGTATCCGAATGGTAAAAAACGTACGTGTACTTCCTAAAGGCTCACGCGACTCTGCTTTCCTCTCCTGTGAGAATTCGATAGGGAGAGATTTTTGTATGTTTTGATTAACGCAATTCTCTTCCCTCGTCGTATTTTTGCAATGAGTTGTATTGACTATAATCCTGTGAATTTTATCAAACTTCATAGTGAGACGTTAGGATAAATTAACGCAAGACATTAAGATATTTTCACGGGTAGGGGCTGTTATAGTTGATTTCACTTTCCAGCTACTCCCCCAATAATATTGTCAACGCGAGTAGGTAATTTCGGAAAATTTGATCACTCTGCGAAGATGAATTAATTTCGGCGAGGGTTCTAATCTGTTTAAAGTGGTTCATTATTGTTGAGCTACCTCTAATATATTTGCGGTGAACGATAAAATAATTTCTACTTGTAGGTAGAAAGTTTACAAAGTAAAAGTTCTGAAGAGCCGAGTCTACAATAAGGGCTGCGAAACAAGTAGGTAAGTACTTTAGTGTTTCAACAGTGTTACTATCCATTATTCCAGAAATTTTAAGGGTAAACTTTGAATTTCTATTCTAGGGGTGATTCAGTGCTTTTGAATCAAACTATGGAGTAACGTAACAACTTTAATGCATCAAAATAACGAAGTGGTGAGTCGGGCTGTAAAAACGGAACTTAGGCTGATGAGTTTTCGTCCCCGACCCTTTGCGAAGTAGATTTCCACCGCCATTATCGCGAAATGCCACTTTTACTGCCAATTTTCCTCTCCCCAAGCCGTACTATGAAGTATTCCTGAGCAGTGTGGTGCAAAAGCGAAGCGTCCCTGTGTTGGTATGCCTTCCCTGTGGCGACGTATACCTTCGACGTGTTTTTTCATTCCTCCTTCGTGTAGACGGAGCGGCGCTGGGAGCTGATATCCCCCGGCGCGGCAAGAGCTCTCTCTCTGATGAGCTCCTTCGCCGGGGTCAAGGCTGATACGTACCCCTCAAGGTCGCGTCTTCACGACCGCTAGAAATTATAACGACGACTTTCCCGCAACCTCTTTTCACTGCCGCCTGATTGACAAGCGACGGTGGTAATTACGGATTGATCAGTCTGTTCGCACGGATAAGTTTATTGTTATAATGAATAACGCCTAAACAAATAAATCGCGTCATCCTGACTAAACACAGTCACGCGCTCACCCCGCGAAGGTCTTTTACATATTACACGATAGATGAGCGATAAACATTTATGGGAAAAAAGGCACTAATGAATGGAGGGCGTGACGTCATAGGTACCTGAGGAATGTCAAAACTAATTTACCTTATAGTTAAATGTCGAAGAAAGAATCACGATTATATTATATCTTAATAATAGGTAAATACTTTAACATCACGACTTCGACATTTTAAGATGAGAATGGAGAAGAAAACCTTTACACCCATGACACGGTTAGTTTCTTCCTCGAACTCTATCCTTTTGATCGAACTCATTCTAATATAAATACTGTGGACCTGTCTACAACTACCTTGCAATTTCGAACTGTATCACACTATTTAGGAAGTAAGAAATTGACCTATACAGGACCACCTCATGGTCAGTCTCCAACTACTATCCCATAGATTTGTTCGAAGTATGATGTCTACTACAGCTCAGTAGGTGTTTGAAGTGGATAATTGCGCATGCGCGAAGATTGCCTCCAGTATTCGACCTGATGAAGGAATTTTCGAATAAACCCCAAGAATATTCTTCTTGTCACAATTCATTATATCAGCGATTTATAAGAACATAATTAAGTACCTACTTACTATTTTCATTAATTTTAAAAACAAAAAAACAAGGTGTGTCCAAAGAACATTTGGAGCACCTCAAGCTAAGAAGAAAGAATGGTGAACCACAATGATCGCTATGCTCAAATTAATCTCGTTCATTGAAAATATAAAGTGAATTATAATCCTAAGAACGGTGACTGAATTCTTTTCTGAAAAAATCATGAGAATTCCTCATTTTCCTGATATTGACGTGAAATATTTACATGATATTATTAAAGCAGTGACAGTGATTCCAAAAATGTGTTCTGATGAAAATAGGCACATACGCCCTTGTGCCCATGTGCCCTTTTTCCAGCTACAACCTCAAGGAGGGACCAGACGCTACCCAAAATGTAATAAAAAATGCGTACATTTCAGCTATCGAGGGGTTTATTTTATAGGAACTCTTAAAAAGTACTTGACACTGATAAGTTGAAAAAACGGTTTCCTTCCTCCTCTCCCCTAACGGCCATTTTAGCACTGGAAACTTGTTTATCTGTCAAATTTATCCCGAATTTTAAATTTATTTCAAGCCTTTGGGATTTGAAGAAGATGAAGAATTACGTAACATGGATCAAATTGGTAAACTATCGGCTGAGAAAAGTTTGAAAAACTGTTCAATACCCCTCTAGTACCACCGGAGTTGTTTTTAGCTAATTTTCGAAGAAAATCAAGCTATTGCAATGGCTTCAAAACGTTTTTACTTAAGTAATCCAAATTTTTAAAAATTGTCTTCATGGAAATCCGTTTCAAACTCGTATTCTAAAACGATTCCTGAAATTTAACACTTTTTTATATATGTAATATATGTGTGTGTGTGTGTGTGTCATTCCTGACGATATCTGATCGAGGAATAGAGGCTAAAAATTTGAAAAAAATTTAAAATGTCAATAATGTCAAAAGAAAGGTTAAGTTCGTTGGCCAGAATTTCGGGAGTAGTCCAAGGGTTCAAATTTTGAAAATTTAGAGTAAAAAATCGCTTTAAAAAAACACAAAAAAACTCGTTTTTTGTGGTTTTTGTGTAAATTAGGTACCATCTTAAACATAGGAACGTATATTATGGTATTTTTGGAATCAGCGTGACATTTCCTATAAGAATCACCCACCAAATCGGTAAAATGATTCTTTGAAAATTCGCTCATCAACTCATGCTGCATGAATGGGACTTTTTTGAATTCTGGGTGTGTGCTAAATATGCCCTCTAGTGGACATTAAGCTTGCAGTAGGTGGCCCCGATAATTATCCGGCTCCCCCTCATCATCACTTCCTCAGGTGAGTCCCGCTCACCCTCCGCCATCCGGTCGTTTGGTAGTGACGGAGGTCGTTGAGGAAATAAGGCGTTTCCCTTTCCCATTTGCCCACTAAAAACTCTCTGACTCGCCGTGATCCTCATCAAGACTGATCTTCCCTGGAGCCTCCCTTCATGGGGTTCTTTCTCTCCCTTCTTCTGGTAACCCCTTCGTCGTCGGGTCCTGGAGGACGCCCCCTCTTCCCGAGGTGTCCCGAGGAGGGGGGACTTACGTCGTCATTCAGTCTGCAATCATCAGTGTTGTTTTCGTGGTTGTTGTCTCGTATAGTTAGTGTCACGCCGGCTCCAGTGCACGCTGTACCAACGTTTCAGTAGCACGCTATACCACATCCTCAGTCTCGAGTCGACCTTCCAGAATTTTTAATCCCATCAAACAAGCTGAAAGTAAGTAATGAAAAAAAGTCTGCCTAGTTGGGTGGACAGTAGGTACTCACTTTTATAACATGGAAATAGTGATTCAGATGGTGAAAACTTTTCCGACATTCGTTCTGGTGTTATGCCTATGACAATACATTTCAAGTTTGTTCATGAGCAGTAGCTAATACTGAAATTAATAGGCAATCTTCTTGGGCCAGCCCCTAACTACCCTCCGAATTTTGAGCGAATTCGATCCATTATGATTTGAGAAATCGTTGTTTCAGGAAATCCTCGTTTGCGCAAGCTCACAAGTTAGTAGTGGTATGACGTATAGGGGACAGGATATAATTCATAGGGGACAGTCTGGGGGCTACCCCGAACAATCCCTGAAAACGTCATTAAAATCGGTTCATAATTTCGATCAGAAAAACGTCCGAAAATAGCTATTGTTTGAATCTGTACAGCTAAGAAAAGTAGTAGTTTTTTAAGGGAGGTCTAAATTAGTTAAAATAAGGTATATAAATACTAGAATACATAAAACATAATTAGGAGCAAGAAAATATGAAATTAAATATTAGGTATGTTGGCTAAAAGTATGAAAAGCCACCAGCCTACTTGATTACCATCGGAATATGTATACTCAGGTATCTGAAGCAGGTAGATCTATTTCGCATCTATAACTGAAATATTATGTTCTGGGTTGTCATTGAATTACATGTACCTAAACCTAAGTAGGATCATTGGCAGGTTGAAGCACGCAGATTATCGAATAAAAATACAAGGAACACAAATATGAATCACCACATAAGTACCTACTCCAAATTCCACAACCAGTTCTGAACCAGTTGTAGATATTTTGATATTTTATGAGTGAATAATTTGAAGCCCGTGGCACTATGAAAGAGCCTCAATGACATACGATAGTATGTATGTAGTTGATTGTTGATATTAGGCGAAGGTCTAGTATAATGATTAATTAGTAGATCTGTTATTTTCGATGAAAGTATTTTGGAAGGTAGTACTTATTATGAATATAAATAAAATACAATAAAAAATAAATAAAAATATTCCTACTAACAAGTATTAGGTACTACATTATTATTCCACATTACCAACGCAATACATTAAGCTCATTATTTTTTAAGTCATTATGGGACCGAAATTATTCTATAATATATTTTCCAGAGTTAGAGGTCTTTAGTGGGTTGGAGTGGTTAGGACCGAACTGTCCCTAGAGGTGCGAACAGTCGAACTAGCTGTGGAATATATCTACGAACTATTTATGATTTCTTATCTATCCATATCTTTCCATGAATGACTGGTCGGTTTAACATTAATTTATAGCATGCAAGATAATTTTTATCAAGAAATAAACACAATCATCTGTAACCAACGACGATCACCTGTTGACTATAGAATTAGTGGAAAATGATCAGGTAATTTGGTAAAATATTCTCAACTCTGCAACTAGTGAGGTTGCCAGTCAGACACTGCTTCCAGAAGAAGCTGCTCATTCATTGGGACTTGTGACCGGAACCTCCTTGATCATGTAAACAACCTATACTCATTAACCAAGGAGGCCGGGGACATGTGCAGAGGGAGACCACGTTGAAAACCTTAGCCCTTAAGGTACAACCCCCATGTTAGTTTTTCTCATTGGAGTATGGCACAACTTTTTTTCACTGCTGAAATATGAAGCATAAGGGGAAGTGGTGGGTTGGGGTGGCCGAACTGTTTATAGATAGTATGAACACCACTTAGCTTGTGGTATAAGACATACCTAGCTTTTTCCACGGTGCCTCATGTAATCCTCGACCTTCTTTGTTGATTTTCCTTGTTTGATTTTCTGCTATTGAATTTTTATTTGGAATAAAATAACACTATTAGTGGAAATTAAAAAAAAATAGTTAATTTATTGGTCTGGTGTGGAGAGAACTTGGAATAAAATCTCAGCTGTTTGAATAACAAGCGGCATTCTGAGGGCCCTTGAGAAACCCTTTCAACGTCACACTAAAAGAACAACCGAAAAAGAATGTGATGAGATTGCATCGGGAGCAGTGAAAAAAACAATAAACATTCATGCATGAGTTGATGAGCGAATTTTCCAGGAATGGTTTCAACCGATGTGGTGGGTGATTCTTATAGGAAATTTCACTGTGATTCCGAATATACCATACCATGTCATAACACGTTTTTATAAAGCGATTTTTGGCTCTAAATGTTCAAAATTTGACTTCTTGGAGTACTCCAAAAATCCTAGCCAACAAACTGATCCTTACTTTTGATATTATTGACATTTTGATTTTTATAATTTTTTTTTATCTCGATGTATAAATATACTTATACAAATAAATATAAATATATGCACTTATAGTGTTAAATTTCAGTAATCGTTGTAGAATGGTCTGAAACGGATTTCCATGGAATTTTTTTTTTTAATTTTGCTTTATTCAAATTTTGAAGCCATTGCAATACCTTCATTTTCTTCGAAAATTCGCTAAAATAATTATTTTAAATAATTGATTAATAATAATTAATAATTAATTGATGCAATAAATTATTTATAACTGAGTTAATTTTATTCTCACTAATCAGGAGCTCGAACAGTGCTGTCTTGGAGAGTTGTTTTTGTCGTTTTGTTTGGTTGGTATCTTGGACGGGTTTGGTCAATGACAGACGACACTTTCCCGCCATAAAACAATAATGAAAATTTCAATAAACTTTTCAAAAATTCAGATACACTATTCTTGCCCTACGACTTTCATATTGTTTCTTTCAAGCCTTTACCTTTCAGAAAAACATTCAATGAAAAGAGTTGATAATTCCCCATTACGTTGTTTAACTAACCAAGGAGGAGCTGGTCCCAAGTCCGGAAGAGTATGTTTCGTACCCCCAGGAACCATTCGCCCCTGACCCCACAACCTCACCATCTCTCAGTGAAAAATAAACGTATATTTTCTATTGAGGGATGGGTTTATTATTTTTGAACCACCATGACTAAAACTACTTTGTTGACATCCTGTTGTTGGGCGTAGTCGGTAGTGCGTGTCATACTGCAGTACAACGGATTCTTACTTCATTTTTTGGTTTTGAATATTTGTTTTCTTTTGCCACAACCACTCCCTTCCATGTTTTGCTACTCGTCACTTCTTATTTCCCTATCTTATAAGATAATGAGAGCTTTCGAGCTTTCATCGTGAAGGATTAGGTTAGCTGGGTGTTGAGCAATGAATCAAGTTTCAACTTCGGGGTTTGTATAGCAGGTCGTGAGACCTGAGAGTTCACAATCTTCTCCTGAAGATAGTAACATCTAGGCACGCCATCATCGCAATGAGTGATCACGCTACTTCGTGTTCTTTTATTGCATAATGACCAATAGTGCCGTTCCTAGCGATTGCGATTGTATTGGTACGATTTGTTTCGTAAAACAAAGTCGGAGATAATAAGATTAAGCATAATAAATTATCGAAAGTGGGAATAGAGCGCAACAATTTCTAACTTCATCATTCGTAGAAAACAATAATTTGTGCAAATCTGGTGTTAACGCCTACACATTTTTCAAATGCAACTTAACTTAATTCAACTTTATTCATATTTATTTGGAAGAATCACGCTCTAACTTATTTTAGTGCAGTTTCTTGTTTGTAAATAGCTCAGTATCATCAAGAGAAGATTTATGACTATTCGTTTCACCCTCTGAATTCCTATTTATTCATCCCTAGCGGTGACGTACGGGTTAATTTATTTATGTTTTAAATTGTTTACGTTGTTAGCACAATGTTCATAATGTTGTTAGCAGCGTTATGAGTTTTCATCCGGCGGTTGTTTCATAACTGAGTGCTTCTGGAAAGAATCCCTAGCGATGACGATCTGGTTAATTTATTCATGTTGTAAAATGTTTACGTGTTGTAAAATGTTGTAGTGTTTACGTTTTTTGCAACGTTGAGAGTTTTATTTGTTGGTTGTTTCATAAACCAAGTGTTTAGGGCTGCCAGTAACTGATGGGTACAGAATTGATACTTTAAATTAGAATTATTATAATTTAAAATATAAATTCTTTACCCATCATCGCCATCACATTCCAAGTTCATATTTCAAGCTATCAATCATCAACACGTTGGCCTTCGGAGACTAACATTAGGATATCATTAAGACGTTTTACATGATCAATTTTTCATTCAACTCAATTGATAAAATCTATGCGCCTCAACCCATGGTTATACCTTCTAGAACACCAAATTGTGATTGATTTTGGTAAATTTCAACGACAGAAATTAAAAATTAATGTGTTAGCAAAAATGTAGCAACACTGGGTATATTACTCATAATTTGAAAAACAAGTATAACGCGTGAACATTAAATGTTTTAGCGTTTCGAAGAGGCAAAAGTAGGTTACGAGCATACAGCAGTAATGGGCCTTATCTCTAATACCTCATGGATGTCAACAGTGTTTTTTTTCTCTCTCTCTCGTTCGTCTTTCTGCACTTAATCTTCCTTGCACAGTAATTCACGGTTTGAAGGACCATCGTCCGAAAGACTGGCGTCAGAGATGAGTTGGCCCAACGCAGTAAAAGACGACGAGAAAGGTCAGGTCTGCTCAGACAATTCACTTGAAGAGGCGGTTTTCGCACGCTATTCCCAACTGCACGCTTGCAAACGAGCATTCGAGTCCCCTTTACGTAATGTTCCATTCCCCATTTGCCAAATGACCATTGTCTTTGCACAAACACAGGAAAAAAATACAAAGTACCAAAGAGATGCGAGAGGTTAGATAGGGTCTAGCCCCTCCGGGCACCCTCAACCAACGAGGAGTCCAATTACGACCTTGTGGTTCGCTAAAAGGATTAGACCTTGCGGCCGGTCTGAATTAAAAGCCCAAGTTTTTCCGCGGCTGAATCAGCTTTTGGATGGGGGGGGGGGGGGGGGGGGGGGGACTGTTGCGTGTTTCTGTTTCTCTTTCCATTTCTCTTTCATCCGTTTTCTTTCTCACTACTTTTATTTCTCCTATTGTTGGTTAAAGCCAACACTATTTCACTCTATTCATTTGTGAGGAAAAGTATTCGAGTTCGACGAGGGTTGCTCAGGTGTACTTTTTGTAATGACTGGCAATTTAACCTTCCTCACATCAGCGAGAAAAGTGCGATCACTAGAAGTGCCTTGTACGTACACGATATCAACATATATGGGTTGGAAATATAGCCCCTTTCACATTGGTTTCACGAAACATCCGTTATGGGATATCAAATTTAGGTTGGTACTAGAGAGACTAGTAGCTCCGTAACATTGAAATTCTGACAGAAACGCACAGCGCAATAATTTCCGTCTATCAATATCAAAATAAGTAGTTGTCGTTTTTTATCATCATGTTTGAGTTTGTAGGACGCCCCCTAGAAGTATGGCATCTTCTACCGTCGTCCTTGATATGCTTCTCGCTGTTTTTGAACCCAGTTTGGTAGACCAAGTTAACAACGTTGTCGTTTTGATTTACTGCAGTCGTGATTAAAATGTTTCAATAAAAACTGTATAAAATTAATTTTCATAATTATTTGTAATCAACAATAAAAA
>JAEMON010000009.1:24950609-24960781 GCA_030264115.1 Lygus lineolaris | reverse complement strand
CATAACAATCCATTCCAAGGAGGAAGAACTGGTTAACTGGCAACCTGGCAACCAATGATTTAATCATAGCCGACTCAATGCTCCTTCCAGGACCAACGGTAATGCCTAATATGATTCCTAGACCAATCTTCGAAACTAGTACGCGTTAATGGTTTTCGAGTAGGTAACAAAAGACCATTTGGAGGGTAGCACCTTCTTCTGGTACTTTGTGGTATAGCAATTGAAGCGGATGAGGAGATTCCAACTTCAATTGTTCGAGAGAATATGAGGCTTGCCTTCAAAAAATTCATCCGAAAATTGCTCTTGGGGAGTACTCACTCACATTCACGAAAACTAATTCTGTCTGTTGTAAGGCCTCTAAGGACTGTTGACAGTGTGTTGTAAGGCCTCGTTGAGAGAGTTCGAGGTACCTACCTTATCAGTGTATCTTCTGCCCTTTGATTTTATATGTGTTGGGTACCATTTTATATTCATTAAAGTTATATATCAATCAGTCAGTGGCTTGGGTACCTACCTAAGATAATGACCTGGCGCTTCATAATCGAATATTCCCTCCGATTTCCATTTCACTGAGCGCATCACAGCATCACAGGCCAATGCCTCACGATGCGGGAAGTCACCCGAAAATGCCTCGTTCGAACTATCGGAAGAATTTACAGAATTTAATATCACGGCAGGGAGTCTCGTACCTGAATACCTTCCTTCCCCCCCCCCCCCCCCCCCCCCCCGTACTCTATACTTGCCAGGGAAGTTAGGGTCCTTCTGCCTTTAGTAATCCAGGCTTTGGCACGAGGATGAATGGCGGAGTGGGGGAGGGTGTCTTCTTGAATCGGTAAATCCTTACCCTTATTTACATTAATACGGGGATCACTGCCTCGAAAGAAGAAAATATTTTCAAGGGTCTTTTCAAAACATTATCCATTGTGAGGGAGAGAATGGAGAGCCGAGATAAGCTCTAGTCGGTTTACCTAAGTCAAAATTCCGGACCTTCTCCTTTTTTGCCCCTATTTTACCCGTTCTCCTCAATACTAGTTGAGAAATGAGTTTTTTCTGCCTTTCAGCACGAAAAACGTCGATCGAATAACAGTCACTTTATAGCCAATGAGTAGTACAATCTACCTAAGTGTTGCAAAGTATGTCACCACTTTTATCTCCCTATAATTTATTATGGGATCCAATATGAAGGTATAATGATGTTCACGTTTCTACGATCGCGTATAGGATTTCAAAGAATCGCATCGGATACCTAGTTCTTCATAGTTATTTTTGAGTGAAAACCCAGGCAGGTAGGTTACTTTTTTTTGCGTGATATTAGTCTTTCTAGAAAAACACACAGTTCTGCTCTTACGGAAAAGCCTCATTAAATGAAACCGAACGCTCCAATGAAAGTATTCAAAGTATGTTGTTACATTTTTACCCATTAGCTGTTACTTCTTCGATATAAATGAGTTCTTGTTAAATAATATGTAGTCTTACTGTGAACATTTACACCACTTGTGAACTCTCCACTTATCTTGATGTGTCCCCGAAGATGCAAATCAGAGCGAAAAAGCCAACTATTTATCTTCACCTTCAACCCCGCCTAATTATAGCAAGATGTCACCAACCGTCTACGTTTTTTGAATTCGGGGAGTGTGTAAAATTTACTCATGCGTTACCATTAATGTGCTACTTATTAACAATACCACTCTAGGGTTAAATATGGCTATGAAATGAACGATAAAATTTTGAAACTTTGAATTGGGGAGCTGACTATTCACCTCCCGCTATGTAATATTCCTCCAACTAGAAGAAATTGGCATTTCCTCATACGTTTCTTGCGCTCTAAAAAAAGTTATCCATCAAAGTACACTTCAAGTCAGTATCGTTTATCTAACCATAGCAGAAGGGAAAGCCCAAGGAAATGCTCCAGGATCGGGGCTCAATAACGTGAAAAGGCCGCCTCATTTTTCACGCATAACATATTTCCCCTTTTTTCACTCGAAGTCCATCGACCCGCTTCCTTGGTTGTGAGGAAAACAATAAATCATCTTCCGTAGGACGATCCTGCCTCTTTCCTCTGCCGGTAAACACCCTAAATTGGGTTATGCAATCTATTGGAAATCTATATGAAGCGGAAGGGGGGTCGGGATCGGGTTACCGAAGATGGTCCGCCCTTTGAAACGCGTGTAGGGATTGGGGAAAAGCCTGTCAGTTTTGATTGAAGGGTCTTTGTTCTTTTTGGTGGAATGTGGGCATAGAAAGCTTTCTCTATGTTCAGTTCAAATGGAGGCAAATGTACGTGGCGGGGCCAGCGAGAGGCAACCACCGACAGAGATGGGATATTATCCTCATTTGATATAGATGAACCTCAATATTTTTGGGTCCATAGATCATAATGGCATTCAACAAGATTCATGTAGAAAGTTTTACGGAGTATCGCAGTTTCATTAATATCAATCTTCCAGTAAACATCTTTCAACGAGAAGGTAGGTATAAAGTGTACGCAGAGATATTGTGTCTTGTCTGAAAATCCCGTCATATAAAGTTCATCAAAGACCTATGAGGTCCTATGGGTTTATTCCATGAGGTCTTCGGGTTCCAAGACTCACTAGATCATCGATATCTTCAATTTCCCTAAATCCTATGAATCAATTGAATGAACTTACGTAGCACTTGTATAGTTCCTTTAATTCCCCTACATTAGTAAGATCTCCGCAGTGAGGGCTTTCCAGGAAGTTGCCAAATGAGTGGTATTGAGACGAACAGAAAACGTATCTTGTAATTTTAGGTCTAGAGAATCGGAATGATGTCACGTGCTTTCTTTCCACCTGCTTTCTATTCAGATAATTTCAAGCTAAAAATATATCTTTCAATGGTGCTGCATTGAATTTTGAGATTCCAAAAACCAAGTTCCCACCCTAATGTAAGTATGTTCTAATGTAATTGAGAAATATTGCGAACTTTGCGATGGAGTTCCCCATGATGGTTGGAATTGGGGGAAAGGTCTGATCTTTGTTCTTTTCAGTGAGATTCGGACTCACAAAGCTACTCCACGGTTCAGTGAGTTGCTTTGTAGAAAATAGGACCTACTGTTTCGTCCGCCAAGTTGAGTGGTCATTAATTGTAGCTTACTCAAATAATTCGTATTCTAATATATTAATTTAAGAAAACGGAGTATGACGAGGTTGTCTATTTCCATGAAAATAATGAAGAAAGTTATTATGATAATTCTATTACAATTTTCAGATGTTAACTGTTGTATCACAATGTTAAATCAATTTCGACAGTTATCACTGTTATCAGTAACAAACAAGAAATTCTTATTCTACTTCAAGATTTTATTAATGGTTTCTATTACGTTATCGCGAGAGATTTAGTTCGTGCTTATATACGATATACTCGTACCTACCTACTTACTTTACGTGCTCATTGTGCCAACCTGCATGACACCCGAAAAATACTTTGATATCAGATCAAATCCGAAGCAAAGGTTTCAAGGGACTAATGCGCTCAATCCTTCATACAATATCATCAAAATTGGACAATAGTTTCCTAGCTTTTTCTTGGTCAATAAATTTACCATACAAACGAACAGGTATACAGGGAACCAAAGTTGTAATGAACCTTTAAAACGCATCCGAGTGAAAATTTTGATTATGTTCCTAGTTTTAAGATTGACGATTAAACCATTTACAAATAAAAACACATTTGACTCGATTTGATTTTAAAGGACAATATTAAATTTATTTAACTCTTACTGTACTTCTCATTTTTACTTATTATTTCCCAAACAAAGCTGAGGCTTCCTTAGGTAAGGAAGTAAGTATGTATACGTTTGCCAGTGAGAGAGTGATGTCAACTCAGCGCTGTTGTCATGAGGTCCCAGACAACGTTTCTGCAGTACAGTTTGACTGAAAATAGCCAGCAGGGACTCCAACTTTGATTGAATATCTTTCAAAAGTTATTCAACAAATTTCTGGTTCGATTTTGACCTCAGAGAATTATTCCAGAGTTGACAAGAAACTGGGACTATCGACCATGTAGGCTTCAACGGAAGTAGGTAGGTAGCGCTGAAGTGAGAAATTAATTTTTGTGAAGCTGAACATCTCCTTGGAGAAAACCCTATTTATAATTAAATATACCCCCGCCCCCCCTTCCCACGACTCGCAAAAGAGCTGACCATTTTTTAATTTCCACGAAGAAAAGCCCGCAGAAGATTGGTCCGGGTGAGGTATCCCAGCGTAGATTAAGGTGAAAGGACGTGAAACGGGTGTCGAGGACCCTATATTCTATTTTTTCTTATTTATCTCTCCATTCAATGAGAATATGATGACCATTCCAGGCGGGCGTATTGATTAAAAACCAATCTTCTCGGCTCTCCCTGAAAGGAATTGCACGGGACGGCTGAGTAGCTCTCATATTCAATATATTCAAGATGATACCAAAAGGTGATTCGCCTATTCATTCAAATAACGACCTAATTAAATTAAGAAACTCAATATGTTGGGCCTTTTCATTGTCCAAGTAATAAGTGATAATTCATTTCTTTTCCAACAAAAATGATTTTATTAACAAAGGCACAACGAAGGCTCAACAATGGTGTAACGGTGAGTTACGAAGTTACTATACAAAGAGTTCGATTTTCTTTTCTTCAATTTTTATTCTCGGCCTTCCTCGTGCCTTCCTTCAAATTAATTGCTTTGCTGGAAATTGTGACAATAATGATGATGATATTTGCAACATTCATGCAACATTGCAACATATTTGGCAAACATCAACACTATTGAAAATTCGTTCCCATTTATTTTATTTTACTTTCTTTTACGAGCGTCAAGGCAGTCGTTATAGTGGGCAACCATGTTAGAGCTTTGAAATGCAAAATTTAACTGAAAATTTTGATTTAGGGTCAGCTCTTTTGCTTCCATGTCTGCCGAAGGTATCGGAAGCTTTGTTTTCTTTGGGATCGGAAACATTTTTGTCCTCTAAAATTGAAACTTCCACTCGCATTTTTCGTTTCAGACTTCCTGAACAAATCTGGTTCCGTGTGATCGGTCGCGTCATTCCGCATTTCCTTGGTCCAGCCATATCATCCATAGTTTTCAACCGATTTTGTTCAAATTTTCAGGGGGTTTGCGAGTAGGGCCCCTCG
The DNA here is from genome assembly GCA_030264115.1 of Lygus lineolaris. NCBI lineage: Eukaryota > Metazoa > Arthropoda > Insecta > Hemiptera > Miridae > Lygus > Lygus lineolaris. The sequence continues at coordinate 24,955,650 of JAEMON010000009.1, read as the reverse complement.
AGGTTCCATAAGTATGAGTTTCATCATAATTGAATGAAAGACACCCTGTACGCAAGCGCTAATGTAAAATTCGTTCACGATTGTGTTGATACTTTGTCTAAACTGACGGACATCAACACGATCATGAGTTTTATCCTCATAAGTAATTTTTATTGTCGACATAACACTTATCCTACTTATAGCTAACTTATCTACAGTTTTGATTCAATTTCGCTCGAGGCCCCCTGAGGACCCATTTGAATTTCATCATGATTGAATCAATGGAAGACCCCGCACATTCGCTAACGTGGCATTCACTAAATTTTGTTGTTACAGTTCTAATAACCACAGTTTTCATCCGATTTCGTTCAAATTTCCTTGGAATCGAGGAAGCTATGTGCCAGTTCCACTTGGTAGAGTATTTTTAACTTTTTCTACAAATAGGAACAAGGCAAAGCACTACTACTGCAAATGTTAGAAATATTATAGGTACCTAAGTTATCAGGATCGTACTCCCAAAGGTTGAGCTTGACTCAGCGCTTGAACATTGGTGAGCGCTTTTAAAATGAATTATGATGGTTATCAGCCGTACGGCAAGATTATAATCTACACGGAAATAACAAATCTCTCAGAAAACATTACCATGGAAAGTATGTCGAAAATTATCAAGGAATTTACTCCACTGCTTTAGCCGATGGTTAAGCGGAAGCACCACATGTAAAGATCGATTTTGGCGTTTTTTCTGCAAAATGATGGTAAGTTCCTGGCCAGGTTACCACATTTGTTTCTGGCTATAGCAGAATACTCTCACCTTACTCTTTCGCTTGGGAACCGACGATCCATCAAGACCAACAAACGGGTAAATACGAGCGTCACTAAGCAAGATAGCAAGAGCATGGAGAAGCTTCTAGCGTGGGGATTTTAAGCCCCACCCATATACACGCCGCTAGTTATACATCCAAACTATTGTACCAACCACAACGATAGTGCTCAACACACGCGTTGTATCATCATTATAATACATTAAAAAAATTGTTTCATTAAAAGAATTGAAAATTAAATAAATTAAAAATTAAATAATTAATTCCAACTTCCTTGGGTATAGGTTACCCAGGGGTATAGGGCTCACCCAGACATAAATATTATACGTCAGGTAGACACTAATGAAATCCGATTGAATTTCCAGGAATGTATTCTATGGGGCCTTGTTGGTAACTCGACAGAAGTCGGTAACTTCCAGCTAATTTTGTAGGTGAGGAGATTCCTAACTACTACTTGAGATACATTTTCGTCATATTTGATAGGAACCTTCAATAGGAACCGAGAGTGAAAAAAATGTTTTCGGGATTTTTAATAATTTTCGATTTTAAGAATGGAATACTTACCACCAGGAGAGCTGTATGACCAACCGTTCGTACATGGAAAAGTTTGTCTGCGGTACATAAATATGCCCATCAACTTTGTTCGAGTTCTGTCACCGTCCGGTTCAGGCAAGGGTTAAACAGGAAAAATACGAAAAAAAACTATCGTGAATCGCAAATCAATTTTGACTAACCATCCAGGCCAAATCTACCTTCACAGAAAATAATAATCCGTTCTGTAATAGTTTGCAGCGGTTTGATACCGTCAATACGATTTGAAGCGACTGAAATTGAACGTTTTCCCGCCATTCTTATCTCCTATAAAACTTGAAACAAGTTTATTAATATCCGTTACTTCTGCCTCCGGCAACCCATAAAGTTAGTCTTGAAAGTTTCAAGATGATTACACACTCAATTAAACTTTGACTCGAGTATTTTCAAAGAATTTTATCTTAAGTAATCGCGGTAAAAAAATCGATTACAAGATTGTAATCAATTCGGAATAAGCTCCGTAAACTGATTGGGTTCTCGAGACCGTTTTCTTGAAACTATTAATAAATTCGTAATATTTATCATGGTCATCACTGTCATCAGTCTTTGGAACAGTTTTTCTCTATCTGTGGTCAGTGATGGGCATAAAAATTATGTATTTCAAGAACCTGGTTATTCGAATCAGCAAATAATAATAGTATTCTCCTATGCGTTGCTTCCTAACAACGAATGATAATTAGTTATCGCACAGTCATTCTTTATTTTTTGTCTACTTCAAAAGAATAATATAACATAGGTACCTACTAATAGCAGGCTCTATATAAATACATAACATAACGGAATTGCTGATGACGAGTGATGCATGGATCCCATCAGACTTCCTCTTCTGATGCGATCCATGTGTCACTCGTCAGCCGTGACAAACAAAATGAAGCACGCAAGTTAGTAATTAAACCGATGAAAATAATGGAAGTTACCTATATTAGTAATTAGTCAGTTTCATATATACCCGTGTTTTCAGTTCGATAGGTACCTATACCTATTTCCACTACCTATGAATATTTTCAAGAAATTATTGTGTCACTATTTTTATTTTTCAAATTACTTATTATCATTGAAATATTCAAAAATTTGTGTTGAGTGAATGATGATGAATTTAAATTCTGATCCTTCTTTCAATTGAGAAAAAAATCCAAATTACCTGATTGTACTCCAATCGAAGAATGAGGGCATCGATAGATCGCTGGCAAAGTAGGAACTTAAATAACCAATTAGGTATTTATAGCGACTTTCCTTAGACAGAAATAGTTACGAGATAGTGGGTCCAGAAATATCAGTATGAATTCAGGAAGTTCCTTCAAACAAATCCTTCTCAGATTGAGCAGTTTCAACCCTTGAATAGAATCAGAAAATTATGTAGGTAAATAATGTAAACATGCCTATCATGTGTGTTACTATCATGCTGACAATCGCATACGTGAGGGACATACCTACGTACGTTATTTGTCTAAAACGAATAGATATAGCAGAAACCACTCCTGGCTAAGTTACAGAAGTTATTATTTTAATCCCTCTGCCCCTACCCCCATCCTCCCAGCTATCCATCTAATCCCCTGTCGTCTAATTTTGTGTCCTTTCACTCTTCGGTCAAGTAAACAAAGTACCCAATTTATACCAAAGATGTGTGGAAGCCTCCCCCATAAAATTTGGGAAGTTAGCGTTGAGTCATTAAAAGGTGGTTGTCGAAAGAGGCGAGGTTAGGGTCGGAGAGTGTGCAGGACTCTCACGCGTTGAAAGGTGTTTTGATTCCTGGCAAAGCAATTACTTCATTAGACGCTCAACCGAGAGGAAACTTTAATAACCACGATGGAAACGGCTGAAGTAGGGCGGCGGTTGTTGCTCGGGCTCTGTTTAACAGTGAAACGAAGGGGGGGTTCTGAAGATAGGAGGGACGAGGGAGTGTTGAGAGCTTAGAGAGAGGGGGATGATTCAAAAGCCTGTCCACAGAAGTTGTTTAATAGGAACTTTATACGTGTTTAATCTTTCATTAACCGAGAAGCTTTCGCGCTTTGCTTCGAGAAAAGCTTTGTCAGAGTTGGAGCCAGCAGAGTTGCATTATCTGCCTCGAGGTGAAGTAGGGGTGACCGCCTACGGGAAACCTCAGTGGGCTTCAGTTTTCGAGACTGAGGGACACTAACTTATTATTATTATCCTGAAACGAGTCGGTACTGTACCGAAATGTTCTCACGTTAAATCAATTACGAAATGAGTTGTTATCCTCCCACCTTACTAGTTTGCTACAATAGGTATAGCCACCTATTACCGCCAACGTGTAATATTAACGTATGAAGCAGATGGAATAAAGCTATATAGAGAAAAGCACTAGAATGAAACTGACTATAATGAAAGCAGTAGAATGAAAGATACCAGATGAAAGCACTAGAAGAATGACACAAAAACATTAGAACGAAATTACCGACAGTATCACCAAGCTTCGATGCTCGAATGGTAGACCCTAATTCAATAATTTTGTTCCATGAGAGGAAAGTGGCGTGATGGCAGACAACTCGAGGTAGACGGACGATTTTTTTTAAATTTCTATTCTACTCAACCTCGAGACGTAAGTATAATTTTGACAGGGGTTAAACTTTTGTATGCTCGATTCCAAATGGACATTAATGAAAATAATAGATACAAAAACATACAAAATTAAACGTTAGAACATTAGGTACCTATCTACCTTACTCAGTTAATATTAATTTTTGTTCCTACAATGAGAATATGCGCAAATATTTGGAACCTACTTTTACTAAAACACTACACATTCTCAGACAGCTTTGTTTTATTCTGCAACAAAATCGCTGCTTATTCCTTCCAATCTTTTGGTCGACATTAGTCAGTAAATACCCAAATACTCATACCACAATGGATACTCCATAAATGATTCCCCTCCCTGACAAAATGCCTTATAACAACAAGGCGTTGAAACCAGGGAAATACTGTTTCTATGATAAAAATGTGATAACCACTATAATACCTGTAAGTGTTATTATAGGTGCTAAATAATCTCAATGTTACATCTTATAATATAATCTTGCATTTGTCGCTATAATCAAAACAATTCATAATCAACATTGCAATCAATTCAAAGTAATCATATCAAAAACAATCTGGTAGTAGTGCTTTCTTGTTGGTGACCCTCGGCCAAGAGATGGCCAACATGTGCATTATATATAATCTGTAAGTGATTATATTTATAGCAAAACGCATTACTTAGTGAGATAAAACCTGTCATAGTTGTAAGGTTTTATTGAGCCAAAAGTCGGCAAAGAAATGAATCAAGTTAGAAACGGAAATTCGGAGTAAACACTAACATGGTAACACAAGACATGACATGGTAATAATAATAATAATAATAATAATAGACACTTAGTATTTAAAGTCGTGGATATAATTAATTTGATTCGTTTGATTTTCCATTCTTCTACGCGAAAAAAGTGTTGTTCTGGCCTTTGTGACGTTTTGACGTATGTGAAGACACCACGTCGAGCGATAATCGAGAATCGAGAAGATTATGAACGCTGGCCGACATGCTACAAGATTGAACAAGGCTGTCAGAAACTTTACCGATTTTATTTCCTGCACCAATAAGGGAGGCAGAAAGGTTTTAGCCTATGGAGGCCCAAGACACGAAGAAACAACTGGAAAAA
>JAEMON010000009.1:24930711-24946618 GCA_030264115.1 Lygus lineolaris | reverse complement strand
GTAAGCATTCCCCCACCTTAGCCTACTAAGGTACCTACATGAATATTTTCCAATGTCTGAGTTTATGTACCACCTAAGCGTTTTGATAATTCGCTCATGATTTGATACAAAACTTGCTGTATAATAATGTGCGCAAAAGAGTGGAATTCTGACTCTAGCTAGTATTTATTAAGTAATTCGTAATTCTCCTCCGTCCACATGAACGAAATTCAACGAGGCGCACGATCCTACAGCAAAAACAATATACCATTTCCCGACATATTCTCCTCAAACCGTGGACGTGGAAAATGCACGGTCGGACTCACAACCGTATTTACATTCAGGGAGGAATCAACTCATGTGGGCTCATGTGACCGACAAAACACACAATTCGATTTTGACGATCGTGTATTTCCGACGAAAATGCGAACTTTGGTCCAACACTGAGGGGCTGAATAAACTGAGGGGAATGAGACACACTAAACTGCATCGTGATACTTCCTCCGTTAAAATGAATCCTCTTCCCATTCAGATTGATACCTGCTCTCCCCACTCAATTGAACAGTAGGCAAAGTTTTAAATTCAAAGTAAACATTTTTTTGGCTGGAAAACGTATTAATTTGGACGGGGAAAGTATTATTTTAAATGAGAAAAGTAAAGTAGGTATTTTATTTGACTAGAACATGCTTTTTTACAAGGACAGGAAAAATCTGTGTAGGGGAGACTTGTTCTCATTGCTAAGTAAAATCCTTGCTGGTGAGTTGGTATTTGAAACAGATGGTATTCATAGGATACAACCCGAACTCTCAGAACAATTCTTTGAGATTAATATGCAGATAACAATAAATTACGAAACTTTTTGCTTTTACGTGAGGGACAACAATTTATGTGTAGTATTTACTATCACTCATCCGGAGAATAATAGCCGTACAAATGCCCTTCGGAATATTGCCAGGATTCCCGCAGATAGTTTTGCACCAAGATTATGGGATTCTCAAATGACAGGGATGACCATGATACGTACCTGAGGACACGTGGCCTTATTTAGGTACCTGAGTACACAACTAGGTTCACAATTCCATGTAGGTACCTACTTACTAGCCATTATAGAATCATCTCAGGAGGCGTTATCATGAGGATCAGGAACAGTAGGAAGTTAAAGGGGTACTTACTAGAGAGTGAAATAATTATATATCTAGTAATAATATTTATCCCTACGTTTTGCAGGTAGAGATGGCATCGAAAGCAGGTTTGGAGAGACCAACCAGACGGCGACCAAGGATCCCTCCCCATGCGTCTGGGCTATTGTGTCCTGCTGCTCTCCAGGAAACGCTAATATACGGTGACTAAATTTTTCTGAGAAACTTACCACTCGCATTCAATAATTTCACCTTGCAATTATTGTCAGTCAAATGAAATAAGTTTTCCCGACCAAGAATCAGTTTTGTTTATTTTGTTGTTTGTCAATAATATAATGTATGAAGACCGATCCAACTGAACCCATTCTAGGTGAATAGCAACTATTTTCACACTAATAGGTACCTTTCATTCGATTTGGGAACAGCTGAATTTGATTGGAACCTAGGGACCTATATAAAATATACGGGGTGGTCCATTTAATTGGAACACTAGGATTTTCCCCAAACTTAAGGCATATTTCAAAAATCCCAAAAATACGTGTCTAATAATTTTGTATGAGGATATGAAAACTCTTGCTAGCGCACTTTTGCGCAGTGTGCGCAATCCACACCAACTTCCTTATTTAGCATGAGAGCCCCTATTTTCAATTTCAGATAGGTACGGATTCTACGTGAAATTCCTTGCAAGAATGATCTGTCCATCAAATTTTTGATCACTGTTCATTCAGGACAGTAGGTAGGTACTTTTCGATACCGCACAAGGAAACAGGAGAGACATGAATGTGAACGTCACAGAAATGCATCGTTATAGAACTGACAATCATAACTGCGTAAGCAACGATCAACTGCTCATATGCTATTAACCTTACGGCAGCATTTTTATCATTATTAATAATGATTAACAGGACGGTTTTTAATTTTTTCGCGACATAAAAAAGCGTTACGGAAAAAATATCGCATCTTTGATTGTTAGGGAAACCAGGTGATTGTGTTTGTTAGTATTTTTGATGTTAAGATGAAATGTTCGTTGTTACGCTTTGGAATTCAATGGCGTCAAATTAATCACTATTAAATGATCTGACTGTTGAACTGTAGGTCAGTTTTTTCTTGACTGAAAATTTGTATCCATCACTATGCGCGCAGAATACGTATACTTCATGAGATGGATGAGGAATATGGACATGGGTCGGAATTTGCTATTTTTGACCTCAGAATCGGATTCAGCACCCTCGAAAAAATCCTGTATCCCAATATTCAGCTCCGCAATTCGAGTAGTTTGGCTGGAATAAGGAAAAACGCGTAAAGTCATCTAATAGTTATGTATCTCCCGCATGAGGGAGCGAGAAGGCACTACGTACTGGATAACGTCACACGGTTTTTTCTTTCCCTTTTTCGACCTCTTCCGTTCATTTCCGACCCATCATATTGCACCTTTTTCGAAAACTCTTCGTTAGACCTAGAATTTAACAAAAAAGGGACGTCCATTCCTCATTGTGTTGTCCCTTGTGAATTTCCTCGGGTATTAAACTAGCTCTGGTTCATGCTTCAGATACTCGTGCTTCGAACTGCTGGGTTGCCAGGGCGCCTTCTGGGACCTGAGTCCCTGCGAGCCGCGGGTCGTCCAGGCAGCCGCCAACACCGCCCTCATGTTCTACATGGCCGCCAGTCCACCAAACAACCAAAGCAACGTCATCGATTTCGACGCCCCAGAATCCGAGTCAGTTTTATGAAGCAACCAGAATCTCCAACGCTCCCTTCCGAAACACACCCACAGCACCACTACACAGCACTAGAGTGATCGTTTCAATGTGCTTTCTAGGTGTTCTATAAGCCTGTGGGACTCGTGGGAGTCATGAAGTCTCTGTATATTATAATAATCTTCCCACATGTAAATAAATTGAATTGATGAAAAATCTATTAGGCAATGGATTCCTACGTCCATTTTAGTTCAGTCACCTTTTCTTTATTTGAAAAATTAAAGGTTACATTAACGATACCTACTTGACACCAAATGGAATACCTAAGTAGTCCTAAATTTTCGTCGGTGTATTAACTATTTAGCCAAACTCTAAAAACAGGAATGTATAGCAAAAATTGCTACAAATTCCTTTTTTTAATGAGTGTTTTCGGTTTGAATGAATTTTCGTAAAAAATGAAGCAAATTCACCCATACCTACCTATATTTCCATAAAGGAAAAATTCTTAAAATTGTTCCCCCAGACCACTTTTTTTAGGAATACAGGTTAAATGCTATATTCGGAGTCAGTACATAATTTCCTACAAGAAGTACCCATGAAAATACTTACTCAACCAAAATAGGTTGATATCGGTTTGAATTGTAAAACACGCACTTAGCTAAAAAAAAAAAAAAAAAAAAGGTTATTGGTTCTAGGAAAATTAGCTCAGTCATCCTTCTAAACCGGAACTTTAGAGCCCATTTTTGGAAAAGAGCGATTTATGTTGTGGCTATTGACATGTTGGTAGATTTTATAATTATCTCGTCACTGGGGATCAGGTATTTCAAAATGTCAAGTTCGTATTTCCCGGTACCCGCAACCGAAAGTAGGTGCCACACAGTGGCGTAAATAAGGGGGGTTATCAGGATGATTAATCAACCCCCAAAGGCTGGTTCAATGGTTCAACATTACTTAGTGGTTTCAAAACATTGCACTTTGCCATATAGCATAGTTCAGCAAAAGGATTATGGACTATGATAATAACTTTAAAACGTAACAAATTCAAGTAGAAAAACCAGTGTTCTTGTTCTTATCTTTCCTTGTACAAAAAATTATGACAATAAACTCGACAATATTATGTTTTTTTTAAATAATTGGTTTAGAGGCTTTTCGGGGATCGGGGGTTTTGTATTGCTGGGTTTTGTGCCCTCTGTATAGTGTCTTCTTCCAGTTTCATTACCCCCAAACTAACATCCTATTAACGTCACTGCCCTTACATACTTACGTCGATTATATTAAGAGTATGCAGGTACAACACGTACCATCAGCAATTTGAAAGTTGGAAACATGGATCGGATAAAACATGTAGGTAAACCATGGTCTTCCGGTTATAGTTATAGGATACGCCTGTTTTTTAAGTGGTCTTAATCTGGCGAAAAATAAGACAACAGCCCAATATGTAGTCCAAAATAAGTAGTTCGTGTTGTTTGTTTATTGGTTCCTGCGAGGCGTGGCGATAAATAGCGATTTAAAATCACGGTCCTCACATTAATTTATAAAATAAATAGAATGTTACATTCCTTACATTGTCGATGTATTTATTATTCAATTTTACGAGTAGGTATAGGTATTTATCTATGTACTAGTTGCCAGTCATGCATTATGACAGAAGAATATTAAAAAAATAAATTTTGAACAATCTCCTCCACATCTTTTGCCTTAAAAGGTAAACTAATTTATGAAGTTACGGTGGCCAACTCTGCTTCCCTACGGAGATGTGGGTTTACAAAAAACGAATTCAATTTTGAGGACCTTGAGAATAGATAAATCTATTGAGTGGAATATGATTCTGTTCATTATGAAAGCACCGAAATTGTACCTCCTTTGTGAGAATGGTTTCATACATGTAAATTGCAGGTCCCTTGTAAACTTGTAAATGAAAATCAAAAATCCATGAAACCTCTGTGATTGCTAAAGTTACCTTCATATTTTGGATCGTTAAGAATAATATATTGTAAATTAGGGGCCTACTACTTTTATATCAGATTTATCGATTGTTTAATAAATTATTATTATTGTATTTTAGATTCTTACACCCATTATCATACCACTTTAGACAAAATGACACAACTCCAAATTTATTGTACCAATGAAGTGAAAGTTTCGAAGTGGATAGGTCTCGTGCACGTGCACAAGGCTGTGATGAGAGCGCTCTGTCGGAATTGGCGGCGCTATCGGAGCTAAGAACCTGCTTTGTTACCCCAATACAACCTACTTTTCCCGTTTTATTCGTATTCCTGTATGGATGTATGGCCCCCTACTGCCATATTATAACCCTCACTCATTCGGACTCCAAGCTCTCCTAGTCCCCCCTCCTAATGGTATGTCCCTCCTCCCCACTGCTGTATCCCCTACTACCCCTTACTGAAATAAGACCCTCACTCATTCATAGTATCCAATACTTGAGTTGTACAAGGCGCCATCACCTCCAAATTTGACTGGCTAGAAGTCATGGCTGTGTTCAAGGAAATGTGGTCGGACAGACAAACATACACGAAACCAAATTTGTTCAGGAGGCCCTGAAACGCAAAATGCGAGTGCGAATTTTGATTTTGGATCACACAATTTATTTTTGTTTCGAAAGTGAAAACAAAGCTTCTTGCCTTGCAGACTCGGAAACAAAAAGGCTGAATTCAAATTTATAGACTTGAAATGTTTCTTTATTCTGTCAAACTTGTATAGCTTTTCATTGATATGATGGTTTTTGACTGGATTCCTGAAGTTGATGTGAATTTATCACACCAAATCAACGGAAAATATGTGAGATGTCCAGTGGACTTTACTATCCGTCAGGAAGGTCTAGTCGTCTATCCGAACTGAAGGTTAAGGCCACTTACATATCCCCCTCCCCTCCACAGTCACACATAGAGGGCTATGTATACCACTCAGGGTGTGCCACCTTAGAGGGGGTGTTTTGGGTACGGAGAGTCCGAGGAGATACCAAGGGCCTTGAACGGGGGAGTGTTGAGAGGATTCAACCCATGTACTGACTAAAGGACCACAACTCCTCGCAACACTCGATACTCCAAAATTATTAGACCATTGTGAAAATATTCGATGTAACACATGTGGGTTGTATGCTAGATGGTCTCCCACTGTAGCCTCTGCCCAGTATGATTTTATTTTTATTTTTATTTTGATAAACATATTGTAGGTTTTCTAGTAGTTATGAATAACTAATCCGCTCCAGGTGTAGGTAAGATTTTGCTTCCTAGAAGCTCTGTTTTCACTTTTAGAGTGATGGAACAGCCTGTTTTGGTGAACTGCCCGCATTGTTACCTACATAATCAATTTTATTTATTTATTTTATTAGTTTTTTTTTTGCTATCTTCCCTCATTTTTGCGTAAGAATTTTTTTTTGTTTCCCTATTGCGAAGATGAACGAAAGATTGATTAAGAAGAACTCCAGCCGACAAATCATTTTCACCCCACTCGTTTATTCCAAGACCCGAGAGATAACTCCCGAGGGATAAAATGCCGACCAAAGGATTTTGAGAAAATATGGAACTCATATTCCCCACCGTCATCAGAGAGAAGGGCCATAGAAAGAACGAAAAGCAGAAAAGATTTGTCGGACTGATTGAAGCCTGGCTCGGGAAATCATTTATTGCTACTTGTTGAATTCCATCTCTGTCGACCCTTTTCTATCCTGGGGCGCCACTGGGGCTGCTCTTTGTCTTGAAAAGGACCTCTTTTCTCCTGTCAGATGCCGCTCCTCATATTTCTCGAGGACCGCGTATCCTGAAGGGAGACAGCTATTGGAATGCAGCCCTTAGCCCCTTCGACGAATCACCTATTATAGGTATGAGGGACAAGGGCCGGTCTACACTCATATCGAGGGATGTCCGTGTCACTGAGGACAGCAGGGAGCTGATAACCATCCTCGTCTATTTCTATAGTGAATAAAGTTCCAATGGTTGTTACACTGATTGGTTGTGGAACATGACGGTAGCAATTTTGTGAAACCCCTTTCTCCTCACCTACTAACTCCAAAGTGCCCCTTTGGCTCATGTCTGGGACACTTCCGTGGGATACAAGTTCCGAATTTCTGTTCAGTAACGGAAATTAGGTAGGTACCTAACACTTATATGACGAAAACTCTACACGAGAGTGAAATTTGAGTTTCCGCAAATGACATGAAGTTTCGTAACGTAGATCGCTGATAGCCAATAGAAAAGCCAATTCTGAAGCTTTGCACCGCCCCATTTTACCCATAGCTAATCATGATGTCAATTCACCTGATACATCATTTTTAACGCGTTTTTATTCTCAAATCGCTCTTTTTCAAAAATTACTGCTTATTTTTGAAGAACAGCTTCAAAGTAAGTAAGTTGGTATTGGTTGGTAAACATTTTTTAAAGAGTTATTATTAATTCCGCCTGATTAGATCAACCCAAGATAGGTAGTAGATAGAGCCAAACAATCCGGACTCAGGTACCTACCCATTCATTCTATTTGAAATATTTCAACGAACATTATATTATTTGGTCAACTAATTCAAATGGTATAGTCGAGCTTCAAACGGATTGGATGAACCATGGAGGAGTTAGACGCGAAAACCTAGAATTTACCCAACTTCTTTCCCTAACCTCCATCTAATAGGACGTTTCACTGAGTAAATAGGTACATAGGTAAGTATGGTTTTACTTTTCAAATTTTTCGTCCCAACTTACGGATTTTTTCGGAATTTGGACGTAAGTTTGACTTTCAAACACCTCGCAATCGTCAAAATAATAGTAGTTACCGTTGGAAAGAACTTGCATTTTGTGAAGGTTGCATATAATTGCAAAGAAATCTCAAAAACTGCGATAGACACCTTCAGGCCTTAACTCCAATTTTCTTGATATATATATCCCATTTTCTTCAGGATTCCATCAATGATTTTTGAGTATATGAATAAGAAAAACATGAGGTAGTAAACTTCGTTTCACCAACTTTTCAACTGTACTGTCAGTTTGAACTGTTCTCTGTTCTGATTTCAAAGAAAAGCTAGTGTTTCAGCGTGTGAGAAATTGAAGGGTACATATACTTTGGTTAGAGGTTTGAAAAGAGCGAAAACGTTCTATATCGCAATCGGTCCTACAATATCGAATTAAATTGTGGATACACGAGGTTGGATATTAAGTAGGTAGGTAGGTATGTATTATTTTGAAGATTCCTCCTGGAAAGGCTCAGATCCCTCCAATGAGTTTGGTTGTTGTTACCTACAGACAAAAATGTTTCATTTCGGCATCGAGAGGGTTGAAGGGGGAGGGGGGGGGGGGGGGGGGGGGGGGGGGGGGGGGGGGGGGGGGGGTAGTACCACTAACTCGGATTGATTTCCAAGTCGCGAAGAGGGATCTTGGCAAAATGAAAGGATGTGAAAGAATTTAATAAAGGCTGAGAGGTTTTCCTCATTGAATCCGCTATGAGAAATCGTTGAATAATTTGGCTCACCGGCCGCGGCGGTAGTTCACAAGGGAACACGTAGCGATCCATATTCCGAGTGAAGTCGACCCATTATACCCATCTTGGTTGGCTAACGAGTGACTCCTCCGTACCAAATGAATCCTTTGACTTTTTGCTCGCTAATGAACTTCAAGAGTAAGCTGACTTTGATGACATTTGCAGGGATTGTTTTAGCCCCTATAGACGGTCTCATATGAATTTCATCACAGTCGGATCATTTCTTGCATGTGCACACGTGCAAACATGAATTTCCGGAAACACCGATTTCTCACGATATACCTACTTTCATGATTTTGCTTAAAAATAAGCTCCCATAAATAAAGGGCTCCCATATAGTTAACGGCTTATCCGCAAGATGGATTTTGACTTATGACTTTGATCACGATTGGTTCAGTAATTACTGAGTCCTGAAATTGTTTCTCACCGTCAAAACTCGGAAGCTACTCGATCTATTTTGATGAAATTTTCATTACTAAACAATATGGTTACTCTCCTTACTTAACCCGATAGCGAAGGGGAAGTATTGGAATTGATCTGGGAAGAATTTCTGAAACTCAGCAAAGATATGGGTTTATTTATTGATTATGAAGTTTCGTTTCATATTTATGTATATATACCATGTGTTATGTATGTATGTACCTAAGTGTGTGCGCACACCTACCTATCAAGGCTTTTTAAAACTACCCAAAATTTAGTTGTATAGTTAGGTACTCGTACGTTACAGAATTATTTTAACCTAGAATGCACTACTGTTAGGTGGGCAGTTTTACAAAATTTGCTGGTTTTCATCAATACTTCATTACCTAGTCACTAAGTAACCCCTTCACAAGTTATTCGCATCTGCCCTGACCGCTCCAAAGTGAACGATGGTAGGTTCGAAGAAAAGTTCACATTCATATTCCTCCCTTTTCAGCCCTTCAATGGGGAGGTCGGAGGTCCCGCCTGAGCCAATAAGTCTGACCTGGATATCACATCGGGGCTTTGTGGGGTAACTAGACTACCAGCCGCCTCCCCCTCATTACTCTTTATATATTCCTGCCCTGTTGCTGCCGTCAGAGGCCGGATCTTTCCGCTTCTGCACCTCCCCAGCCGGTAAAGTTCGCTCAACTTGGCTAGTTTTGGAGGAAAGAGTTTTTCTTTGAATTTAAAACCCGAGCAATAAACCGCAGTTTTTGATAACTGCCTACTTAAAAACAAGATTAGGTACCTACCTACCTAGTATCTGCCCACCGAAGATAATGAAAAAACCTGACCAACTTCATCCCTTCCCCCGGTGCTTCCCGTTCTTTGACGACTATGGTGTGGTCGGATATAGTTTGCACTTGCACTCGATTTTAGCAGTATTTTCCGTGAAGGGCTGCTAAAAACATGAAACATTAATATCTGCACCATTTAATAAGGTACATAAATAATATAACACATTGGTACTACCTATATAATGTCTAAGTACCTGCCTACCTACCTGTGCAATATTTATGTACCTACCTGCCCACGAACGGATACGGATATTTTACCACCTGCCGTGTCTTTCAGATCAAAGTGGTCCCCTCAGTAAAACCAAACACCAATCATCTTGCCCTTCATCAGAATATTATGTACATACCAACCTACCTACTCTACTATGATGTACCAGTGAGAATAGAATTATAATTTAATTCTATTCGCACTGCTATGTAATAACACCCCAACATCCAAAAACGAATGCCAAGGGTGGTGGGCAGTAGAGCTTCCTTACAATTGTAACATGGACGTATACTATATAACCAGTTAGTGGATAAATATATCACCAAAAAATGTTAGAATAATTACGGAGTTATGCCCAAGACAACTTCAAGTTTGCCCTTGCGCAATAGCTACCTATTACAGATGCATTGGTGATGACATTCATGGGAGCTCGTCGAGGGGTCAGCCCTCAACTACCCTCCGAATTTTAGCAAAATCAGTCCATGGAACCGTGTCTGTCTGTCGGTCGGTAGGTCTGTGGTCAATTCCTTGTCCCAGGCAAAACTATCTGAAGTTATGGTCCGAATTTGATGAAATTGAATGGGATCGTGTGGGTTATCCCCTTGACAGCCCCTATAAATTTCATCGCCATCGGACCACTAGTAGCGTGTGAGCATGCGCAAACGTGAGTTTCTCGAAACAACTCTTTCTTAGTTCCTACAGGATTGCCTTCGCTCAAATTCGGGTGGTAGTTGGAGGTTGACAATTACCTAATAATTTTGAAACGATTGGATCAGTATTACCTACTGCGCATGCGCAATTTTGAAATGTGTTTCAAAGCCATAACTCCGGAACTAGGAACTTGACCAATTTCGGTGAAATGTTCAGGAATTGTACGGGGTACCTATCCTCTTGACGGTCCCCAAATAATCTCATAGCCACCGGACTACCAGTAGCTAGTGCGCACGTTAATTAAATGCAGTTTGCCTGAGAAAAGACCGACAGAGGGACAAATAGACAGGCAGGTACGGAACCATAATAATTTTTCATATCAAAGAGCTTTGAAAGGCAAAAATCAAGTAGAAATTTTGATGGTTAGGGATCGAAGGAACTACCAACAGGTACCTAAGGAAATGTACCTATATACCTACCTACTCACTAGGGATCCCGCGCATTTTTAGGGCATGACTGATAAGCGAGAAGGAATTGACAGTTTGAAACCCCCACGATTCCGTAGCCTCATGTCTTCATTCATTTATTCTCCTAGCTTTCTATCAAATGAACCATTCTAGCCAGAAAACAGTGTTTTGACAGGAAGGTAACTACGTACAAATACCTACACTAGGTAGAGAGCTTTGAGATAAAGGGACTTCCCTCATGAACGATTCACGTTCATGTTACTGCCTACTCGAACAAAAATGAATTAAACACGTCTATGAATCTTTGCAAGTTTCAGGTTAACTATTCATACCTTATCAGCAGTTGCTAACACAGAGATAGGGTTAAAAGTAGTTTGTTAGAAGAAATTACAATGGGGTGTGCGCATTGGTTATTTTTTTCTTTCCAAATTATTGATCTCAGTGAGAGCTTTCCAAAAAGGTGCCACATGAGGGGTATCCTATGAGCGGAAAAGGGTTTTGAAATTTATAATGATGACGTCACCGACCTCCCTCCCGCCTGGGGAAGACCCTCAGCGCCCAAATAATCCTGACGTCACGCGCCTCTTCCCAGCTATTTTGCGGCTTAACCAAACGGAATGATCAGTTAAAAATTGGCAGATTTGGATTTTTGAGACCGCTGAACCCGAATTTGTGGTCGAAAATGCTAATTTCCGACCCATGCGGACACCCTATTGATTTGATGCACGAGGAAAGGTAGGAAGGTACCTGACTTGTGACATCTTCACACACAACAGATTCTACGGCATGCTATTTATTTATCCCATCACATTGAAATTCATACGGAACCATCTGTAGGGCATAACCTGCACAACCTATGAAATTTCAACGAAATCGGATACAAAATCTTGGAAATTATGGGTGTGGCAAAGATTTGCGGACATAACATGATCTCAATCTAATTTGAAATTATCATAATATATTAATCCGGCAATATCACTATTCAGATTGGAAAATTTCCAAATTATTGTTCAACAGTATTTTATCATTCAAATACTATCGATGTGCAATTTATTGAATGATTTAGTAATTTTCCAAACCATTCTCCAATAAAACAGGTACATACTAAGTACATTTTATGCAACAACCATCAATGACCTAGTGCTAGGCTAAAAAAAGCGGTGAAGTTGGCAGAAACATGACATGTATCAAAATTAAACTACTTAAACAGATTGCACAACTTTATTATTAAAAGGAAACTGGTCGAAGCATTCCAACCACATCAGAATAAATAACTGATCAGGTGCTTACCTACAGCTTTACAAATTACAAAAAATTATTGATATCAGGAAGGCAGTACCACCTACCTACCGATATAGTGACAGCCTTTCACAGACAGGAACCCACAAAGCACTTATCTATATAAAAGAGTAATTCCGGATGTTTGTCCCCTTTTCACGGACATCAAAGATCATCCGATTTTGATGGGAAAACATGACGGGAAAACCTGGCCATAATAATTGCCGGCAGCTTCAACTTCACCAAACCATTATTCAACAGTAAATTAATCTTTGAATAAATAATTGATCAGGTACCTACTGCTTTACAAATTTAATAACAAATTATTAGGGTATAGGTAGGTTTTGGCTACCTAGTGACAGAAACCCACTAACCTACATATTACCTACCCATATTAAAAATTATTAGAGTTATTTACGTATCCTTGTATTTTCTACCAAAAATTTCTCAATTTAGGTACCACTGTGAAAATCTGATTAGGTTTTTACCACCTAGCCAATTGACTTTAGATAAATTTATCAAAAAATCCTGTAAGTTGTGCTCACCTAACCATAAGGGTTGTGCCGGGAAGTCAAGAATCAATAATAATTTCTATGTACCTACTACAATGATGTTATCACACCACTATGGAATTCGTTCCATCAAATTGAAAAGAAACTGAAAATATTTAAACACCTGTGTATTTTGAACTTTTGACGTAGGAACCTAAGGGTAATTAAATATTATTATTTCTAAGATAGATTGCAAACATTTGATTCAGAAAAATGTCCCAAGAAATCTATTTTCCTAATGCCTACGCCAGTAAAAGAAATCTCCGCAGAAGCTGTAGAGACTTTCCTCCAGAGAAGATTTGGTGTTAGGTAAAAAAAATAAACAAATTCAACTATTCAGATTCAAAAAGAAAGGTTTTTATTCAGTATGATAATAATTTAAAATACCTAGTTGAATATAATAGAATTTGGAATAAGTATTTAGAAAGTAAAAAAATCATACCTATATGTTTAGATCTAAAAATGAATATCCCGTAACAAAAGTCCGACTTTACAGGTATGTGCAATCGAAAAATCATTGGGAAGGTAGTTTAGAGTAGGTAGGTAGGTGAAACGATGGGTATAAAGTTTAAAGAATAAATTTAGGTGATATTCGCCTAAACCTTGTATTTCAAACATCGCCTTTCTTTTAATAAATCCAAATAAAATCAATTCGAAATACAAAAAAGTCAGAATAAAATGCAAGTTCATTTTTAGAAGAGCACAAGAGATATTGAAGTAGATTTTCTCAGGTCAAAATTCGCTGTAAATAATGGAAATTTAAGGTGTGCCTATAGTGTTCTAATGTTTCCAAATCTTTTTAATTATTTTTAATATTTTGAGTTGTTACATACCACTACCGTTTCACCACGAACTGAAATCGCCGAATTTGTACGCGGTTGGTTTGTTTTTGGATTTGGTGTTGGTCTCCTCACCATCTGCAGGTTTGGTCGGATTGATGTACTTGCCCACGCCTTTCCTGAATATCGTTGGAGCCGCTGAAGTTGAGTTTTTTGGCTGGGAAGCTGCTGACTGGGACTCCAGTTCGAGTCTACGCTCCTCCAAAAGTTTTTCGTCAGCTTCCTGAAACGGATCGACGTAGATCTGAGCTGACAGAATCACTATGTCTTCGATAGGTCGATCCTTGTTGTCCACTTCGATTCTCTCTATGTTTGCCAACGTGTCCATCCCTCCGACAACTTTGCCGAAAACAGTATGCTTCCCGTCGAGATATTTGCAGGAACGGTAGGTGATGAAGAATTGAGATTTGTTCGTATTGGGTCCGGAATTCGCCATGGATAGAATCCCGCGCCCTTCGTGGTTCAAATTCGGCTTGAATTCGTCTTCAAAAGGCTCTCCCCAAACGGACTGCCCGCCATTCCCTGTTCCTGTTGGGTCACCCCCTTGAATCATGAAATGTCTGATAGACCTGTGGAAAACCGTACCGTTGTAGTACCCGTTTTGACATAATTTCATGAAATTCTCGCAAGTTTTAGGCACCATGTCGCAATGTAGCTCTAAATTCAGTGGCCCAACAGTCGTCACCAGACGAAGGTACCCTTTCTTCTTGACTCTATCGTACCTTACGACGTCCTCCGGTAGAACTGCAGCCTCCACGTTCGTAGAAGGTGTCACAGTAGTCGATGTGAAACCTGCAGCAACTGCTCCCGTAGAAAAATGTGCAGCATTAAACTTATCAGCTTTCTTCTCGTCCACCACATCTTTCTTCGGAGCAACATACTCTTCTGCCAGAGTCTTCAAAATTTCTTGAGTCTCTTTTGAGGCATTCTTCAAAGTAGCCCTTTTTTCAGCAGGCGTCTCATCACCGTCGTCCAACCTTATGTTCTTCTTCATGTGGTAAAACTCTCGAGCTTGAAATTTCTTCAAATTATTTGGATCTTGCAAAACTATGATGTCCGTCCTCTTGAACGGCTCATCATTTAACAAATCTTTCCACAATTTGGGTTTAATATTCAACCTTTCGACAGCTTCGTACGAAAAAACGTTTCCCGTAGTGGCAATTGCCACAACATGACTGTGATCCCCGATAGCTTTTCTCATAACAGGGCATTCGAATTTGCCGTCTGGCGAAGTTGAAAAGTTCAACTTCAAAACTGACTTGCCATCCATGGGTTGTCCAGTGACCGGATTATTTTTGTACTTTTTGATCCAGAGCACTAAATTGTCCATATCAAATATGTTGCCGTCTTTATCACAGCAAGGTATGTCAGCTGGACGAAACCCGATGCAGCAATATCCAAAAGGAAGTCTCGCTGAGTTATCAATTTTACCGGAATTGGCTTTTTTACCTCCGTACAGAGTACTCCACTCCGTGTACGTGAGGTACATTTTATCACTTTGATGTTGTCGTTTACCCATTTTGATGATAAATAAGTTGTAACTTACGAGAAAGTTGAACTACGCTGTTGGCAGTTTCGACCAAACTTTGACGAACAACACACACGAATGAGCAATAATTCAGTCACTCTCCACGATACACACCAACGAGTTCTCTATTATACTGCATATTTATCCATTCAAATGAATGAAAAACCCTCGAAAACTTGGTTATAACAGCGAAAATGTTGAGATTAATTTACAAAACAGATGTTATGGTATGTGTAGGTAACAAAAGCGAAGGTTACTGGTTCGTTCGTCAGGTTATGTTGGGGAGTTACTGGAGTAGGAAGAAGTAGGAGATGTGGAAGCGGGAAGGGAGCGCCGAACGGCTCCACTGGGCGAACTAAACGAGTTTCCTCGCCGCCCGCTGGTAGCGCTCGTATCGATCGGAGGGAAAACTCCCGGGCCACCCTCCACCACCCGTGCGTTGCTCTCGAGGCCCAGTTTAAGTAGATTTGGGACTTGTGAGCGAAA
This sequence comes from Lygus lineolaris, assembly GCA_030264115.1. Classification (NCBI taxonomy): domain Eukaryota; kingdom Metazoa; phylum Arthropoda; class Insecta; order Hemiptera; family Miridae; genus Lygus; species Lygus lineolaris. The sequence continues at coordinate 24,931,052 of JAEMON010000009.1, read as the reverse complement.
CTTTATACAACGATCAGATTCTGGCATAATGAATTCTATAATATATGTGAAATACTGTTTAGTTTTCAAAAATAAGTAGGTACCTAGATTAATTTCATTGGTCACACTTTGCATGGTTTGATGTTACAATCCGCTGGAGAACCAAGGTTGTTATCAAATAATTGATAGCACAATATTGGAGACCATTAATTTAGGCGATTCCAGTTTTAAAGAACAATGATAGGTCGCACATGTACCTACATCAATGACGAATAATTAAATAAATTATGTGGTTGTGGTTGAAACCAAAAGGAATAATAATTTAATTCGAAAAATAATTAAGTAGGAAAATTAAGTTATCG
>JAEMON010000009.1:24871523-24896521 GCA_030264115.1 Lygus lineolaris | reverse complement strand
ATTATGAATCGAAAAAATTGAAAGTTGGTTGAGAAGTAGTCACTAGTCAGCAATTGTTTTTCTGTTCCCAGTTGATAGTTGGAGACCTCCCTGCTCGGCCAATAGGAATCGAGCTCGGAGAGTTCACCATGGTAAACTTCAAGTAACCCTAGGGCCCCTCAGGGTTACGTACCCATGGTAAACTTTTCGATGTATCGCAAGAATAATCGATTACTGACCTTTTTTGAACGCACTTTTTCTAACCATGGTTTGGCAACCCCAAGGTAAACTTCAACCCCAGGGTTACTGGTTTTTTTTGAACCGGCCCTCAGAGAGGAAGTATTTTACCTACAAGCATAAGAAACCGCACAAAAAACGCTTACGTTCAAGAAATATTATAAAATAGTACTTAAATTAATAATCAGGTGTGGATATTGATAACGTTTAAGCTAATTATTTATACATATATATGATAATATTCATTGGCTTCTTCCTGTGTTACATAAACATGATTTGCAATCTTCAGACAGATTGTAATAAATTGTGGGTCAAGCTACTTAGGTACCAGGGATTCACGCTAATGAGGGTGGGTAGATGGGGGCTGGTGAGACGTAGGATTGAACGTTTACCCGTAGTTTTCGGTAACGACTGCGAATTTCGTCGAAATCTTTGGTGGATTTCGTGCTAGCACATGCGCAGATGTTGAAATTGCTCTGGCAGCGATGAAATGCATAACATACCATTTAGGTGCCAAGCCACTCATAAATTTCATGGAAATCTGATTAAAGTATTGTAAGTTATGCCAGTGGTTTAAGTTTAAGTAATGGTGTAAGTAATGGTGTAAGTAGTGTTAAGTAATGGTGTAAGTTTGCACTTGCGCATTGCCGAAACTCATCCTAACATAATGTTCAGAATCATCCAGAGGTCAGTCCTCAACAACTATAGGTACCTCCCGATACCTCGTAATACCTATCTAGCTATATGAATTCCAAGAATAGCTATACCTCCCTAATTCATTGGTGTTGGTAGAGGCAATTTAAATTTAAATGTATTCCTCTCCTTCCTTGTAATACGTTAACTTTCATTCGTGCCAATCAGGCAAGTAGTATGTAATTTGGTTTATTCAATGACGGGAGTCTTTTTTTAAGACCATCCTATAACTTATAACTGCGACGTTACGCAGCGCTCCAAATCGATTTTTTTCGGCTAATACAATAATTTGAGAAGAGGATCATTCTGCATTCATCACCTCGCTTGTGCTCATCTTATTAAGCCCGCAATATCTCCATATTTAGGGCTCTGGACGTCCTTCAAGAATATTTGTTTTTACTCTCCATTTTAACGAAGCGTCAAACGAAGCTGATTTTTTAGAATTGGGAGTTAATGTCATAAGGCACCCGTCATTATTAGGTTAAGATAACCGAGTTCTTGACGAGAATTCACTATGCAGCTCATCATCAGGATTTATTGACATATTTTATTAGTAATTTTCGGCCGTTTCCTTATCCTCCCGGAATTTGGGATTCCAAGGCGGTGGCCCTCCCCTCATTAACCCGATTTGCATGTATTAGAATTATTGCGTGCTCGGCCCCTCGAACAGTCGGGGATAATTGAATGTAAAATCCTTCTCGTCTGAATATTTCGGTTAATGCACTCAGAAAAGCTGAAAAAGTGAAATCCCAAACACACTTATTTCCCATAAACTATTCATGGGTAAGGCTAATTGTGATTCCTCACTGACGAAGGATTGAAGAATTCGTGCAAGAAGTAAATCAAATTCGCGACCTCCAAATTGAAATTTCCTCTTGCTTTTTGGGTTTCAATGCTTCCTGAAAAAATGTGGTTCCATGCCTGCCTGTAGCGAAATTGTACTAAATTATCGTCTGATTTTAATGAAATTTTCATGGATTGTTCGGGGAGGCCACTAGACGGCCCCCTAATCATAGCATTGCCCTTGGAATACTAGTAGCGTATGAGCATGGACAAACGTGAATTTCCTGAAACTATTACAGTTTCTCAGGCAATAGGTACAGCGATTGATGCTGGAAACCCGATCACGAAAGTCGACTTTGAGGAAAGAACGGCTGGGAGGAATCGATGAGCTGATCACTCGTCACCTCCGTACAGGTCCATACCTGCAGCCGGTCGACCGGCCCTGGTCCCTTGCGGACTGTCGCGCCATGGGTTTTTATTACAGTTTCTCAGTTCCTAACGGACCGATTTTGCTCAAATTTGAAGGGTAGTGGGGGGCTGACTCTAAGACGATTGCCTATGGAATTTTGTCACAATCGTATCGGTAATAGCTTCTGCGCATACGCAAACTCGTAATTTTTGTCATCATAAGGATAGCTCCTGAACTCTAGCAACGGGGTATTCTGTGAGTGTAAAAATGTTATGATTTTAGCAATATTTTAGTTTAAGTGCGATGCCTATGCCTAACTGTGAAAAGAACACGAGGGAAAAGGTGATAATTGTGTATAAGGGTAACCCCCTCCCACGGCCGTTTTTGACGTTCAAAGTGAAAGTCCCATAAAAATATCAGTTTTGGCTGTTTCAAATCAAATTTGTCGGTTTACAATCAAGGAGTCTACCTTCTTAATCCGCAACTAGAATTTACTTGAATACAATGATATTTTCAAGAAAAATGCATATGCGTGGACAAGATATTGGCTCCGCTAGCCGCCATAGGAACCTACTTTCCGCTAGTAGTTGGCAGTTGGTACCAGAAATTGTCAATAATCGGCATCCCAATGGGGCCCGATGAACGGCACAGAAAACGATGCTGAGACAAAAACCAATAACGGACAGGCCGAATAAGTAGGTATCTGGCACTGCTGAAAACTAACTAGTTTTCTACCTCTAGTTTTCTAGAATTAGGGGTACCTACCCAAAATGGATAATGATAATACCATCGTCAATAACCCCCCCCCTCACCTTCCCGTGCCGAATAATGAAATAGGTAGGTACTCAATGTTTTAGGAATCAATATTCGGCACCTATATTTTTTATTCACAAATTATCATTCGAGCTAATTTTGGTGGTCAGTACCAAGGGAAAACTATACTTACCTATAGAACAAGTTGAAAGCTTAATAAATACCAAAAGTAATAGTAGGTTTATTGTAACTATCAAATTAATTGAGAGGCGGAAGCTTACCAAAATCACAGCGAGCACGGGCACCAAGTAACACGTCGATGCCGACTGAAAATTAACTTCATTGAAAAACAATTGAATTTTCGAGCGCAGTACTAGGTACTTACTGCGGCAGTAGGACTTCTTTTGTCCAATGAGATCATTCCAAAAGCAAAAGTCTTGAGCCGAATGATTTGCTTGTTATTGTTTTGCTTGTTACTCTTGAAAAACCGAGAAACAGTCGTGGCGGTTATCGGGGGAGTGCCGACTATCGGTATAGGAGGTTTCACCCGAAAGGTAAATGTGAAATAAATCATAGAATACATACAATACAGAATACAACTGATACTAACGGATGTTGAAAAAGGAAATAAAGATAACGGATGTTGAAAAAGCGCGGGTCCTCCCTCTATCTCTCTTCTTCTTCACTCTTCATAGTGGCCGTGGGAGTAGGTAAGGTACTACCTATCACAGTGACCCCCTGAAGGCGAGATATTTTTATAAATAGTATTATAATATTATATTATATTATAAATAGTATTATAATAGTATAATATATTATAATAGTATTATTACATTATAATAGTATATTATATAATAATAGTATTATATTATAAATAGTACCTACCTATCCATAGAGATCTAGGTGATCAAGGTCAGTTTATCATTACTTTTATCATTTGATTACGTGATACCTTATCTCTGGTAGTTTTATTGACTTAAATTACTTCTTTCAGGGCAACAAAATTAGAGTGAATCGGACAATCAACTTCTCTTCGGTATGGATATTTCTGCTTCCTTTCAATCAGAGATACCTTCAATCACACTTTGACCTTGAAATTACTTTCAGACTATTCGAGTATAATAGAATATTATTCGAATTGTACATTTCAGTTGGAACAAAACGTGCGCAATGAATGTGCACTAACATTGTTTTTATAAAAATGGGAACCCCCATTTTTTATTTTAGATTCGGATTCCTCGTAAAATTTCATGAAAAAGTGACGCCAGTTGAATTTTACAGAACGCGGAGTTTCATAAGTGTGAGGCTCGTGTGGATGTCAACATTGAACTGGTAATCTTCAATCCCCACCACATCTCGACCAATTTCTTTTAATACCCGGCGATTGATGTTCTCGTACTTTTCCATCACAGCCGTCGAGCGATTCCGGGAAGAATGGTCTCTACCATTCAATATGGAAAAAATCTGCAATTTCCCCTTCTCAGAATCTATTGCAACACTGTCTCGTGTTCAATCCCGAATAGCAGTGGCGGAACGATGAGGGCCCGGGTGTAGGTAAGGCCAAATCACTCTTTTACCGAATTATCGAAGAAAATGAAGCTATTGCAATGGCCTCAAATTTTTAGTATTGCAAATTTTTGAAAATTTTCTTCATGGAAATCTGTTTCAGATCTTTGTAAAACGATTCCTGAAATTTAACACTTTTTCTTATGTAGGTGCATAGACATTTACGTATTCATATATTTACATACATATATGTGTCACTCCAGACGATATCTAACCCTGTAATCGAGGTAAAAAATCCAACAACAAAAAATTAAAATGTCAATAATATCAAAAGAAAGAATGAATTCATTGGGCAGAATGTTTTTAGAGTCAAAAATTGCTTTTAAAAAAACGTGTTTTTGAAGTTTATTGTGTAAATTACCATCTTAAACATAGGAACATAATATATTAGGTATGGTACATTTGGAATCAGCGTGAAATTCCCTACAAGAATCACCACATTTGTTCACCTTATTTAATTTTCGTGTATCCAAAAATCTAGGGGAGGGGGCTCATTAATGTCATCTCATCCTATCAAATGTGACAACCGCGAGTCAAAAAGCTTCCGTCATCGTATAATACAATTAATAGACGGTGATATTTTCCAGAATTCTCTCCGATATTTCTCGAGAGAAAAACGAAATATTGAAAGTACTGTCAAGGTGGCAATTAGATGGCGGACAGACGAGCCGTTGACAAGTTTCTGGATGGAGTTCTCTTCTGGGGAAACGGAATATAAATTCGCTCCTACTTTCTGGCTCTGTCTCACCAAAGTTGAATTCATTATTCTGAAACGTACATAGATGATACGTCTTCAAAACCCTCCTAAATTTGTGTCCGGAAAAGTGGGGGACTCTTGGGGGAGGGGGACGGAATAAATAAGGGGAAAACCATTTTAGATTAGGAGAAGGGGTTGAATGAAATGGAAACTACGCTTTTTTTTCCACCGTCAGTTTATCCGAATCGAAACTGGCTGACCACTGAAATAACTAGTAGGCATCTTGAAACTATCTTAACGCTAAGGTCAGTCAGCTCTAAGGAAATCAGCCAGCTCTTGGGAGGTCAGTCTGACAAACGACATAACGTATGATTTAGTTAAGAAATTGCACGTTATTTATTATCATTGGAATGGCTCAAAATTGTTTGTATACCTACATGAGAAAACCTTGTAGAAATAGAGCGGTTTTTGTGTGATTTTTTCTGAAAGTTGCCTTGTTTCACTGAAAAAGTCGTGAACACGGAACACCATCAAAAATCACCAACCATTTCGAGCGGTTCTAACAGTCATCAAATACAATTTTCTAGTTTCTTTGGTGATTCGGCAGCTAAATAGCTACCTATTATTTTAGGTACCAATAGGAACTGGATTCACCGCAAAATTGTCTACAAGAATTGCCCGTTAAATGAATAAACAATTATCTATTTTGGCCGCTGTGCACCTAAAATCACTGCTCCGACATTTTATTTTGCCCGAAATTCCAGAAAATTGTCCACTTTAGTTTTCCCCGGCTTTTCTAGGGTATCTATACCCGTCGCAATCCTATGTACTCGTACTATTCGATTATGATTAGGTGTATTAGGTTAAACAAGTCTTGCATTTATGTGAGAAAAATTCCCCTATTCCAGATAGAGCAGCCCCTGTTCGCCTTTGGTTAGATTAGTTGTAGTTGCCAACTAGCCTGTAATAGCGAGCCTTCAATCTGAGCCTTTCAAACTGAGCCTAACCTGAGGCTTCTTTAGTCAGAGAACCCCAGACTCCACAAGGCTCGTCCAGTGCGGTGCCTCACTTAGACAGTCTCCAATCGCCCATTGGCTCTTGGTGTACATAATTTTTATTCGATTTCGTTTCTTCTCCCTGGACAGCTAGTAGGAACTAACCTATTATACCTATAATATAGGTATAATATACCTATTATACCTATAATATAGGTATAATATACCTATTATACCTATAATATAGGTATAATAGGTTACTTCGACCATATTATGGTCAATGATACCTATGGAATTCCTACAAAAGTACTAAACAGAGGTAAGTAGGTAGTAACCTGTATGGTTACTTAGGGGCCTGTCCGTATGGAAGCTCGGGTGGTGATCCGCTAATCCGCCCTTTTTTGGTCAATGATACCTATAGAGTACCTCATAGTAAGGCTACCTTGACAAAACACCACTCACTTCACACTTCCAAATAGGTTAAGGAGAAATCAAATCACGCAACAATTTTACGTCAATGTACACAATTTATTCATATGATTTGCAATTATAATACATTCCACTTAACTTCTAACTCCGAAGCTTCAATAAAAGACAACTATATACACAATAGATATTTCTATACACATGTCAGCAAAAAATTCAACTCTATGCCCTGCTCATTTTTCGCAAGGTTCGTGAACTAAGTAACAAACATTTACAATTCCTCTTTACTGCCTGAACATACCTTACTGATTTAATTCCAATTACACTCGTTTTCAAAGATTTGTATATAAAAACAAAAACAAAAAAACGCGTCAGGAAAAATCGGCACTTGACGATTTTCAAAACACAACATTGCCGATCGAAATCGTTCTAATCAATAAAGAACCCAAACCAATTATAAAACTTATAACAAATCAACAATATTGACTTCCTAATGATTTTTCTGGTAAATAAACAGCCATTTTACGACTATGGCACGTAAACATCACATTGAAAATTGGGCTTTAAAATAATAAAATAAATATTAAAAAAATATACCGTTTAGATGTCATTAAGGGATGTATATTTTGACAAAGTGGTTCATCATGGCAAACATCAGGGTTTGTACTGAAAAATCTAGAATAATCTAGTTTTGAAATCGCCTCAAAATGTTACAAAACTTCCACCTTTCCGTACAACCAAATTGAAAAACATGAGGTAAGTTTTGAGCGTAACTCGTGTTTTGTAAGCCTTCGATATGATACAACACATAAATATATTCATATTTTTTTGCAAATTGGTACATTTAACACAATAATTCAGAAACACGAATCGTTCTTTTAAAAACACTGAAACTTTTTTGGAAATTGACACGAACAATGTGAATTTTATAGAACACAGTGAAGAATTACTCGTAATACACTCATTGAAGGTGTTTCCAAACATTGAAAAATATTAGCTTTTTTATAATCGATTTTTCTCTCAAATTTTTACGTATAAATGTAATATTGGTACATTCAGTTGAAAAAGAAGTGTACAGATGGTAGCTCGGCGAATGCGAACACAGACGTCTTCAGTACCAGAATTTTAAGGCACAGAAATGTAATAAAAATTCCAAATATAATCTTTCGTCTTGCTCTCGAAATTGAAGAGGGAAATTTCTTATTAACATCTTTCACATTTTATATCTGTAAAGCGTTTGTTTAAAATATAGTAAAATCTTTGTATTACAATATTCGTTTTAACTATTTGAGCATCAATCTTTGTGTAGGTTAATATTGTTCTATTTCTTAGGTAAGGTAGTGTTGTTGTTTTCGGATTTTTAATAATTATAAATGAGAATTTCGCGTTACAAATGTAGGTTCGGGGGTTGAGCTATTCACGAATATGTAGGTACATGGGTTAAATTTGACCATTGACGTCTCACTAGGTTGAATTCGAAAGTAATCTCTTACAACACCCGAAACAGGAGAGGTTCAGCACAATAATATTTATATTAACATTGGGAAACTGTGAATGGCGTAGGCAAACCCAACAATTTTCGGGGTATAGACGACTGAGCTTAGAATGGAATAGAACATAGATCGCCTAGAGGTAACTAATTCGTAGTAAAATAGTAACAAATTGAAACGAATACTTTTATCCCTGAATTCCCGTATACCGTTTTGACAAATAGGTACCTTTCAACCCCCCCGCCCAGTCCTCTTAACAAATTAATTCATAGAGCTACTAAAAAAAAAAACTTTTGAAAGCCTAAAAAGAAATCCTCAATGGGGAATTCCGGTGATGACTTTCGTATTGTCGACTTCAAATTCGGATTCAGCGCCCTTGAAAACCCCCTGTTGCTGATTTGGAGCTCAAAATGTTCATTAGGTTGGCTTTAAAACGGGTCAGAACATTAAGCGTGACGTCATAGGTTGCCAGGAGCGGAGGGTGTCCCTCAAGAAGGACGCGGGGTGAGTGACGTCACAGGTTGCGATTTTACGGCACTTTCTCCCACTCCCAGTCAAAGGGAATAGCCAGAATTTCCCATTCTTGGATGAACAGATTGTGTCACCTTGTGTAAAATACCCAACTACCTCAGGAATCTCAGAAGGAAGATCATCTGCTCTTATCGAACTTATCAATCTCATCCCCCACCGTGATTTTAGGCTCCTCCCCACGGATAGGTGGCTTCAGCAGGTCCGATTAGCAGTCCGATTCTATTCTACGCTCTTTGGTTTAGATAACTTTCGGAACATGGGGCTCCTAACAGTGATCTTGTACTAAAAACCAACGTGAGACGTCAAAGTGAACCTAAAAGTGGGTACCATACCACCGCAACAACCACACATTTTGTCACTGTGGTTGTTACAAAATCAGTAAAACACCTACAATACGGTTTACACTCAAAAGATGCAAAGAATTTTAAGTACACAGAAACTCAATTTCAAATTACAGAAGTCATGAGTGACATTCAAATTCTTGCTAGGAGACAGGGAAGGTCCTTAAAAAAAATTACATCCATGACTAAGTGAGAAAATTGGCACGTACTTCTTTTTAATCGTTTTCTACATTACCATCTAAACCAGCAGCAATTTTGCAGGGGTCGTCTAACCCCACTAGCTCAGCACATTTCTAGAATTATATCGTTTTTATATTTATTCTAGGTCTTCTAAAAAAAATAATAATAATTAAGGAAAAATCAATCTCACAGCAATACAAAGGTAATTTTTAAATAACTTCAGAATGAGAAAAGATCACATTGTGCTTTCCAAATATAAGTTTTGTTTCTATACAAATAAATATAATTTAAAAATTCAACATTTAAATAAACGAAGTTTAAAGGCAATGCGCGTTTCCAAAAACTCATTGCCTACTTATTTTTTAATCTTTTTGTAATTTAGACCTACACTAAACACATTGTGCTCCGATGAGCTCCTATTCAATCAACATTTAACTAAAATATTCTTAGCACATAATTTCTTTTGCCCATTTTAACAATTTTTCTTCTAATTATTTTGGTTACAGTTACGACCTACGAGGAAATTAACACCCATTTTTTTCTAAAGTACACCAACCTAAAGCAGAGAAATTCTGATTGACACTTGGAAATTTTCGAAAAATTCCGTCAAATTTTCAAATTGATCGAAGGACGATTGATCATTTGTTATGAAAAAAGTTGATTATTCCAATCCCTACGCTTTTTTAAATTAACGTCTGTCTGGAGAAGTAATAAATATTTCGAACAACTAATGAATCAACGATAGGTAGATGATTAGAAATTGACTAATAACAGCAATTCGTAGGTTTAAATCGAAGTTATGTGGAGTAAGAACCTATTCCTGGAATATCTTCATTATGATACCTACCAAAAACAGGAAATAAATGAAGTTCAAAAACGCAAGTGAAGATTCGTGGATTTGAACACAATTCTAGGCGCATGCTCCACCATTGAGCTAATCTCCCCAAGGAATATAATAATTTAGATCGATTGAAACTGCAGAAGTAAGAATGAGGGGTTTCTTGAATGAATCGAAGGCTTTGTAGTTCATTTATATTAGTTTTCTTTTACCGATTTTCCACCAACAAGAATCCACGAGTGACGTACGCCAGATTTAAATGAATCTACAAAAATAATGTGAAAATTGAGAAACTCGGGAAATAATTCAATACAGAGAAAACCCTTCATGTCACTCAAAAATTGATGATCTCACGATTAAACAAGCCTCTCAATTTATTGTAGAACAAAATATTGATATTGGCGAAGTGAGTGCACTCAACTTGAACGCGATCCAAAATGAAACCCCCAAATCAATGAGATCCAGAAATGAAGGATCGGAAAATATTGAATTGAAACAGGTAGTTTTCATAAATGATTATTTCATTTTCATGTTGACATCAATTAGGAAGCTCGGATTTTCCATTTTGTATTCCTGATTTTGCGGATTCCATATAATTGATTGTGTGGCTTCTTTCAACTCTTACGACAAAACGAGTAGTTTGTAATCACTTGAAACATCAAAACTATGAGAGTTTTCAATAATAAGCAGGATGGCAAAATGTAATAGACCCCTCCTGCTAACGTACCGTAGTCTAACATTTCAATGCGTTAGAAAACGACAAAGCTCGTCATTTTAGCGGAACAATAAAATTATTATCTGGATAACAAGAGAAAATAGGTTGGTACCTAGTTATATGGTTTTATTGAGATATAATTTTGAACCGCATGGAAGTTGGATTATTGAAATACCTACGCTATCCATTGAATCGATTATCACAGAAATCTCCTACACTCAAAATGAAAATGACTTTCCCTCATATGTGATGCCCCTAATGTTCTTTCTGTAGCAAACGCATAGGTATTTCAAGTCCTTTGAAAGCCTCCAAGGAGGATTGATCCTTAGTGGGTTTCTATTACAAAAAATAGTGACCTAATCTTGATATATGTATACAGAAAATACAGAAAAGGTCTATCGGCGTTTAGGGGGTTTCTGTGATGATTTTGGGATTCTGTAAATTTTTATCGAGAATGGTAAATAATTAGATCTTATCAAAGTCAAGCGCACTCAAAAACTTTTTCTCCGAGCACAAACGTTTGGCCCGATATTCAATTCACATCCATCCCGAAAATCAAACGATTAGAGCAAAGGTGAGTGTACACAGTGTCAAATCAAAATCAAGCAGGCTGGTAAGTACTCAACACTCACTACAGTTTTCCCGAAGCCGAGTGAGTAAATTTGAGGAAAAACAAATTATTCTGCTACGCATACTAAGCAAAATTCCTTCATAAACCGAAATTTAAACGTATCGGGTCCAAATTTGTATCGGTGACAACGCTCACCCATCATCTGTGATGATGTCTTAAAATCCGTAATTTTCAGGGCAACACGGAAAAACGCGCGCCCGAATTCCACGTTATCAGTAAAAGGTACTAAAAATCAAAACAAAAAAATTAGCTATGTACAGAAAAAAATCTAATTTATACATCTACTACAATAAAACCTAGGTAGTATGGTCGAAATAAAATTAACTTTTGAGCTCATTTATTAACCAAGTCTAAAAGAACATAACATTTTCTCTACAAAGAAAACTGACGAATATTACTACGTTTCTACGAGTGTCAGTTTATTACGAACGACAGGTACCTAATTTGTAATAATATTTGTTGTAGCAAATTTGCTGCTGAGACCGAGGATTTCACAATATTATTACCATCCAGTTCAATTTTTCTTGACTGGAGTTGGGGGAAGAGTACTTTAAGAAGTTCCCCTCGGAGCAATTAGGCTTCAATAATAATTGACAAAATTCGTTTAATTATTATTTATTCTCTTCAATTCATTTACTTAGGTAACTTGACTTTTCACGGACTTAAATAGGTTGGCACACTTTTTTCGGATTTTCGGGGGGTTGTAGCTTGAGGGTAGGTTGAATTGACAAGATTCGACTTATCACTGCAAATTGACTTAACAGATTTCTTACAACGAAAGGCTACAATGTGCCTGCAAGATCAATGCTCAAAGGCTACGCTATAATGTCATAGTAGTTTGTAATGGTAGATTTTGATTTTAGATACTGTTGAACAGTTTAGCATTATTACTTGTAAAGCAAACCTGTATAGCCTTCCCTTGTAAGTTACAATTTTTGTTAGGTATCTTTCTTGCTTACAGTTATAACTATTTTTTTTACAGTATAGGTATAATAGGTTGGCATTTGGAACCATTTTTATCAAAAGAAAACGAAATATACTCGTACGTACAAATACAGCTTGCGTATTAAAATTAAAGGAGGAGGGGGTCGTTTAAAAATCAGTTGTTTCTGCGGTGGTTTGAGAATTATCAGGGGACCCATCTATTTGAAAGTATGGAGAACGAAGTGGACCGGATAGCAGGTTCTACTGCACCCTCGCGTTGAAGTTGTGTAGCGGCTTTCGTGGAGGAGGTCGGCTGGTGTGCATCAGGTTCGTACAACCCTGAAACACAATTAAATCCAAAATTAGATATGTTGGTATATCAAGAAGGTAAAGCAAGCTTATTCCGTTGTTATAAACAAGCATGAAAACATAATTCCACAATAACTATTGCTCTGAAGATCAAGTAAAGTTTTATTGTGTGAGATGTAACTTGAAACAAATGGGTACCGACATTTTGGTTTATTATTTTTGATAATAAACCTTTGGAATCGAGATAGACAATTTGTTTTCGAGGTAGGTACGTAGAATCCTAAAATCGAACCACAATCATACTTATCCAAGTCATGCAAATGCAGTGTTTTTACATTAAGTATGTTCTCGATTTTACATTATTATAAACTTTCCCCCAAGAAGTGCTCGTAGCTGCGATGAATGCGTGATTGATATCACAGGCAATCTTCTTGGCATCAGCCCCCCCAACTACCTACCCTCCGGATTTGAGCGAAATTGGTCCATTAGGAACTGTGATACCGGAGTTTCTGGAAATTCAAGTTTGTGCATGGTCACAAGCTACTAGTGGTCTGACGGCGAGAAAATAAATAGGGGACCGTCATTGGTACAACCCGCACAATCCCTGGAATTTCATCGAAATCGAACCATAACTTCATATGATTTTGCCTGTCACAAGGAATTGACCACAGACAGACATAGAACCAAAATTGTTCAGAACGCTCTGAAAAGTAAAATGCCTTCAAATTATTACACAACGGTATATTATTTTCTGTATAGATCGCCCATCTACGAAGATCCTATAATACCTACCTACCTTAAATATATCGCGAGGTTCACAATCATTTCTTGGAAACAATGAGTAGGTACCTACTTGTGATTATTATTATTCAAGAGTTGTGTCATTCATTCATAACGAAATTCAGTAACTAAGGAGGCGTTTGGACAGGAGACCTTTGAACGGAGATTCTGCCTACTCAGAAGATTTGCGATTCACACTCGTGTTTCTGCTCTTCTTCACGTACTTACAAGGGAGCGAACAGTTGGTCATAAAATTCTCTAAAAATAATAATATAAAATAATATAAAATTCTTCTAAATTATATTATTAACAACTAAGAACACCTCGAATAAACGTATAGGTAGTAGTGTAGGACATTAAGTTCTACTTCGAATGAAACCAACCTCGGCAGCTCTCAATGTGTATTCTTCAGATGGGGAGTATTGGGCAAGGCGCGAGGGTAGAGTAAGCACGCACGACGGACGAGTCGTGCGTGACTAGCCTAGTGCTATCGAGTTGTTGGTTGGGACTTGGGACGTCCCTCAGTAACGAGACGTCCTTATGTTTTCGATCCGTGGCCGGAAGGGGACAACATTCAACTCAGAAAATAAATAAACAAATACTTACAAATCATTTTTAGACCACCCGGAATCCGAATCCATGAAAAACCCATACCTATGTATCTATGACTATCTGCGCAGCCCTCAATTCTCATCCGATTTATGTTTTTATTGTTCGACTCAGAAATCTGTCTAGTTGTGCACTACGTGACCGGAATTTTTAAAATTGCATTGGTTGGGAAAGATGGAGGGAAAAATAACAGATTTTTCTACCTATCTACCAATTTTCGAGCTTCTCAAATAGGTAAATAAGACATCAGATAAATCTGGAGGTCTTGACATTTGGAGAGTATATCAATGAACCTTAACATTTTTTGTGGAAATTTTGTCACCATGACGCCAGTAAGTGGTGCTGTGACAATAGAAACCGTGTTAGCATTTTGACTATAGTTAGTTAAATTTTGGGTCTTTCGCCTTGGAATTCAGAGGTGTTCTACGGACCTCAAACATTTACTTACAGACTAACACCAGGGGACGCCACACGGATTTACGAGATGAGTATAGTTGAACATGGATTTTGGAATGTTGTTCAGTTTCGGGAATGTCACGTATGTATGTGCAACATTGTAATAATTTTATGCGATTGTGATATGAGTGAAGAATGATACTTCCTGTGCCTTCAAAAGGTATAATATGCAGGTAATAATGTGAGTAGGAAGCTTTCTATATCTAAGGAAGTAAGCTTCCCATTCTACTTCTAAAGGGGACGTCCTCTGAAATGCATCCATAATATACACCACTTTTTCTTTTTGCCATTGGTGCAAAAGTCTTCGAAAGGTACTCCCTAATTATTCAACCTCCCCAATATTGCTATCAAATCCTAATACGTCGGCTAATGTGAAGTTACTAAATGACCAACAACGAACAAAATACTGGCGATTATTATGCGTGTTACTACCAAACCTTGTTCATCTAAATGTTCTGCCTTTGGTTCAGTAATTCAGAAAATTCTAAATCTCACTAGTTTGGCGATAGTAGATCAATTATTTTACTGATGGCTCACAATCACGACTCGAGCAATAAGTCAAAACAATACTTTCGTCCATCACAATAATAATAATAATTTCTCATAGCAACAAATTTGGTTGTGAATAAAAAATTGTCAATAGTATTGTTAATATCAAAATAAAGGATGATGCCAGTGAGTATAGTGGATTCTCAAATTTTAGTTTTAATAATCGAACATTGCTAGCGAAACTGTTCAAAACTGGTGGAAGTCGACATATAGTTGAAAGAAACTACCCGCAACTGTTTTTATAATAAATGACAAAGAACAGATAACACATCGTGAAGATCACACAATCTATGACAAATCAAAGGGAATGAGGAAAAAACGCTGATGACATTGGGGGATGCTCATTTCCTCAGAAAACATGATGAAAGTCAATAACAACGATTTTCTTTGTCATATTTTTTCTTCATAGAGAGGATAATAAACCAGTTGTTCAGTAAACAGGAAATTTGAGTCAAGATCTACTTTATAAAATATGTATGAAATTAATAACTATATAATACTAACTATAATATAACAAGAAGTAACAAGTAGGTGCCCAGAATCTATTTTTCAAAAGTGATGCTGGTGGCCTGGTGCTCCAACATATTTATTAGGGGATGTAATACGTACCTACCCATTTTATCCTTGTCGGCTGCGGCTGTCTACTATGATACTGTATACTGGCTGACTATGGGGACCCCAAAGATCTAGAGGTGGCTAAAAGGGACCACTCAAATAAATGAACCCGCGCTACTTGCAGTACAGCAAGTGCACCCTTAGTGTACCACTGCACATCACGTAATATCTGAATTTTCCTAGTTTGGAAAATTATCATAATTTAATTATGTAACGTACGTACCCCTAGGATTTTATTTTCGTATATCATGCAGTTTCATGTTGGTTATTACAAGTATCTACATTTCAATAACACCAGCTAATGGGATTGCGAGACCATTGTGATGTAAATAATATATTTTTTAAAGGGTAAGTTCAAATAAGCCAGCTATTTTGGTGCATTCTCAGGTGTAAATTTTAAATTTAAATAGTCCCTACAAATATGGAATCCGTAAAAATCGGCCGAAAATGGTGGCAGAAAATCTGCTAATTTTGAGGTTTGGGGGAGATAGGTACGTTAAAACAGCGTGGGGGAGGGGGAGGGTACGGGGTTCAAGGGAGAGTAGTATGGGGTCTGGCTCCAAGAGTATTGCCTATTAATTTGGGAACAGTAACCTACTTCGAATGAAAGTGGTTGTCATAGGCATGATTCCGGAACTTTCTACCGATTAGATATACGATGAAATTTTTCACTATCTGATTCTACACGACCATGTTACAAAAGTGAGGAAGCTGCCCATTCAACTCGGCAGACATTTTGCTTCCTAACTACCGAAGACACAAAGCTATGTATTCGTACGAGAAAAAAATAGTTTTTCCTCCACAATCAATATTGCTACCTGCTTTTTAAGTTTCAGAGCTTTTTGAAAAAATTCGGTTCCGTGTTTGTCAATCCCATGTCCCAGGCAAAACTATATGAAGTTTAGGTTCGATTTTGATGAAATTTTCAGGGATCTTGCGGGTTAGCCCCGTGACGGTCCCATATTGATTCCATCTCCATCGCCATCGGACAACTAGCAAACGGGAATTCCCTGAAACTATGATTTCTCAATGCCTAATGGAACGATTTTGCTCAAATTCGGAGGGTAGTTGGGGGCAGACTTCAAGACAATTACCTAACAATTTCGTCACAATTGGATCAGTAATAGACGATGCATATATGCGCTAACTTGAAATTCGTTTTTATACGAACAACTCTGGTACTACTAGACCAATTTCGTTGATGTTTTCACTAACAGATTCTATACGTCCATGCTTTTAAAGGAAAGTGAGGAAACTACACTGCCCATTCGATTTGGTAGTATTTTTTACGAACTGTTGACACCAACACGAAAAACGAGGCGAAAAAACCTGAGGTTTTCAACCAACGCCCATGGGCATCATGCTGATGAAAAGAATAAGATTCGCGATCATTGATTGATTATCGCGGTGGTGATGATGGACCATCGAATCCGTGGAACGGAGGTTTCCGCTACGATTTATTCGACTAATGTCGCATCTTGTCTTCGCCTTTGTGTGCACGACAAAGAGTGAGTGAAAAACTCGAAACCTGAAAACCTTCATAAGTCGACAAAAAATGGCGATACCTTGCAGTTGCACTTATCGAGGTCTCAATGTCTCCAACGTCCGGACGACCCCAATAAACCAAAATGCAGTTCAAGGACCTTCTCAGTACCTATATACAGCATAAAGCAAATGTGAAAAATATTTTCCGTCTCGGAAACGATCCTGGAAAAAAAATCCCCCCCACCTTGATCTGAGTACGCAGTTACAAGGCTCCCTTACAAGTTCTTTGATAGGAACCCTGGTAGAGGCGGAGAGGAGGGTGAAGGTCGTTATTTTCGTTTTTTCCCTCTCGTGATTGAATTCTTTTTCTAGAAAAAATAAGAGAAAAAACCCAAGAAAATCGAGACGGAAAGGTAAAAGTCGTCGACACTATTTTCTCCGTCTTCAGACGCTCCTTGGAGGGAAAGGTGTTATTTCCTTGGAAAACGGGGTGTACTAGTATATAAGGAAATACGAATAATAAGGACGAAGGAAGCGCGGTTCTCTATCAATCAGAACAGCTTCCTCTAATTGACGTGCAATATTGGATCTCATACATCAATATTGAGGATTGACTGGTTCATTACGACCTCAATGTGTTCCTGGGGCCCCACCTGACGCTTATCAGGTTTCTCGTATTCCCCTTATTTTCCGTGAGTTACTGAATGGTGCCGAATTCCGCATCATCAGTTAGAGTTTGGAGTTGTATGACCACCAGAACAATCGTCAGAGTGAAGCATTACCACTCGTGAATATGCAAACCATTTATATTTTGTACAACGATTTTATCCTTTTCAAATAGGATGTGGTTATTGATTCGATAAATTAAATAACTGCCAATTCATCCTCCATGTGCAGTTTAAAGAGTACATAACGTGGAATTCAAACACGAACGGAAGTGTTTATTTTTCCCATAATTTCGAGGCAATCACAAGAACTTGGGTTAGTGTGAGGATGAAGAGACCACCGGCTTCTTCAATAGTTGTATATTTTGTCATTCTTATCACGAGGAAAAACGTTCAACACAGCACTATCATGGTATCCGGCACAAAAAAAAAACGGTTAACTGGTAGAGTAATAAAAGATAGCCTCGGCAGAGAAATAAGAAAAAGGATTGCTAGCTCATAAAAAAGACATGAGTGAGTATTAGAGTAATTTTCTTGTTGCTACCTGCCTTTGCTATTTACCTATATAGTGGCAGAAATCAGGCGGAATCCTATCGTTCTCCCCAAAACTCGGTCTCCGGCTTAAATTTGGACAATAATGACATATGATATTTCTAACAACTCAGAAAGTCTGGTTAAAAAAGCTGACTATGTAATTTTATTAATGTTACTCTCTCAATTTTCAAAAAGTAGGGATTTGAGATCTGATTTTACCAAATTTCAATTTTGATGCAGACTTGTTATTATCGAAAAGATTCGATGTCTCATCAGGATCTGATCTCAAGTTAGCCTGCCCAACCCATTATTCGATTAATGGGGGATTAATTTAGAGAAAAAATTTGATTTCTAGTCTAAGGGAACATTGGAAAGGTTCTTTATGGTCGGGATGTTATAATGAAGATTTTATAGCAACCGGTTGGTGGTATACATGTCCATAATAGCGTTAAATTTAGAGTATCCTAGTACTAGTGATAGGTCTCTGTCACACATACAGACACATAATATGGGGTTTTCACAGATTTGGGTGGTTTCGAATAGTACGTCGTTCTTAATTCCTTTCTCAGTTAATTGCTGACCTATATTCCTCCTGAGTCGAGAAACCGTAAGGACGTAAGATCTGCTAATGAGGGACGTCCTACACAGAACGAATACAGATCATGTTGAAATGTGATTGTTGTTACGTTTTTATCTTATTAAGAATATCAATAGTGAAGAGACGTGCATTTTTTAATTCTTTCAAATTGTAGACGTACCGGAGAGTTTTCCAAAAAGGTGCAATATGTGCGGTCGGAAATAGAAGGAAGTTGGTTAAATAGGGAAAGGAGAAAGCGGGCAACGTCAGCAGTCAAACATTTCCCTCTCGTTCGAGCACGTGGCGATAGAGCGAGAGGGAGATATTCGACCAGTGAGAATAGAATCAAGTTAATTAATGAAGTTACTCATCTCACTGTATTTGACTGATGACTTCACGCGTTTTTCCTTCATCTCATTCTCATCAAACTAATCAGATTTCGGAGCTCAAAATTGTGGTTTTTGAGTGTGTAGAATATAATTCTGAGGTGCAAAATAGCAAATCCTGACGCTCGTCAGTTCCCAATTGAGTGCTAAAGCCTGGGGAAGGGCTTGGAGACTGCCGAAAGTGGTCGCCCGGATGAAAACTAACTAGTTGCTGTTCTCACCGAACAGAGACGGGCAAGAGATTATTTCTGAAACACAACAACCAGGTCTAAATATGATGATACGTGTTTAGCTGAAAGTGTATTACATGGATTGATGGGATATTGATTCAAAATTCCTACTCCCACGTGCGGTAGTGGAAACGCGGTGGCGGGCACAGGGGGCGTCGCCCCCCTCAGGCGGTATCCAATAATAGGTCGTCAGTCTCATTAATAAGGCCATGATTATTGGCAGCCTGTTAGAGAGGGAGCCGGGATGACTATGTTTAGCTTTTCACTCGCGCTACGGTCCCTGGCAAAGGCTCCTAACGCCATTGGCACCAGTCGAACGTGTCAATCCAAATACTCGCTTCCCCTTTTCGCTACTAATTACTTGGCGTACGTCGAAATTTACATCTTATATCCCCCCCCCCCCCCCCCCCCCCCCCCCCCCCCCCCCATACTCTCAGACTCTCCTGTTCTTCAATCTCTTGAGGGTTGCCTTGATAATACAGTCCGATCTCTGGGAGACGCCTCACACCCATGGCCTCAATTCGGCGGGACGTCAGGGTTCGGCACGTGTAAGGCCATTCTTAGTCAAATTTACTTTTGACCACCAAAATGTAGTACTTTCCCAGTTAAATTTATTTCGCTTCATCACTACTCAGGCCTTAATTGAAATAATTTGTTGTTCTCTGAAATTAAAATTATTTAGTCGCATTTTGCGGCCAAGAGATTCTGAACGAATCCACCAAATAATTTTGACGTCACGGGCTTCGTTAAAGCTATTTTCTGGCTTAAACAGACGGATTTTTGGGCTGAAAATCAGGACATGGGTTTTTTTTAGTGCGATGCATCCAGGTTAAAAATGTGAATTTCCGATCAATGCGAATAGGTACCCTAAGTATTCCATATATCGCGGAAACTCCAAAATGACTTATCCATCCAATTTCGATTAAATTTTCTGTGATAGTGAGTGTTATCTCCTCAGGTGACGGCCGTCTCCTATGAAATTCATTATCTTCGGACTAACGGTTGCGTCAGCGCGTGCGCAAATTAGAAAATTACCTCCCAAAAAAACAATTTCAATCCGACTTCTCATCAGGACCTATAGCCCGATTTTGATCAGATTCGGCCTTTTTTTATTTGTATGGTTTTAATGTGGGGGAAATTTCAACATGAGAGACTTTTTTCGCAACTACGCTTATCATTGTTGTATGCAGATCTTCTTATTCATAGCTGTACCCAACGCCCTCCCAACTTGGCTGACATTTGTTTGTCTTTTAATAAAATGTAACTACTGTTACCATGAATGAATAATGAGGACAGAGCTCTGAGCTGGTTCCATGACTTCCCAACTCAAATACGCAACGGAAAACTTGAGATCAGTTTCAGAAGATGAAAAACGTAAGACCGAAATTTGCCACTTTCATTGTGAATCATCTGATATTACCGAACACATTTATTTCCGGTTGTCAGTCGATTTTCTTTCTTTGTCCGGAAACCCCCGTAATGACACCTAACGAGCTATTGGCTACAGGCCCGGATTCGCTCAAATTTGGAGGGCAGTTGGAGACTGGCCCGCACGCACGTCTACACAATTACCGACCAGGGTACAAGGAAACTCCATGCCACACCCCTTGGCTGACGTTGTTTGTCTAATTTTACTGGCCGATCAGACTTTTTTGTAAGCTAGTTCCTCTTTGGCGTTTTACGATGCCTCATGGACTGGTGATTATGAAGGTAAAAATAATTGTGTGGATCTACTTTTGGTGGGCGTCATTAGCCAAAAGATCCATCAAGGTAATACTCGTAGGCATGTAACTATTATTGCCTTTTCTAGAGAGGTTCGGTGCAACAGGAAGGTACGTAGCGACCAAGAAAAATGATGAAATCGTAAACCAAAAACCCTGCCAAGTTAGGTGAGCTTCCTCGTATCCAATAACGTCACTAATTAATATATTTATTGAAAAGCGTAGGAAGGGACCTAAGTAGGTACTTATTTGAACAAATTAAATTATCACTCATGTTGTCTTTTTTCACTGAAAGTCGACGGACGATATGAGAACATTCAGAGGTCACGAGGAAGAAGGACGACCAGAAAATCTACTACGTACAGCCTTCGCTATGGCGAGTTGAGGAATTTTTAGAAGGTTTTCCCTTCCTTCGGCGGGACCAACTCAAAAATGTGCAGATACCTACCTGGCAAGGAAGGAATTTTGCACATTTTCGATCATCTGCCTCTTTCTCAAAAACTACTGAACTCGCGTTATTTAGATTTCTAGGATCTCACTATTTTCTTGTTCGAAATCGTGTAGTGGAAGAATTTTTTCAACTTGATCAGCCAGACAGAATGCAAATGTGTTAATTTGAGAATTTGAAAAAAATGGTACCATTACAAACACTCTGAGCTCCTTAAAAACAAAACTTCACCTATAACGTTTTTTGATGGCCAACCGTAGAGAAGAAAACATCGGAAACCCAAGCAAGCTTATCCATCTCCTCCTTAATCGCTTGCCTCCAAATTTGAGAAATTTCGAAACAGGTAGGTAGCAACCAATAATAGGTCAAGGAAAAATTTTTTTTTTCTCATACATACAAGTTATTGATATACGAAGATGCAAATCATAGAGGACCATCTGGGCAATAACCCTCACAATGTCTCAAAATTTCATCGAAATCGGCCGAATGGTCTTGGAGTTTTGCCGAAACAGAGAGTCACGGAATCAAACTTGTCCATCAACTCACACTTTCTACTTCTCTCACGAACAGAAGGCTTCATTATTATATTAATATATATAAATATGAATAAATTCCTCAGTTTCGTCCGAGCACCGGTCCAACTCTCTATTGCGAGTATTATGGTTTACTTCTATGTTGTATTGCTTACGTCTACAGCTTCATCTCTATTTAACATAAAACACATTATGCGTGTGGTAGGCTAAAGAACCCAAGCGTTCGAAACTGATGGAGAGGGTTTATGAGTATTATTTTATCCACCCACTCATCTGGTGTATTTGTGTGTATTTTAAGGTGAATTTTTTCCAAATCATCGTGTGATAAAGCAGGAAGCTGTAATTCGGTACCCGTTCAATTGAATGGGTACCGAATTACAGCTTCCTGCTTTATCCCGCGATGATTTGGAAAAAATTCACCTTAAAGTACTGTTAAAATGCTGTTAACAGCCTTTTTCGCTGTGTAGATTCATTTCGAAAATGCTGCGTTCTTATCAGACAATGAATAATAAAATGGGATACCAGGACAATGAGGGGAATATTTTCCTCTTCAAACAATGATTCTCCTTTTTTCGTGGATTCTCATCCATTCAAACCAATAGCCAGGATGGAAATTACTCGAAGTTGAATGTATGCCGATGAGAAATATTCGGGCTCGATTTCACGAATGTTTAAATGCGGATGTTAAAAATTGATGTCAATAATTGCTTGTGGTTTTTGTAAACCATTGTAAAAAGTTGGTGACAAATTTAATTTATTAGCTAAACTTCAAAGGAAAAAACACAGGGTCTACAGCTTTCCATAACAGGTATGCGAATTTCAGACAAGTTTGCTGTAGCTATTTTCTCAAAATTGCACTTACATGAGCTAGCTTCTTCTCTCTTTTTTTTTTTTTTTTTTAAGGAGAATACTAATGATACTGAATTACCCTCAAGCTTAGGACAATGCTCTGAGGGAGGACAAACAGACATTTTTGGTGAGGAAAGTAGTATGAAGCTCCGAACAGATCTGAAAACTCGCTCATCATTATAATCTACCAAATTGCATGAATGGAACTTGGAAATCGTTGTCTCTTTTGCTGAATAATCACTTCCCACTTAACTAAAATCGACTTCACAGTAGCATGGTCCTGTACCGAAACAATTGAGATCTTATAGGAAATTCCACACTGATCACGAATGTACCACACCCCCTGAATGGACTTTAACCACTTTTATTCAAAAACAAAACCTATCATTTCTATATTTTTCTAGTTTTTTTGGCTTTAAGAACCTAAAACCTTAATCCAATTAAAAAAAGTACTTCTAAATAAACATTGTGGGAAATAAAATAAAAGCACATGGGTTCTTTCGATTTTCAAGTGAATTTGAAAGTTAAGTGAATTTAGTAATTTCACTATCTATACATTATTTCCAAAGGTCAAATATCAACGTATTCCCAAGGTACCAGTTACGAGTAATTTGACCTTTTCATCTTCCATCTTGTTAGAAAAGAAAGTTTTAGATAAAAAGGGCCACTATCAATGTAGTGCACTAATAAATTCATTTAAAAATCGAAAGAACAAATCCAGTGATGCAGTTGGTCTCATTTGACGCAGAATTCAATTTTCTTTTTTTAATTAGGTACCTACCTAATTTTATTTTATTTAGTTTTTACCAAGGTTTTTTGTAATTAGTTGGAGTAGGTATGGTTTTAGGTGTTTCATGATTTTGACTCAAAAAAAAATTTCAAAATGTGACCCCTTAGAGCACTCGAAAAATGTTGGCCAACGAACTCGTCCTTCCTCTCTATATTATTGACATTTTGAATTATTTGTAGATTTTTTGGATTTATCCTAGGGGTCAGATATCGCCTGGAGTGACAGAGAAATAATTATGTATAATAAATAAATTATGTACAAAATCGAAAGGTGTTGAACTTCAGTGGGTAATTGTTGTAGAATGGTGTAACACGGATTTCAATCGAGAACATTTTCAAAAATTTCCATAAGTGCCAACAATTTTGGAGCCATTGAAACAGCTTAATTTTCTTCGAAAATTTAACAAAATCAGGTTTTTGCGGGAAAAATGTTTAACGTCCTCCCCGAGGACCCTTAATATCAGGTAATATAGTGATCAGCGTGAATTTTCCTATAAGACCTCGAATTCTTTCGGTACGGCTTGAGACCACCCTGTATATGAGTAGATGATGTGCTCGTTAAAAATGGCAGGGTTTATGAGAATAACGACGTAGAAATACCTAACCATTATTTCGGATAAACTCATTAGGTGAGTACCTAGTTGATTATTACTTACTTAGGGTTATCATTTCGCTAAATGGAATAGATACAGCAGTACGTAGAGCACGATTATTCCATCCCATCAAGAAACCCATTTCCCTTCAGCTACTTTTACACGACGGTTAAAGTGAGAAAAGTCGCGGAGTGCCCGGATAAAAGGGAGAAAAAAGAAAAACTGCCAAGTCGTAAAAAGATTTATTAGTTGTATCAAAAGTGTTTTGGTTTAAGAAGTGCCCCTATTTTTTACAACCGGGAAGGGATAAGACCCAAACTATAAAAGGGGTAGTCGGAGGGTTTTAAATTGAAATGGATGTTAAAAGGGAGATGGTAGTTTTTGATAATTAGGACCGAAAAGGGGGAAAATGGCACAAAAAGATGGTCAAGGAGGGAGAGGGAGAGAGAGAAGTTTTTAAAATGCTTTGAGAATTGAAGGGAGAGGGAGTGGAGTGGAGGATATATATATACGTATAGGATGAAAAAGAAAACTAGGAGGTTTTATTCTTGAAAAAAGAAAAAAACCAGGATGGGTTCCTTTAAGGGGTCGAAGCGGGGATGTTCCTTCTGGTCGGAGCTTGACGGGAGTAGAGAAAGTTTTCGCTGTAATTCAGTGAAGAGAAGGGGATGAAAATGGGGGG
>JAEMON010000009.1:24861097-24871296 GCA_030264115.1 Lygus lineolaris | reverse complement strand
CCCCCCCCCCCCCCCCATACATTGTTTCATCTGACACATTAATAGTCCTCCTGTTACCCCCCTCCTCCCCGCATATCCATCCGTAATAGTCTTAGTTACTCCTTTTTACAAAATGGAGGACACCGCGTACTCCACTAAGAAAAAAAAAAACATTTTATTTTTTCCTTTCAAAGTAAATTCTCCTTGGGAAACTGTTGCCTTTTTGAGGAGTATTTCTACTCTTTTCACATCTGCTCAATAATTTATTTGAGTTTGAGATTTTAATCTGCTTAGTTCGTGCCCTCGAGAATTTTATCTCCACTCCAACTCTCCAATTACAAATGCTCCTCTTGATACGCCCTCAAGCTGTTTAGTTCATTAAATCTCAAGAATTTTCCTTTTTAGTCACTGACTGGCTCAGAAATAATTACTTCCCTATTACCAAATTTGAGACGAAACAAACAAAAGTTTCGGTCATGCAGTACCTAAGACGACTTAAATTTTAGAGAATTAATACAACATTTGCTACTGTCGAAATTATTTTTTATAGACCCCTACTTTTGGAGGAAATTTTGATCTGATTCCGAAAGTACACAAATGATGGTCTGGCCAACTTCGGGATCAGCATTAATTTGGTACCAAATTGGACTATTTCGGGGTTTCAGCCGATTTTCAAATTTCTTTTTTTATGTTCAGCTGGGTCCGTTTTATTGCTAGATGAGGGCCATTCTCGGGAAAAAAAAAACTTTCTATTTTTAATAGGCTGGCAAGGATAGGCCGTTTCCGAAACTCACATTCGGATTTTACCCGAAATCCCTGATTTTTTTAAGCCTTTTTTTTTTTTTTTTTAAATATAAACCTGGTTTCCATCGGTTTCTTCCAGTTTCATCTGGATGGAGTAAACTTAAAATTATGATTCACATCGTAAAGTATGTAATTGTTATAATATATAACGTAATAACGTATATACGTATATCGAGGAATTTTCAAAATCACAACCGTGAAAAATAATAAACAGGATTTTGAGCTGCGTTGGGACATGGTTGGGACGCCCCCCAAGCCCGTCGTCCCGCGCACTCTCAACTCACATAAATCAGCTGAAACTTCCGATGGTTTCAAATCGACAAATAAAACATTACTCTTCACTTTCAGTTCCTTTCATGCTTACTCTTGAAAAAAGATTTGTGATTTTTCTAATAATGGTTCAGTGTTTTTTTTAATATTTGAATCTGAAAAATATTTTTATATTTATATTCAAAGCAGGATAATCTTCAGACAAATAGTTACATTCCTACATTATTTGAGTTTATTAGTTTATCCGTCCACCCAGTTAAGTTGGGATAGAGTTCAGGTATCGATTTTACATGTTTTTACGGCTCAAAACTTAGCCCAACGTTCAAATGTTGGGGATTTTCCCAAACATAATTTTCTTTTACGTGTCCGTTCGCTCTAAGCCAATACTACTAAGCTGGGCACTCAACAGGAAAAACGTCCTCAGGATCTCAGATTTCGAACGGTGTGATCATTTTTAGTTTTAATGAACTAATCAAGGGGGGAAATTTCGTTCTTTTTTACTTTTTCAGAAGGCAATTGAGGAGCTTGTTTCCAAAAGGTACTAAACGCCATTTTTATCAAAATTAAGTGAATACTTTTTGGTGGTTCTTCACTAAAATGCTACCAGTTTGGAGCTAATGATACTCTATACACTTGAAAAACGAGGTTGAATATTCTATTTCATATCAAAAGGTGCTATGCCCAACAGTCGGTAGCGCTTAAACCTGTTTCTTTCATAAAGTACTTCATCCAGCATTGAATAACCCATGGCTTCACTGTTTTGACAAACAGATACTACTTACGTCCATTATTTTCTCGGAATTCTTAACTTTTTGAGATATTTTTTGAAGGTTCTAAGCAGTTAAATCACCTTAGTTCTTGTTTATTGGCATGACTTTCAATAGTATGAATGTTGGTAGAACTAGTACCTAACGATGCATTTATGGCTTCAATAACCTCAAAAGCAACAAAATAACTCATGATTATGCTAGTGCCGTTGGTTGTGATTTCCCTTTATTATTTTGCTTTTTCCAGATAAATCTAGGTATTGCAGTGCTCTCAAAGTTTGTGAAAATTCAAAAACAGGTAGATTTACCCAATTCCAAAATTTCTTACAAATTTGAGCAACATAATATATACGACGAGAGAAATCTATATTCTAAGAAATGCGCGTAAGTATGCGTCACTATTTTACCCATTAGCACAACTTCTGAAGATGTCATCGGAACTAAGTGAAAGAGTCAGCCAAAAACTGTTTTACCTGAATGGAAATTTCGATTTAGAGACAAAAATTCCTCCTAAAAGTGAACACTAAGCTTCTCCTTCCCGGGCGTACTTATTAATATACTCAAGAGAGATATTGTTTTAGCGAATTTTCGTTATGCAAATTTTAGATTAACTTCACCATGAAAATCCTTGTCAGACCATTCTACAACGATTCCTGGAGTTAAACATTTTCCAAAATATAATGTAGGTATATTATGTTGTATTTATGCATACATTTATGTGTCACTCCAGACGATATCTCACCCTAGGATCGAGCTAAAAAATCCAAAATCTGTGGAAGGAGGGGGAAATTGGCAGGATGAGATGTGGTGAGATGTGAAATAAATTCAGAGCTTTCCAACGAGTGGTGAACGGTTTTTATGGGGTGGGAAATGATGAGGTTATATTTCCCTAGCAACGATTGGTTGTACGTGAAAAGCATCAGAAAAACAAGCGCTACTTTAGGGTCGCATTTTCGTTCTTCGATACCGTTTTCTAGCAGTTAGCTCAGGGCTAAAGCATGTCCCATGCGAAAAAAAGACGAGTTTGTTGGCCAGCATTAGGGATAAGTTTTGAAAATTAAAAATTTCAAGAATCGCTAAAAAAAAAAAAAAAGAGAAACCAACGCGTTTTTTGTGTTTTTTAGGGAAAATTACCATCCGAAACATAGTAACTTGTGGTATAGTCGGAATCAGCACAAAATTTCCTGTAAGTATGACCCATAAAATTACTTTAAAAAATTGTGGCACACAAATCGGAAAATCGCTCAGTAGGTACCAAACTGACTCATGCTGCACGAATGGAACTTTTTGTAATATTTGTCGTATTAGTTTTAATCCTTCGGCGAAAGAAAATCTCTTTCGGGGGAAAGAGATCTCCCTCACGGAATTATCCAAGCAAACAAAGCTCGTTCGATCGGGGGTTTTCAAGCAATTTCCCCGCAACCCTCCCGTTCGGAAAAGGTGAGATTAGGTATGACGAATGCTCCTCGAAAGGGAAGAAGATGCGAGAGGAGAACGTGTCTACCTGAGTTTAGTTAGGATTGTCTTGAGGAGAGAGCTTTGCCACTTTTCCCGCTCTGCTGGAGATTACGAGCAGCAGATTGGTTTTTAAGCTACACACTACCCCCCCCCCCCCCCCCCCCCCCCCCCCCCTCACAACCATCCGCATTCAATCGGGGTGTTTCGAAGGCCAATCTTTGCTCGGGTATTACTTACTGAGAGGTGAACAAAGAGCAAATAATAGTTTCTGTTTGGGAATGGCTCTTGCGGATAGGGTGTAGAAGGCCTAACTTGAAGTGAACTAAAAATCTTGTATACCTATGGATACCTACTAAACCAGGGGAGGCACTAGGGGATCTGATAAGGTGAGGTCAAGGAGACCTTTTGGGGTGAGATGAACGCGAAATACTGTTAGCGAAGGATACGGCAGTGAAGATTACTATCATGTATGGTACAGGACATGACATTATGAGAGGAGGCATAAATAGCCATTTCGAACATATTTCTGTGCTAGTTGGGGAAAGTGGGTTGAGTACAAGATCATAGTTTAGAAATAAACACAACAGAAAGTTTGAAATTTTTTCAAAAATGCTATGTACCATAAAATGAATTTTGCTCCCTCACTACCGAAGGTAGGAAGCTATGTATTCGTGCAAGAAATGATAACAATATTGTTGCTCTCCAAAATCAGAATTTCCACACTTAATTCTTCGATTCAAGCCTAATAAATTCAAATTTTTCAAAATATTGATGAAATTTCTGGATTTTTCGTAAATCAAAAAATTAACATCAACATGATATTGAGCGTGAAAAAACACATTAAAATCATGTGCCCTACTCTTGGTAGTTTACTCCACCTACAAAGCTCAACTGTTTGCGTTTGGCCCACATTTTGAGCGTAGGTACTTACGCACGTTATCCTGTGCTGAAAGTTTCAAATTATGGGTCGCTTTCCCTCAACATTTTGGTTAGAATCTAAATCTGTAATCGAAAATTGAGGTTACTATTTGGAAAAAAAAAACAGAGTTAGGTAACTAAACGCGCCATGGTGCCCCACCGTGGCGCACAAAACATTTAGGGGGTTACCGTTGAAGTTTTTGTCTAACCCTCCTAACAATGGAGATAGAAAGGATGGAACTCTCGCCCACCATGTATCACTACAACGGGTAAATGATCATTTGGAAATGATGATAACCTCAAAGACCAAAAGATGATAACGAAAAAAGCACAAAACATGAAAAGGTTTCAAAAAACCGATTTGCATCTTTTACTTTCATTGGCTCGGTTCACCAGGATTTCCTTGATCGGAAGCGATTCTCCTTTGTGAAATAGTCAAGTAGCAACAGGGACAACGTTTATTGCCCATTTGCATTGTATAATTAAAATATGAAAACCTACCGCGAGGGGGAAATTCTTGGTTCACCGTAATTATGCATGGAATATTTTTCCTCGACGCAAAGATTGACAGTAGCGGGAGGAGAACAAGGAATTATGCTTCATTGGCCGCTTTTATTGGTTCATCCCTCCCTTTGGCGAACCGGGATTTTTTTCACTTTTTTTTTTTTTTCAGCCTGAGGGGTGGTCAAAGGGTTAAATTTCAAGGGGGTGAGAAGGATGGAATAAACCGTCGAACTAGTTTAGTCCGTTGGGTCTTAACCGAGGTGGTCCATTTAGGTCTCCTAAAGTGCAGATGAGCGTTTCAAAGACAGAGAAAATTGAAGTTGGATTTCATTGAACAACAAAACGAGAGGGGTTAGAATTTTTCAGTATTTATCCCGAGTTCAGTGCACCGGAAAACATAAAAATAAGACTCTTCATTTTTGGAGTCATTGGTCCATCTATGCAGAAATTCAACCTGTTGATATGTTTTCTTAAAACGTTTTTACCTGTTTTTTAATTTTGAAATTTTAGATAATGATGAAAACCACAAAAATATATCATCAATACAAGGTACCATGAGTACCTAACCCAATGGAGAGGGATCCTTTTTCAAAAACTTAAGCTGACAAGCAAGAATTTAAACATAGTACAGGCTGACGAAGTCGCCAATGTTGCGACGAAACGTACCAAAACAATGAAAAGGAAAATAAACCAATGACTCCAAAAATGAAGCGTGTTTCCAAACGAGAAATGGTCCATCCATACCCCCACTTCATACATGAAAATAAGACATTTTCAGAGTTTGGGCCAGGGATTTGGTTTACTATTTTCAACATGGAAAAAAAAATCCGTGAATCATCTCCAAAGGGTAGAAAATAGAGGATGAAATTTCAAAAACGCTGTAGCTAGAGAATTTCAAAGAGGATCCCATGAGGAGTAGGATCAACCATCCGTTCTCAACGAATTTCAAGGACGTTCAACGAATTTCAAGGAACGTTCTCAAGGAATTTCAAAGAGGATCCCATGAAGAGTAGGATCAACCATCCGTTCTCAACAAGGACTTACGTTTTGAACGAAAAATAGAGCAGAAACACGAGTGTGAATAGCAAATTATTCCGAGTAGGTAAAGACCCCATTCAAAGATACGCTTAGAACATCTGGTGCGAATCTTCACACAACTTTCCTCACCCGTAGAAACCTGAAAAACGTGGTTTTTAGCGCATTTTATAGCCAAATTTGGGCCCTCACGATATTTTTGGGGAGATGAGGGGTATTGGAGGTTGTTTTCACTTGAAAAAAGAGTGAGTCCTTTGAATTTCAACAAAATCGTTGGAGCAATTTGCGAGAAAAGCTAAACAAAAATGGACTAAAAACGACGTTTTTTCACCTGTTTTAAATATTTCCTCACTCTAATAATTGGCCTGGAGGGCTGAAATTCTTAGGGTCTCATCCTCAGACATGTAGAAACCAATCCTCGAAATCCGATTTTTTTAAATCATTTTTGTGGGTGCGGCAATCGTGGCCATACACATACGTACATAGATACGGACTTACACTATTCCAAAACGTGGAGAAAATTGATCAGATGTCGATCAGGACCAGTTTAAGGAGGTGTTTCAGAAATTGGGTTTCTGTTGATCGCAATACTTTCCTTTCACCTTTCAGGTGGGCTGAGAAAAGTAAAAATGCAATCACCGAATCGAGTTTCAAGTTCAGTTTAATAAGCTTCCTGAGTTACTGAATCGTCGTTATGAAGGACCTACAGCTCTGGGATAATAAGAATTACAGGTAAGGCACCCATTGATTGTGCCCAGAAATTATTGTGAACGTCGCGATTTTACGGTATGTACCTACTTACCAAAATCATTAATAATATGACCTACAGATAGGTAACGCATTGATTAATCTACTCAGGAAAATAATAATCGACCGTTCTGTAATATTTAATAAATTATTGTAATAGTTAATATATTTTTAATATGTAGCATTTCCATTTTTCGTCACAGCCTCACAGTGGGTTGAAATTGGGGTTTTCTGGGCATGACAATGTTGTAAACCATTCTAATACGAAATTTTGTGATGATTCCAAATTTACACCACGTTCTCATACCTGAAATAGCTTCAGGTTAGCTGAAATTAGCCCCGGAAACATCAAGAAACCTAGAAAATCCAAGTTATTTAATAATTTATTGTTAATCCAAAACCCAAAATTATTTTTAATGGAAGAACCTGAGATATCTATGTCGAATGATATCAGATGAGATCAACACCAGCTCAGTAGCCACGATTTTGGCGATTTTTCAAAGGTGGCTTTCTCGTGTTCACGACTGGAAGAAGAAAACTTTGATCATGCCTACTATTTCGGTGAGCTGGTGTTGGTCTCTAGAATTCTCAATTCTCTCAACTTTTTGTTTAAATACAAAAACCATTTTGGCCGGTTCGTAGGTAAACGTTCTTTTTGTAGGTTTTTTGAGGTTTAGAGTGTGTGTAGGAACGTGGGGTATATTCGGAATCACCTGAAAATTTCTGTAGAATCGTTCACACCTTCATGTCCAGAAAACCCCATTTCACCCCACTGCGGTTGGTTCCGTAATAGATTGGTTCCATAAATATAGGGGTTTCAATTCAAAGTCAGAATTTTTCAAATCAAAGTAGAATCAAATTCAGAATTTTTCAATCCAAATTCAGAAGTTTCCAAACCGAATTCAGAATTTCCCGTTACGAATTGAGACTTGTATTCAATATTTTTTATGCTATGAACTGTTTTAAAAAAAATTTGGACTTTAAATGGAAAAATCTAAATTTGGTTTGGAAAATTCTGAATTTGACTTGGAAAACCTAGAGACAAGGTTTAAAAAATGCATATTTTATCAATAGGCGGCAATAATTATGATCTTTTAGATCAGATTAAATTAGAAGGGGGTAAGTAATCAGTAACTGGATTTAGGATAACATCAGGTAATAATGGTGGGACGGTTAGTTAGACGGACTAAAGTGCGTTAGAGAAAAGGGGGAGGGTTAGTTACCGGACTAGTGTACCCACGAGTGTCCCGAGAACTGGCTCGGCTCCTGGTTGTTGGGGGCGGGCTGACCCGAGAAGTTGAAGTCGAGCGTCCCGTCGAGGGAGAGCTCGTGCTTGATGACTTCGTCGACGTTGCAGTCGAAGCCGCCGTGGAGCGGGAGGGTCTCGATGTTGAGGCTGAGGTCGTCCAGCATCGTTGGGTTGAGCGCTCCCATCAGCTGCCCCATCATCACGCTCGCGCTCTCCCCTTCCCCGAAGCCCATTCTCTGCAACAACAACACAAGAAAAAAACGATCGTTTCAACAAAGTTTGGTTTAATGAGATCTTCTTGGGTTTATTTGATTAGCTGTTAGCGAATTTTTGAAGAAAATGAAGCTACTGCCAAAGTCTCCAAAATTTTAGTACATAATGCAAAACTTTTCTTCATGGAAATCCGTTTCAGACCATTCTAAAACGATTCCTGAAATTTAACACTTGTTCATATGTGTAATATACCTATGTCACCCCAGACGATATCTGACCGAGGAATCGAGATAAAAAATCCAAAAAAAATTTAAAATTTCAGTAATATAAAAAGAAAGGATGAGTTCGTTGGGCATATTTTTTGGAGTACTCCAAGGGGTCAAACTTTGAAAATTTAGAGTCAATAATAGCTTTAAAAACGTGTTTTTGAGGTTACTGGTGTAAATTACCATCTTAAACATAGGAACATAATAGTATAATATATTCGGAATCAGCGTGAAATTTCCTATAAGAATCACCCTCTAAATTGGCTGAAATTATTTTTTGAAAATTCGCTCATGAATCTATCCATCCATGCTGCATGAATGGCACTGTTATCATCCATTTTAGGTGAGAAATGCCTCCAGGTTCCAAAGTACTATAAAACCTATTCTAAATAGATATAGAGTTTCCAGACCTTTTGGGACATTTTCCAAACCAAATTGGACACTAAACAAATGAAGTTGCAGGTATTTACATTGGTCATCCATGAAAATCGGGGTGTTGGGAAAATTGATCCAATTGGACAACTGGACCAATTTTTGAATTTTTATTCTAACAAGAGGTGATTCGGGTCTGATAGGTATGCACCAAAATATTTCAAAAGATCAGCCAAAAGCACGACGTCAATGGGCAAAACGTCATTTTCAAAAAAGTAGCATTTAACCACCTCCAAATTGGACTAATCGGAAAACTTTGGTGATTTTTGAACTCTCAAGTTGACGCTATACAGCTTTATGGGATGGGGGTTGCGATTGTATAGGGTTTTCTAAGGTGTAACACACCATACAAAACGGGCGTAATAGATTTTTTTTTTTTAAGTAAGAAAATTTAGTTGTTTTTTTGACCGCCCTAAAAAATTGGCCCATTGAACCAATTCCGGACTTTTTTCTCTTAAACTTCTCGAAATTCGATGTTCTTCAATACTTCTCGGAAACTTTTTTTTAGGCGTCGATTTCGAGCTACAAGCCAAAAACTGAAACAATTTTGAAAATTTTGAGGTTTTTTGGCTACCATCATCATCATTAGTTTTTTCTTTCTAATTTCCTTTTTTTTTTTTCATTAGTAATAATGTTTGTTACTACTTGACGGTCAAAATCTATTTAACTTTGTTACTCATTATTATCGTAGGAATAGACAACGTTTTAGCGGAATTTTCGAAGAAAATGAAGCTATTGCAATGGCTTCAAAATTTTTGTAATGCAAATTTTTGTCAATTTTCTTCATGGATATATATATAAAATTATGTGTCA
Source organism: Lygus lineolaris (assembly GCA_030264115.1). Lineage (NCBI taxonomy): Eukaryota > Metazoa > Arthropoda > Insecta > Hemiptera > Miridae > Lygus > Lygus lineolaris. The sequence goes on along the minus strand of JAEMON010000009.1, from coordinate 24,861,841 downwards.
CTCCAGACGATATCTGCCCGAGGGATCGAGATAAAAAATAAAAAGAAATTTTAAAATGTTAATTATATCAAAAGAAAGGATTAGTTCGTTGGACAGAATTGTTTGAGTACTCCAAAGGGTACATTTTGAAAATTTAGAGTCAAAAATCGCTAAAAAACGTGTTTTTTAAGGTTTTTGGTGTGAATTACCATCCTAAACATAGGAACATAAAATATATGGTACATTCGGAATCAGCGTGAAATTTCCTATAAGAATCACCCTCAAAATCGGTTAAAATTATTCTTTGAAAATTCGCTCACCAACTCATGCTGCACGAATGGAACTTTCATTTACTCCAGTTTCTTTTTTAATAAAAATATTAACTCCGAGTATCCTGAACGTTCAAAATTTGACCAAATGCCGATGATTTTTTGCGTTTTCCCCCTCCAGCGAGGCCCCCTACAGGCTCAATATCATTCGGCATTCATTTTGAATCAGCGCGAATTTTCCTATAAGAATAGCCTATGAAAAAAGTGTGAACAACCTAATGTGCAATAGTCTTTTCGATGGTGTGGAAAGATGGAGAAATTAGGTCGTTTTTACATAAAAAGTGTCAGTCGAGCCTAAGATCCAGTGTCACGCGAAATGACTGAAATATCGATGTGAATAAATTACAGTCGAATGCGCAGGTTACCATCAGAGCTTGTGATTGAAAGCTCGTAAATTACGTCAGACGGTCTGACCAGCAGTTAAACGGGAAGGGGG
>JAEMON010000009.1:24844529-24857975 GCA_030264115.1 Lygus lineolaris | reverse complement strand
AAAAAAAAAAAAAAAAAAAATACAATAGTGTCACCATTATTTTATTTGACCACGCAGCATGAGTTGATGAGCGGGTTTTCAAATATTCGTTCTAGCCGATTTGGTAGGTGATTCTTATAGGAAATTTTGAGCAGATCCCGAATATACCACATGATCCTGTGTTTATTTCACACCAAAACCCTCAAAAAACACGTTTCCTAGCTAGTTTTGACCATAAATTTCCAAAATTTGTAGCTTAAAGTATACGCTTAAAAGTCTCACCAACGAACTCTGTTCTATGGTTTAGCCACCTTGAAAATAGGGGGGGCCCCAGTGTGAGGTGGAGGCTCCCCCTGGTCTTTGGGGCACTAGCATTATTTTTTTACTTGGTTGACGTTTTTTTGATTGTGCGAAACCAGAGGTCTGGTAATCGAGGGAGCCCCACAGGCCAGCAGGACCATAAGCCTTATACCTAGGTAAGGGGGAGGCGGTAAAAAGGTACGTTCTGAATGGTCTAGCCATGCCTTACTAGGTGCCAGGGTTAAACTTCTTATTTATTCTAATTTTTTTCAAATTTAGTTGATAGTTTAAAAAAAAATTACATTTCTTTAAATTTTTCAAAATTGAGATGACTGGGGCTGAGTGCATTTAGTGGCCGGATAGACGCTACTGCATGCAAGTGCCAGAGTGCGTAGTGATACGGGACTATGGGCGGCTGCTACTGTGCATTTCAGCCATTTGCTTTGGTCGCCTGCTCTAATATCATGGAAGTAGGAATTAAGTATAATTGTGATTCTCCTTTTACAACCTCATGTTAACCTCTATGTTAAAAATATTTAAAATAACAAAATATTACAATTTGCTTTTATTTTACTAAATTAGAATATGACTTTCTTAGTCGATTATCAGAAGTTGGACGATTTACTTACTCACCTTATAATAAACTTTACTGGTTGATACTTTAGTTTTTGTTATGTATTCGTGGTGTTTTAGCCTCATAAGGAATTAAAACCATTTTCATGGAAAAAATAACTTTAAGATCACTAAAATTCATATTTTTATTAAAATTTAAAAATTTTCTGGGTATGTGTTACAACAAAAGCGGGAGGCTCTCAAATCAAATCCGCCATGGGCCTCCTGAGGTCTAGCTACGCCACTGCTAGTAACCTCATTATATTATTAGTAATCTCAGAATCAATCTCTGAATCTCTCTGGTACTCTAGCCACCAATCGATCTCTGCGAAACAGGGTGGCTGAATCCCAGTGGATCAGAGAGATACAACTCTAAAGACAAGTGTCGTCACTATCGTTGCCACAAATGATAAACGTTGTGGTCACGCCTCCGCCTTCCAGCCTCAAGTGATGTGTCACTCTCAAGGACGCTCGTCTCGATGAGCTAAATTAATTGAGGGCCGTAATTAGAAACAGAGCAGTGTTCAAAGGTTAGACCGTTCCCGAAAGCCGATTGTGTGAAGCAATTTTAGAATTGGACCATGGAACGGCTATCATGTGCTGTTAACGAGTTTTCGAAAATCATTGAGCTGAATATTGACAAAATAATCTAAAAGTGTAGGCATGGGAATATTCAGAAAGTTGCAGTCATGCAGCATGAGTTGTTGAGCGAAAGTTCAAAGAATCATTTCAACCGTGTTTGTGGGTGATTCTAATAGGAAATTTTGGGCCGATTCCGAATATACCATATTATGTTTCTATATTTAAGATGGTAATTCACACCAAAACCTCAGAAAACACGTTTTATGGCCCTTAATTTTCAAAATGGAACTTGATGAGTACTTTGAAAAATTCTTGCCAACGAACTCATCCTTTCTTTTGTTATCACGAGAAAAGGATGAGCATTGACATTCTCGTATTGACATTTTAACATTTTTTTAAATTATTAAGATCGATTTTGGGGTCAGATATCTTATGGAGTGACACATACGTAATACTCGTAATAATACCTATAGTAAAAAAAATGTTGAAGTCGGCATTATTTTAGAATCGCCTGAAACGGATTTCCACGGAGAAAATATCCAAAAATTTGCATAACTTGAATTTTGAAGCCTTTGCAATGATTGAATTTTTTCTCACAAAATGTTGAGATGAGTGGGTGCTTCTCACAAGACCATTCTGCTACCTCTACACTATATTTTGGTAGCTTTTCCCGCTATACTGATAATCACTGAGTTTGTTTGTCATTGCTAACGGGAATGCTGTAGACGAGTTTTTTGTTTTAATTCTGTTTGATTTTTATCTGCACATCTGCGGACCCTTGACTATTCCTAATAAATTCTCAGAAATGGGTAATCGTGTTGGCCTGAGGGCGATTTCGACGTCCGTAATGACCCAGGTTGAGTGAGAACCCCAACCAAGGACGGATTTCGAAAATAGTTTTCCCGCGTTTCTTTCCTCAGAAAAAGCTTTTAGAGTGGAAAATTTCCACAGCCTTCAAACTCTTGAGAGCCCTGCAACGAATCTAATTCTGAAATCTCCTTTCACCTCTGAGTTTTGTTCTGATTTCACAAACAACCTCCGTTGACGACTCAAAAAAGATTATTCTGGTGAGAATGGATGAGTGATGTCTTCGGGTGATGACACGGGGTCTACCTCAGTTAAAAATGAATTTTAATCCCAGTAAGAACTTAACTCAGAAAACCCTCATCCCTAACCTGATAATACTTCATTTCAAGAAACCCGGTACTACATATCAACTGCGCATGGATTGGAATTTTCCACTTTTGACCTCGAATTTGAGTGTAGCAACGTAAAAAACCCTCTAAAAGCCATTTTCAGCTCACAATTCCTCCAAAAAACAAAAAAAAAAAAACAAAATGCAGACGTAGCAAGTTCTAAATACAAGACCCGTTTTCGCTCATCAGACACTCCTCATGTTGTAACTTTTTTTAGATCTCGCACTGACATTCAATAGAAAAAGTAAAAAATAACGATTCGCAGAGCATATTGGAAAAATCTCGGCTTGGAATTGATTTCCATCAAACTTTTCCCAACTTCACATTCGACTTCGATTTTGGGGTTGAAGTTGAGGATCAGCAATATAGCTATTCTCTTCTATTATGTAGGTTCTATGACGATAAAAATCCTTGTTTTTTCGATTAAAAACGAGTTATTCTGAGGAGCTTTCGATCAACACTCTGGAGGTCATTTTCAACTCAACAGCAGGTAGATAGCTCTCTTGGCAGGAACCAATCAAATCATAGCACCTACATAATGTAACCCTAAAAAGTCCTGACAAAGAAAATTTGTATTCTATTCTAGTGTATTCAAAGGTTGTAATCAAATCTTACAGTTGAATAAATAGTGAACCGGCCGGATGATGCCCAAAATAAGTGGCGAAATAAATTTGGTAACAATAAAAAAAGGTCGTAATTATCATAATGTAATATAGGGTGCACGAAAGATGGGTTGTGATAATATGAGGCGTTTAGTATCAAAACCGGATAACTCCACAAAACCACATTTTACAGGAGAGGCAAAAGTTCATTTAGGGCCACGTTAAATTTATTAATCAACACAACAGTTTGCCCCACTGTTTCTCATGGTTTTAGTCCAGTTGAACCCAATATTTTGGGAGAATAAAGTTCTTTGGTCAAACTTGTGAAAAATGTGAAAAAACGAATTTTCGACATTTTGGAGTTCTCCGGTTTTGATACTAAACGCCTCATATATATGTTCTAATCTCTTCAATCCAGGCCGGTCTCTCTAATCTAGGCTACTTCTCACCTGAGTTGGAAGCCGCCGTGGAGCGGAGAGTCGGGGAAGAGATCGAGGCTCTCGGAGACGGAGCTGGACGGGGACGGCGTGGCGTCGAGGCCGGAGCGGAGCGCCTCCACCTTCTTCTTCACCCGCCCTCGCCGCTTCTCGAATTTCGACGTCTCCATCGACGTCGCTCGCCGCCGCGCCGACTTGCCGGGCTTCGCGTCGGGGTTGATCATCCACCACGACGACTTCCCCGTCCCCTCGTTCTGCACCCGCATGAATCTGTTGTGGAGGCTGAGGTTGTGTCTGATTGAGTTCTGCAACAAAAACAATCAACAGATTACTTTACCAGAAAACTAAACTTATTCACATGGAAGTTGAGTTAAGTAATTAGATTTTTCTTTATTTTTCTCGAAGGAATTGAAGCTATTGCAATGAGCTCAAAATTTGAGACAGTGAGAAATCCCATAATGTTTTTTTAATTTCATTTTTTTTTTTTTTTTTTTTTTTTTTTTTTTATTGACACTAGTATTTTACTTATTTTAGTATAGTATTTTACTAGTATTACACTTATTTTTTGACAGACATTTTTCAAAATCAGATGTTGGAATTTCTCTCCAGACCACCCACGATAGACGAAATGCGAAAAAAAGTTCCATTCATGCAGCATGAGTTGATGAGCGCATTTCCAAAGAATAATTTTAACCGATTTGGTGGGTGGTTCTTATAAGAAATTTCACGCTGATTCCGAATATACCATATATGTTCCTATGTTTGAGATGGTAACTAACACAACAAAACCTTTAAAAAACACTTTCTTTTAGCGATTTTTGAAACTAAATTTCCAAAATTTGACTCCTTGGAGTACTCCAAAAATTCTGGCCAACGAACTCATCCTTTCTTTTGATATTATTGACATTTTAATTTTTTTTTAATTTTTAAAAGTGTAAAATTTCAGGAATCGTTTTGGAATGGTCTGAAACGGATTTCCATGAAGAAAATTTTCAAAAATGTGCATTACTAAAACTTTGCTATTGCAGTAGCTTCATTTTCTTCGAAAATTCTCTGAAAGCAAATAGGGTAGCCAGCATAGCAACACAGAATCAGAATACTTTTATCTGGTTGAGACAGAAAAGAGCTGGAAAGAGGCGCGTGACGTCAGAATTACTTGGGCACTGAGGGTACCCCCCCCCCCCCCCCCCCCCCCCCCCAGGCGGGAGGGGGGTCGGTGACGTCTCATCATTATTAACTTCAAGACCCTTGTATACTAATAGGATACCCTTCATGTCGCACCATTTCTAAAAGCTCTCGCTAAGATCTATCATTTGGAAAAGGAAAAAAAACTATGCGCACACCCCATTGCGCAAACTTGGGCTTTATCGTGTGGTTTAGAGGAGCAGTCTTGAAAGCATTTGATTCTGCGCTCCCCATTTTTTGAGCGAGAGCGCAGGCGCCTGGTAAGGAAAGTTCTTCAACGGGTTTTGTGGCCTTGTTCATTCACGGATCTTGTGCGAAAATTCATGGAGCCATTCTTTTCATTCATGAACTCTGATGCAATTCAAATGGGATCAGTGGTGTTGTGGGTTGTGCTCTGAAGGTTCTCATATAGATTTCAGGATGCCTCTGTGCGAGCAAAAATGTGAAATTCCCCTAACAAAATAATCATTTTCCATGACGTCCAAGGAAAGGTTTCATTTGGTTTCATCTGCAATGGAGATTTCGTATCAATCGCCCTACAATATCGTGCGTTGATAGGTTCAACTGCGAAATTGGCGCACGCTTGAAATTCTATGAAATCGTCGGGTTTCATGTAATGATGATGTTGTCGCGACTCAATTAAGCCCCTTGTCTATTAACCGCGGTTTCCGAACAAGAAAGGTGATCAAGTTACCGACCAGAAACACGCGATGTTGGGGGTTTTTTGAAAGAGAGACGAATGGGAGGGTTCACGGAATCATCCCAACCCGTAATTTTCGGTGCAATTAGAGTCGACCGAAAAACCGTGTTATACGAGCATGTCGCGAGTATTTCGAGGTAACTATTAGATCTTCCTGCACTGGATGACCTTTCGTCGCGATACCGATCGGAGGATTGAAGCGCTCAACTTGATGAATCGGATAGAGTTTCGATTGCGCTTAATTAGAGAATACATTTCCAGCAGAAATAGGGAGGAGGTCCATGGTACTTATTTTAGTAACGTGGACCAAAATAATTTAATAAAATTTGGTCCTGTACAGTCCTATATTTGGGGCCTAGTTGTACCGAAATTTGGCTGTATCCTGGGCTTATTTGAATGAATGAAATTTAGGGCCTAGTTGTAATGAAACTCGGCTATATCTTGGCCCTAGTTGAATGTAAGAAATTTGGTCTTATACCTACAGTTCTATCATATATGGGGCCTAGTTGTAATAAGATTGGGCTGTTATTTGGGGCTTTGTTGAATTAATGAAATTCGGTCCTATACAGTCCTGGCTAGTTGTAATGCAACTTGGCTGTATTTCGAGCCTAGTTGAATGAATGAAATTTGATCCTATACAGTTCTCTAATATTTGGGGCCTGGTTGTAATGAAATTGGGCAGTATTTTGGGGCTAGTTTAATGTATGAAATTTGGTCCTTTACAGTTCTATAATATTTGGGGCCTGGTTGTAATGAAATTGGGCTATATTTTGGGCCTAGTTGAATTGTTGAAATTCGGTCCTGTACAGTCCTGGCTAGTTGTAACGCAACTTGGATGTATTTTGGGCCTAGTTGAATGAATGAAATCTGATCCTATACAGTTCTCTAATATTTGGGGCCTAGTTGTAATGAGATTGGGCTATATTTTGGACCTAGTTGAATATTAATGAAATTTCGTCCTATACAATTCTATAATGTTTGGGGCCTAGTTGTAATGAAGTTGTGCTACATTTTCGGCCTAGTTTAATTAATGAAATTCGGTCCTATACAGTCTTGGCTAGTTGTAATCCAACTTGGCTGTATTTCTGGCCTAGTTTAATGAATTAAATTTGATCCTATACAGTTATATAATATTTGGGGCTTAGTTGTAGCGAAATTGGGCTATATTTTGGACCTAGTTGAATTGATGAAATTTGATCTTATACATCCTGTACTTGGGGCCTAGTTGTTATGAAATTTGGCTATATCTTGGGCCTAGTTTAATTAATGAAATCTTGTCCTATACATTATTATAATATTTGGGGCGCAGTTGTAATGAAATTGGGCTATATTGTGGGCCTAGTTGAATTAATGAAATCCGGTCCTGTACAGTCCTGGCTAGTTGTAACGCAACTTGGATGTATTTTGGGCCTAGTTGAATGAATGAAATCTGATCTTATACAGTTATCTAATATTTGGGGCCTAGTTGTAATGAAATCGGGCTATAATTTGGACCTAGTTTAATTAATGAAATTCGGTCCTATACAGTCTTGGCTAGTTGTAATCCAACTTGGCTGTATTTCTGGCCTAGTTTAACGAATTAAATTTGATCCTATACAGTTATCTAATATTTGGGGCCTAGTTGTAGTGAAATTGGGCTATATTTTGGACCTAGTTGAATTGATGAAATTTGATCTTATACAGTCCTATACTTGGGGCCTAGTTGTAATGAAATTTGGCTATGTCTTGGGCCTAGTTTAATTAATGAAATCTTTTCCTATACATTATTATAATATTTGGGGCGCAGTTGTAATGAAATCGGGCTATATTTTGGGCCTAGTTGAATTAATGAATTTTAGTCATATATTTGGGGCCTAGTTACCGTTACCGTTGAAAATAGGGATTGACATGTTCCAAACGCCCAAGCTCGAAAACTTTCAATAGAAAGGCATAGATTTCCCATTTACTAGTTTTCAATACTCGTATCGACAGTACTGAGAAATGAAACTTCCTTCAGTTGAATCGATCCGAAAAAAATTGACGTCACCATAGATCAGAATTAGCTGAGATTAAAAGAGCGGAACCAGAGTAGGGGATGACTGGTGGAGGGGGGGCTCCGGAACTTGAAGGGGACCGATAGTTGGAGAGGGGAAACTACCAGTTCAGGGAACGAGGGGCGTAAATCGGGTAATGGCGAGGGGCGTAAATCTGGTGACGGGGCGGAGGGGCGTAAATCTGGTGACGGAGGCGGAGGAGGGACGTAAATCAGTATTAAAAGCTGAGTTTGGGAAGTGTAACAAGGTTAGCGTTGAGTCGTATGATCTACGGTCTCGGGGAGGTGCCTCCTCCTAATTACCTAAGTGGCGAGTGCCGGGTACTCATCGTCGTCGCTGGCGTTGAATCATCCTCGACGTGTAACTTGCCAACTTCGATAGAAGTAGAAGGCTTCGATAGATGCCAAGTAGTGGAACTGACAAAAACCCTCTGCCAAGTTGGGTGGGCAGTATCGCTTCCTCACTTTTGTAACGAGGACGTAACTGTGTAGGTTTCCCAAGTCAAATTCAGATATTTCCAAACCAAATTCAGAATTCAGCATTTTCCATTACAAATTCAGACTTTTTTCCAATATTGTTACGGTATGGAATTTTGCAAACAAATTTGAATTTGAAATGGAAAATTCTGACTTGGGAAACCTAAAAATCAGTTACCTAGTGGAAATTTCACCTAAATTGGTCAACTAGGTTTCAAATTTGCATATGCGCAGTAGCTATCACTGATTCAATTGTTCCGTTTTGAAGCCAGCCCCCAACTAGGTACCCTATAAATTTGAGCAAAATTGATCCATTAGTTAATGAGAAGTCGTTGTCTCAGGAATTTTCTCTGCGTATGCGCACACGCTACCATTGGTTCTGGACTGCGATCAAGTTCACCCACTGATAAGAACTGGAATCCTGTTCCAACTGCCAGGTCAAGTTGCGCAATTCCAAAATATTTTTAACCCTGCGGAGGAGGAGAGTTGAGTTGAACATTGGGAAACCTTCTGCAACCTCAAGTTTGTCCCAACTAAAATGTTCAGTTCAAATTTAGATCGAGCCGAAATCAACTTTGACCTTGAGAATATTTTCAAACTAAATATTACTAGAACTGAACTTTTTAGTTGGAACGAACCTTTCTCTAGTTGGACGATATTAAGTTGTATCAATGGAAATAGAATCCTGGTAATGGTATCTTCCTAGTTCCATTTCATTGAACATCCCTTTCCTTCCGGACGTAAAATAATCCTCGAGTCGAGAAGATAGTATGGCAGAAATCGAAAGATACCAGGGGGGGGGCTTTCCAGGAGAAAAGGGGAAAGAGAATAGAAGACGACTGAAGAGCAGAGCCTGGTAATGGTAGCATAATTGGGCGGGAGGCGCCAGCCAGCGCGGCGTTTCCCCTTCTGGGGTGAGCCGTGTTTCATCCAGGCCGCTTTCCCGCTCCCACCGAGTCCGCCGCTTTCTCGCTTCCCTCCGGGGTAGCCGACCGTGTCAAGGGAGCAGATAGTCGCTAACTATCTAGTTATTGGCGACTCCATGGGAAGGGGGGCGGCAGACCAACCCTCCTTCATCTTGCCCACGCTGTACAGCATCCTTCCCATCCCTAGCAGTTTAGTATTTTACCCAATTATGGAACGAATAAATACAAACCTCTGGTGGATTTCCTTATTACCAATTTATTTTTTGGGGGTCAAGGGAACATTTTTGAGAGGGTCACCTTTTTTTTAAGAACCTCACCCTTTGACCAGATTTTTGGTCAAACCGATAAATGATTTTGAGCTCTAAGATCAGCTGAGTCAAAAATTGGGCCCCCAGAACAGCTGAGTCCAAAATTGAGATGATATATCAGCTGAGTCCAAACTTGGGCTGATAAATCAGACGTCAAAAATTGAGCTCCCAGAACAGCTGTGTCCAAAATTGAGATGATATATCAGCTGTCAAAAATTGAGCTCCCAGAACAGCTGAGTCCAAAATTGAGCTGTTAGACCAGCTGAGCCAAAAATTGAGCTACCGAATCAGTTGAGTCCAAACTTGGACTGATAGATCAGCTGAGTCAAAAATTGAGCCCCCAGATTGAGATCCCACACTTTGTATTGCAGATTCGGATTCAATCGTGAAATTTTTTGGAAAAATGACGTCACTCGAATTTGAGTGTGCAAAAACGTGCGCAAACAGGCGCAAAATGTGAAAAACCTCATTTTATCAAGGGATTCAATTACCTCATCCAAATATTTGTACTCAAATATGCATATATAATCGTAATTATTGCAAGCTTGATAGGCAAAAATCTAATTTGTACCTACCTACGTAAGATAGGATATTACTTATACACGAATACAACCACGAACAATATAATATTATCCCACTAGTTCATTCTGACTAGTTCGTTCATGAACTACACACCTCTAAAATCATTAGATTTGAACAAGAAATTATATTTAGGTAGAGTATGATTTTCCTCGTTGTGTCTCCTATGGAATCCGCATCTAAAAATCCCAAGGTACATAATATTCCCTCTGCCTCGTACCTTGTGACACCTGAGCGATTCCTGGAACCAACCCCACCTCCATCCAAAGGGTTTTACCACTTTTGATGAACTTCAGTGTATAATTCATCTGGAAATTCCGCTCAAAAGCTCGAGGCGTTTAATATTCCAACAACACAGCAGATTTATCTTTATAACATCTCCTTTTTCATTCTTCCCTTTGTGGGATCGCGTTCCCATACTTTTTCGCCCCCTTCGCCCCGAATTTATATCGAGAAATTTCCATTTCACAACCGATTTCCCTTGATGTTTGTCCTCCACTTGATCTTTAGCAGGTTCGTAAACCCCTGAATTATTGTATAATACACTCACCAAAGGAACGGCGTTGAATTCATTTTTTTTTTTTTTCTTCATTTTGTCGGTACCCAATAATTTCTTCTTTTATTTTCAAACAGACAAAATTATTTTTTCAATATTTCTATTACGGGCACAAATGGAACGAACAAACGAAGAAGAGTTTCATTCATTAGGTAGTGGAAATTTCATTCGTCTAAATATACATTGAGGACAATATTATAAGGAATATGAAAAGACTCATTAAAAGCATCCGGGAATCAATAATCTGGAAGGTAGCGGTTGTTCATTCACGGATTCAACCATATAGGTGAGCTCACTAGGGTCGATACAGCCTAACATTGGAGGGGCGGGGTTGCCATACTCAAGAGTATAAGGAGTTGTTTCAATCAACGGTGGGTCCTTGATGGGTCGTATAATATACTTATATTATAATAGTATATAGTATAATATACATAATATTATAATGTATATTGTATAGTATAATATTATATTTTATCTGCATAACCTAATACACACCAGAGAGACTAGATAAGAGATAGAGGGGGTTTTACAAGGAGGGGGAAGAAGGTACTTCGGACAACGCCATATGCTCTTGGGGGCACGGACCCGGATAGCCAAGGCAATATCCACCAGTATCGATGATTGTACATCGATAAAGTACAGAGTAACTTCAGCTTAGTTGGAACAAACTTCGGGAACCAATTCTACAGGTGCTTTCCGATTTAAAAAAATACCGTTAAAAAGAGCGTTGAATTTCCTACAAGATAAATCCACTAACTATTTTCAGCAGTTGATTTTCAATTCTCAAAATTCAGCCCTGAGTTCAAATTTTGAGAATTTTCCGAAACTTTTCTTTCTTTCACGCATCCATTTGCTACTACACCGATAGGTACTATTGAGCTGGGCTCTCAACAGAATAAACTTACTCAGTACCTCATCTTCCTCGGTATCTCAGCTTTCCAACGTTGTATTAATTTTCAGTTATTGAAATGATGACTGTGAATTCTGAGCCTCAAAAATCAATTGTTGAAGATAGTTAGTAGGCCTTTCTTATAGGAAATTTAACACTCTTTCAGATTATACACTGTAAGTTGAAAAGGAGTTATGGATGTTTGAGTGAGGTGAGATCGAAAAAGAAAAAAGCTTGAAATTGAAAAACTCACGAAAGCAAAGTGTTTAAAAAAAACTCAAAAAGAGACTTTTTATTGGAAATTACCAGTGGAATCACCTATAGAAACTGTATTGAATAATTTTTAGAAACTTTCACTTCTAATTAATTATTTTTGAGAACTTAGGTGGCGTGATAAATCGGATTACAATAATACACTCAAATTCTTTCTCGAAAGCATGCTCAACAAACTCTTTCTCTTTAAATTCGAATATTAAAAAAAATAAAATTATGTGCTCGATACCAAAGGTTTATTGTAGAAAATAATAAACCAAAACTAATTGCACTTAGCATCAACAGAAGTCAGACTTGAAGATGGAGTTTTGTTATCAGTTATCACTATATTTTGTTCAATACAAAATTGTTTCTCAGATTTTAGTAAGTGCCTATGTTAACTACATTCCATTTTATTGGAGTGTTTTTGGCTTCCCTACATTCTTCAACAGGTACGTGCCAGTTTTTGGAAGTTTGTTTTATATTACTGAGCTATGACTTATTAACCCTATGAGGTTTTTATAATTAATTTGTTGTTTATTGTGCGTAGATAGCTGTATTAGATGTTGATGACCGTTAAATCTGAGTAAAGTCTACACTTCAGTATGAAAATCATAGGTATACTGTGACTCGTCTCTGAAGTCGTTGTCCGAGTTTATTAATTAAAGTTCAAGTTTTATAATTTATAATAAGTTGTTATTCCGAATAAGTTCTGCACTAAGCTACTATTATTGTTGATGTGTATTACAGGCCCTGATGATATAAATAAATTTTACGAAACCTCGGCGAAAAAGGATTTTCCGCGAGACCCCAAATCCCTATATATTGCTGACCGATTGTTCGTGTTGGGTCGATCTTCATAGCTGGTGCTAATATTTTTATTTATTTTATTCGTTCATTCAGTTGACTACTACTCAAATCTTGGGAGGAAACCTACAGGGTACAGGTGGAACGGAAGGGTCATAAGTTCATGAGAACAGCCTTGAACATACAACAATAAGGTTTTTTGAAACAATCAAAAAACTCTTTAAAACTCCATCTCAAACCAACATCCGATTTCAATTTCGCTGTAAGATTGATAACTTAATGACACAGGAACCGCATAAAATGTACTAATGACTTCCTTTCATCAATTTCTTCTATTGATTGTAAAATCTATAGGGGGTTAATTAAAATTATCGTAAACTTCATGATTCAACATCTCAGTTGGACTGTGCAAAGCAAAGATCTTTGGGTTCTCATAACGAAGTTCAGGATTGGTTCTGTTTGACAGTACACTGCCGGAAAGTAACATAAATAGGGTTTCTCTCTTGACTTCTAACAATGAGGAGTAATAATGTTGGAAAATTGTCAAGTCGTTCTCAGAGCAGTAACAACTTTCAGCGCCCAATTGCCTGAAAAGAAGATGAAACTTCGGAGGAAAGTCGTTCAAAACCGACGATTCTACGACGAATCGTCTTAACATAACCATTGTTAGAGTTGAAAACCATAAAGATATACGTAGGTGTCGAAAAAAAGGGGATTTTATTGAAACGGAGTCGAAAAGCGAGGGAAAACGAAGAAGCTTCCCGCTGTCATCTGCTGATAGTCGACGAAGCGAACGAGAAAAAGAGGAAAAAACCTAATAATTTCAAGGGATGGGTGGGAGAGAAAGAGAGAAACACTAAAAAGAAGAAAAAAGATAAAAATTAAAAGGGGAAAAACGGAATTAACAAGGATCTGGTTCATAAAGGAACCGTATCGCTGGAATTTATGCTTCGAACTTTTCTCTTTGGGGGTCTCCAGTCTCCATTCATGGGAGTTGGGACTCCACTTTTCTTTAACAACTCTTTCC
>JAEMON010000009.1:24791366-24823824 GCA_030264115.1 Lygus lineolaris | reverse complement strand
CTGTAGAATGAGAAAAAGAGAGATCAGAAAGTGAGATTTTGCTTATGTATTCAACAACGCAATGCATAATGACAAGATTTTGAATTACTTGTTAACACTTAATCAAGTGATGAAGTCAATAGTGGGGACCTGTAACCAAAATGCACATTTTCACGTAATGCGCACGTTTTTCGCAGGCGCACGTGCGCAAAAGTGTCGCATTAGTAGGTAATCTACAGAAATAAATCCTATTAAGAATGTCTGGTTTTTTTGTTCCATAACTTGAGGGAAAGAAAGTACTGATCCATTAAATGTTGGACAGCCTGTACATCGTTTAGTAATGCTTGCATTTCAAGGGAAGTCCCTTTAGGTGGGGAAATAGAATGCCCGATTACAATACAACATGAAACTACGAAGACACATTATCAACATGACAGGAATTATCAGGCATCCCAAAAGAGGTAACCTACGCATAAAATTATCATGCTGAACAGGTGTTTTGATTTCATAATAATTATCAAAATTCCACCTTCAAACGAACCCCTCATCACGGAGGATACCCATGTACAGTAGTAGTCACCAAGATCAACTGTGCCAAGGTTCATAACTTTTGTATGGGTATTGTTTCCTCAATTTATCTTATCTGACTATACTACTAGTTGAGTCCTACAAACTCTTTTCTCTCAGAAAAATATTTTCTGTAATGATCTGACCGATGCTGCTGGTGATCATTATGGAAATTTGCACTCAAATTACATTAATTCTGCGGATTTCTCCTCGAAGGACGTTCCCTTCCAGACTCCATGAAGGACTGGCAGCCAGCATGACTAATGAACCGCGCGAAAGAATGAAGACTCAAAAGGATAAGAAGGAAAGAAGAATTTCGCCAGTAAAAGCGTAGGCAGACCCGACAAGGCCTGATGTATGTAACAGCCGGGGCATCAACTAATGAACCGAATCCGATAGGTTTCATCAATTCAAAGCTTCTTCGACCCCCTCATCACCCTACCATCCCCTTTCTCACTATTCCATCCATCCTACACCCAGTGATCCACCGCAGATGCACCAGATACATTAATCACCTCTGGACCATCCTTTCCCTACTGTCTTATCGTTTTTTCTTTTTTTTATCATCGAAATTTCCTTTATCTGCCCCAAGAGTTGATTTATTTATGAACGGGGTGGGCGGGAAAGTACTACTAGAGAAGAAGGAAATATTCCCAACAACGCGGGGGTGAGTTTCCCACTCATTCCGCCGAGGATGGGAATGTCATTAATATCCTATTCTCTTTTTCTTTTTTTCGTGACATTAAAAATCCCTCATGAGAAATCGACTGCTGGACTGAATATTGATACTCATGTGCTTGATACTTCTTCTCCAAAGCCTTCGCCATCCACACGATATCCATCCACCAAAACCTCATCCTTCATTTTTGTAATTCGAAGCATCCCATCATGCTTATCCTGGAACCTTCTATTTATGTCTACATGGAATTATTTTTTTATTCTTTGGAATGACGTTTGAAATCAAGCAAGAAAATCATTATTTAAAAAAATTGATACATTTCAAATTTTTTCCATGGCCGAAAATGAGATAAAAAATAATAACAGCAAAATCAAGAACACATAGGTAACAATAATCGTGGCAGAACGCGACCATCGCGGCTATACTAAATCTATATTTCTGAAAAGTCCACCATTTTCTATTTACAGATTTATTTTCTACCTGTTTGCAGTTCAAGTGGATTTCTTATGAGTGTTGGTACGACGAAAAAAAATTACACCTGCTGCAATGAAAATGGTTGCAGTATCAGAGAACATGCAGAAGAATTTTTGTACGAAGAACACGTAAAAAAAATATTGTAACGAAAATCAATGCCGAAGTGTTCAAGGCTTTCCTCTTGATCAATTGAAATAAGTTCAAGGCTTCTTAATTCAAATTCTGTCGTTCAAAAGGCCTCTTCATTCAAATTTTCCTCTTGAAAATCAATTGAAAGAAGTTCAAGGCTTTCCTCTTGATATATTCCCTTAGGATGGCTGGTTGCTTGTTCTAGAGACATTTAGCAACTACTGTGTTTGTCGTAATAAAATAAAACCTATCTACTTATACTTTTAAATACCTAGATACGTGTCTATAAGATCTAGGATCCAGGATCGTTCGTAGGATCGTGTATTGATTAGTAGCTGAAGATCTTTTTTTTAATTGCATTTATTCAGAAATTATACATTCTTACATCGAAGTATAGAATGGAATGCTACTCCCTACTGTATTAAGTCTAGGTGTGCTGTAGGGAGGAGTTGAATATTTCATCCACGTAATCATATAAATGTATAAAATACATATATAACTTTCGTAATCAAATGAGAAATGGATCGTTGGAATCATATTTATGATCTATTGTAATACGAGTACAATTGTACCTAGATGATATGATTCCAATGATCTTTAACTGCTAAGTAGTTGATACTAATCAGAAATCCACAATTTATTATAACCGTGCCATAGCCTCGTACCAAGCTAAGGAAATGTCACATTATATTATACGTGTACCTAATTTATGACCTTTAATCAAGTGGTAAGTGATGACTGATGATTCAGGCGGACATCATTGGGACCGGCAAGAAAGCATTTTGTATCAATATAAAATTTAATTTAATTTGGTTGTTTTTTGTAATTTGAATTAACCTAAAACATCCAGAAGATAACATTTCCCAATCGAGTTAGTTAAGAAATTTAGACCAATACAAGGAGGAAGTACTGAATATCGCTTTCGATTTTGAGTTAAAATATCTCTACTGTCCGTTCACCCGGACACTAAAATAGGTTATTTATGATACACACACTCACACAATCATCATGTAGTAAACTTGGGAAATACGGTCCCATTCTGGTCACATCATTCACCTAATTCATCACCGAAAACGCCACTAGAAAAACTTGAAATCGTACTTCATCAAATCCAGCTCGGTTGTCCATTAAAACTTTTTACCCTCGCCAGTTTGGTTCAGGAGGCAAAAGTAGATGAACTTTGCACTCGCACAGACAAAGGCTTTTGGAACAAAAACGTTTCTCTATTGTTGAATTGATTGATGACTCCCTCGACCAAGAAATAAATGAGATTGTCCACTCTACTGGGGACCGAAACAACATCTATTATGATAGTGCCGACCGTAAATGAAGTCATTATGGTAGGTATGACTGAGGATTTTTCAACAAAAATCACAGTTTTTCAAAAACCCATAAGAGAACCGACACATTAGCTTCTGAATTGTATAAGAAATAATGATAACGCTGGAACCAGGAAGCTCAGGTTCTCATAGAGAGTAATGAGTTAATGATGATCATAATTTATTATTACTTAAGCATTCATAGGAGATTGATTATAACACGATAACCAAGCAATCTTTCATCGACCTAAGCGAGGGTTCGTTCTCAAGGGACGACTCGACTTTGAAGACAGACGCCCCTAATGACCCACCAGGCGACAAAGTTATCTTTTCCCCCCGCAACGGTGATTTGAGCCAATGAAGATCGTTTTTCCTTTTTGGCTTTAAGATCCGCCAATTTCCAGATGGACCTCAGTAAGACGACGATAAAAACTCATTTCCATCTATTCTACGTTCCCCCAAGATTAATGTTGCCGGCGGTTTTTGGACCTCATTCAACCTTTCAGTTTTGAACTAGTTACGAGTATATTTATGAGAACGATTAAGATCTTTACAGTGTGAAGCTAGTCAATTCCTCAGAGATAGATTGTCGTAACTAAGGAGACAAACTTAATTCATAGAGGTAAAACATTATCATAAGTAATGTTACCGAGCTGGAACACTTGAGAACAATTAAGATGGTTGATAGTAACGTTAAAATAAGATTGAAAAATGGTGACGAGGTAAACATTTAAAATTACGTTGTAAAAACTGGATTCTAGTACAGTGGAATCTCGGTTTTTCGTAATCCTGATAAAGTGGAAATCCCGGTAAAATTAGAAGTCCCTTGAAAAAACCGCGATAATTCGAAAGAAAACAATGGATTTCGGTCTCTTTGATAATTCGAAATGAATTTTCGACTATGTTTCCCGATAAATGTATTATCATAAACGTCTTAGAATTCGTAATGGCCTAGGCTTTTTGCCTCCCTTCTCTCCTCCTCAACCAACTCTACGAGGCTTCTTGCATCTCAAATCAAGACAACAAAAATCAAAATATAACAGACTTTTTAAGACGTTCGAAGAATTTATTACAAGACAAGGCGTTTTACCATTTTACTATAGAATATTGAGCATTCCCTGAATCAACATAAACATTCTGTAATACAAGATCCCCATTCCGAGCAGCTGAATTCTTAGTCCCTCGGCAATGGCGCCCAGAAAAGGAAAACTCCACCAACAAATGAAGACTCAGCGTTTCCAGAGACTCCAAACGTAAGCAATCAACAGTAAGTTAGCGACCACTGACCGGTAAGGACTTAGCCAGCACATTCCTCCTCTACCTACGTCCATTCCCTTCGTAATAGAAACCCCACCAAATCAGGGAACTCAAAAAGTAGTAACAACGCAGTTTTCATAAAGTTGATAGATATCGTCGTCGTGGGTTTGATTTGTGGTATTTTGGTCGGATATATATTATGTACATCATTTGTTATTCTTAGTTGGTCTCGGGATTCAGCTACATAGAACACTTTTTGCGTTTACTACATCATTGAAACGCAATGTTTCATGCGGCTGAATTCCGACCAAGTATACGTGTTATATTATGGTCGGCTGGATATTCATTACTGGGATTCATCCAATAATAATGATTCAGACTATTATTGTCATAGATTTAAAGGTTAGACGGTTCTGGTTCTGTCTGGCTAGGAAGCACAGTACAGTAATATTAGTCAGTCTATCCAGGACGTATTTTCTAGGATTTTCCAGTACTTTGTTCCTTTCTAGGTATCTATACTTATTTCTGACTGGCAGATAGATGGAAACACGAACGCGAAACCATCTCGGACATCAATAATACTATAATAAACAGGCTTTTCAATTTCGTATTTCTAACTGACGATTGACAAAACCATCCAGATCAATTTTAGTCTATCCTCAACATCTAGATTTTCTAAGTCGTGTTTCTGACTATTGATGCGTCAATTATTAGAAATTCGAACGCAAATCTATACTCCAAGATAAGCTAAGCTTGTCAAGTTCATGTTTCTGACCAACAATTGATCCATGGTTAGAAACACTCATGCAAAACCATCCCGATCAGTATTAGTCTATCCTCAACATATAGAATTTTTAAGTTCGTGTTTCTGTTTTCTAACGTTCTCTTGGGTTTGTTATACAATAAATAATAATAATAATTCGCTCTTCTGATACAATATAGGTAGGTACCTATATTATGAACTCGTACCTAGTTCTTCAAGAAATCGAAATGGTTTAAAGAATAGGAAGCTAATAACATTTATGGTGGTTTGTTGTAGGACTTGCCTACCCAATAGAGAAACGGCCCTCAAAGGGGTCCGAAATTGTTCCCCAATATTTAATTAAAGAAAAATAAAACCAGCTATTTCCTGAGCATATGTGATGAGGAGGCACCTCGATCTTGCAGGGGGGTGTATATTTAGAATTAACATGATCTTCTTTATATGAAATGAAAAACAATGGAAAGATCTCACAAGTACTGATTCCTGGTTCGACAGTAGGGGATTTGTAAGGATGGCTCGGATAATCCAAAAAACTGGTTTTCATGAGAGCATGCACGAGAAAAGGAGCACAGTGAGTCGGTTTGATGACACGCACGACACTGACTTTGCTATAGGACAGTCCCCACCACACCGACCCTAAAACAGAACCAGGGTTCACTTTATTGCTCATCTTTGTTTAGATACGTTTGAATGGGCTGACAATTAAACGGGCGTTAAACACGAACGCAAGTCCATAACGATCTCCAAACTAGGCCTTCAAAGTGCTTGTTTCTGACTAGTAATGATCGATTGGCAAAAACACGAATACAAAACCATTGTGAACATAACAGTTTTTTTAAATGGGTAATACAGTATTATAGGCTATATAGGCCTTGCAAGTTCGTGCTTTTGCCTAATGATTGATTCTGATGTCTCAGTTCATACAGAAGAGTCAAACTCGTATTATTATAGGCGAATGACGTGAAATTTTTCAAGAGTGTTTACACTAGTATTTTCGGCATTTCACATTTACAAGAAGGAACTAAGAAAGAGGAACCTTGTATAATACAAGTAGTGTTTTACTTTTATTTCGGCTTCTTTTAAAATTCGCTTGTGAGAAGTGATTTACATACTTCTATTACCTACCTGCGCAGGTACTAAACTATAGCTTGTAGAAGATTGTGAAACAGATAATGTAGATTCAGATGATGTAGATTCTACTCACGACTTCTATGTTCATTTACTGTTGCCTTCGCACCGGGATATTACCTGTAAAACAAAGTGAGATTTATATTAAATTGGAGAGATCAATTAGTAGATGGCATTATGTAACTATTACATTAAATACATCGGAATATGATCTGATTTCTATGTGTGAGTCATTCATCTGTTCAAGAACCGGTCAACATCGTAATATTTTGTTTCATATTACGCATGTCTGTTCGTTTGTGTTACGATAACACCCAACTGTTACATCGATTTCGAATAGGTTTTTAGAAAAATAATTTCTATCCCGCAGCTAATGTCTCGCAAAGTCAAGTAAAGACGAATTTGAAACGTCCGATATTCGGCCAGGGTCACCCGCCCCCGACACCCGCGGAAACCAACTTCTTCCGCCTTCCCAGTGTACCGTACTGTACCAATATAAATCTTATTACCACGCAATCATAGTCGTAGAGGCTCTGACCCGCCTAGGAAGCCCATTCTGAGGTCTTTTTACGACGCTCGATAGAGAGAACGGGTCGGCAGTAAAATCTGAGGTCCTTGCCGTTAGGGTAAACGGCATCCCAGACAAGAGGGGAGTCAGACGGTCGGCAAGGCCGTTGCATCTTCCTAGAAAATCAAGGTAACCCGTTTTTATGGCCTATTTTACTACTTATTAGTTTCCGCCTTTCGTTCTCACGTCTAGCTCAAGCCTTTGTTTAGGATTACACGATTTTCCACCACTCGATTTTCGAGGAGTTCCCTACACAGAGGGCATAATCATCCAACTCCTGAAACTCCAAATCCTGAAAAACGAAACTGATCCTACAACTCAGCTATTCACTAGTCATCCTAAATTGGTATACCTTTAGGTAACAGTTTCGTTTCTCCCTAGAATCAGCATTGAGATGGAACCCTCTTTAAAGTCCTTTGCTTCAAACCAGTCCACAGGTGGTTCAATTTTGTATTACCTTTTTAAACGGGTTTGGGTTGTATAACTGTTGTGCATAACTTAAGGCACCTACAGCTACCTTTTTAAACATCAACATAGGTAGGGACTATACCTATTTCGGGGGAATGCCGATTTATTGTAAAGAACAGTTTGGTTTTGTCTTGCTCAAATACCCACGAGTCACTGAACATGGATATGTTTTAGGGCTGAGGGACAATCCAAAACTTGCGACACCCAAAAATGCAACGCTAAAATTCCCAAGTTCTTTCCTACATTACCAACGAGAAAGAAATTCGAGATGGAGCCTCAGTAGAACTGCTGAGTAAGGGTGACAAAGTGAGGACACTCCCTAGTCAGCAGAATGAGAAGCTAATTTCTATCATATTTGACCTACGAGGCTCAAATTCGTAGGAGGTAATAAATATGGTACTTTAATTCGTCCGCCCGAAAACAAAAAATATGATTCACTTTTTTCCATGAAAATCAAAGGGTCGTTTAAATATTTTTTAATCATACCTTATCCCCAATATTTTCTTGTTTATGATCTTCAATAGTGGACCATTAGAATCTAGCATGAACAAAACAATTAACTCAGTTTCACGTTTTGAGCCGGGGGATAGTGTGGACGTAGCTTTTATGTGAAAATTTAGGTACCTAGTTTTAGGATAGCATGAGACCACCTGGAGCCATATAAAATCCTAAAAACTATTGAACTGACACAAATTCTCAACTAAACTAACAAACTAGCAACTTCCGTGCTAAAATAAACAGTAGTTCACTACAAATCAGTAATTTATCACTCCCAATGTCCCAATCTCCCCAATCATTTTTTGAATCATGTATTACATTCGATCAAAAACATTATGAATACGAAGAAGCTATGTGCCACACCTCTGTGGCTTCTAACAAATCCTTGCCTCACAAAAAACAAGAATCGTTGTTCTACCGCTGAAAGTTGCGCACACAAAATTTGCAGAGTTATCAGAAAAACAACTAAACAACTCATTCAGGAATACTCTATTAGAAATCAAAATAATAGTTTTCCTCGTTTTCTCTTGATAACTTTTCCAATAAACGTACGAACCTATATAACTTATTATGTACGCACTTGTTGTACAATGTAACCTGAGCATGCTGTTCTTTGTTATCTCATCGAGGATGGGTAACTTCACATAATAATTGTTTGTAACCATTTTTTTAGATGAGCCCATTTCGGTTTCCTGTGTTTGAAAATAATGTGAAAAATAATGTGGCATAGTACGCTTGTTGAACTATTATAACTAATATTCACACAGTTTATTGTTATTAATATTGTTGTATACAGTAGTGAATCGAGAGGTTATCGCACCGACCAACCACAAAAATATGATTTCATCACCCAAAAATACTACTCAGCAATGACTTCTGGGTTTTTTACTTATACACTCATGATTACTATTAGAGGAGAAAATAATCAAATTAGTCTGCATTTAAGGAAAAACGTATTTAATAATTTCATCTCTCTCTCTTCCTCTCTCTATCACAGGATGTTCGTACAACCTAAAGAAAAGTTAGTATGCTTTGGCGGAAATCTCGACTATCAGACAAAAATGTCAGTTCTACAGATCAAGAGTAATGTTGGGTATTTTCAAAAATAAATACGTATTTCAAACGTGTTAAGGAGCGTTATTTTGATCTGGAAATTAATCGTATGTAATCTACGTAAAATAATACATAAAACGCGAACGTACGAAAAAATTACTGGTATTTTCGGATTCAGTTACTTCAGAATTCGACTCATAATGTCTGTTCCAACTAGCGGCGGTGCAGACGAAAGCCGAATATTGGAAGATATACCCACCTCCAAAGAATTAAGGGATCACTGAATCAGCTGATCAGGTTTTAAATTTTCATATTTCTGCCAGGTTTAATATTTTTAACTTTTATTTACGTTCTAAATAAACTCATTTCTTAGGTGAGAAACAATTTCCAAAGTGTACAGTGAATGTGCGACTGAAAAAATGATGAAAAGGGTCAGAACAGGAATGGAAAATAGAGAAAAACTGGAAGCAAAAATGTCTAAAACGTAATTTTGTCGCAACTCCACGGTCTTCAGTGCTTCGTGTTGCTTCCGTGGCTCTTGATTACAGCTCGAATACGGCGAGGCATGCTCCGAATAAGCCTGCGAATAGTTGCAGGTGGTGATGATTTCATTTTCATGCAGGATGGAGACCTCATCTTGCTCAAGTGGTGCATGCAAGAGTACCTAAATCAACACAATATTCAAGTTTTGGACTGGCTAGCTTGTATTCCCGACCTCAATCCTATTGAGCACATAATATGTCCATATTATGGGACCAGCTAGGGAAGGCCAGTCGTCCTAATCAGCCAATAAGTTTGGCGGAGCTTGAAGAAGTGCTAGTGGAGGAGCGGCATCTATTGCCACAAAAAAATATTCGCAGGCTTATTCACAGTATGATCCGCCGTATTCAAGCTGTAATTCAAGAGCCACGGAGGCAACACCAAGTACTGAAGACCGCGCAGTTGCGAAAAATTACGTTTTAGACATTTTTGTTTCTAGTTTTTCTATATTTTCCATTCCTGTTTTGACCCTTTTCATCATTTTTTCAGTCTCACATTCACTGTACACTTTGGAAATTGTTTCTCACCTAAGAAATGTGTTTATTTAGAACGTAAATAAAAGTTAAAAATATTAAACCTGGCAGAAATATGAAAATTTAAAAACCTGTCAGTTGATTCAGTGATCCCTTAATTCTTTTGAGGTGTGTACTAGACATACTCTTGTGAAAGATACTCAACTCGAATATTTCCTGTCTGTTCCAACAGGTTTGTGAGCAACTGCACCCACTGATAAGAAATGGAATCCTGTTCCAACTGGCAGGACAGGTTGCACTCAACTTGAATATTCTCACCCCTGCGGAGGAGGAGGGGTGAGTTGAATGCAGGGAGTAAAAAGGAGTAAAATGTTCAGTACGAGGATGCTCGAAATGTACAAATAGTAGATCGAACTCAACTTTGGCCTTGAGAAACGACCTTGAGATTAATTGAATTCTCAAACTGAATATTATTTGAACTGCGCCTTCTTTAGTTGGAACAAACCTATATAATCTCTCTGAGAGGCACAACTTTTACTTCATAACGTAATTCGCCCGTTGTGCAGTGCCTAACTACTAAAGGAAAGACCTATATATAGCCCTTCCACGATTGAAATTCTTCTTCTTATCATATGAAAAGACTGCTTTTTTAATATGATTTTTTCGGCTTTCACTTCTCTATGACGGTTCAAACTACACTTGATTCTAACCGAGGTACAAGTTTGGCCATATATAGGGGAAAAACCAAATGAAGGGGAAAAAACCTAGATCTGTATACCTACCTGCCTATATGCCAAATCAAATTGTTTCCTTACTAGGGAAGATAATGGATGCCAATGATTATGGCATTACATTTTTCTTATTTAAAAAAGTGAGAGACAAATTTGTGGTTGACCCCCCCGCCAAAACCAGTAAAGACATATCCATGGTGAACAGTTGATCTCGGAGCACAATTTTCAACTCAGCTGATCTGGGAGCTCAATTTTCTACTCAGCTGAGCTTCTGTGAGCTCAATTTTCTACTCAGCTGATCTTCGAGCTCAATTTAAGATTCAGTTGATCTAAAAGCTCAGTACTCGACGCAGAGCTGATCGGGGAGCAATATGCTCCCTCCCTCCTACTGTAGATTTTACTGGATTCCAATATTCCAATGAATATGCGTCACAATCCGTTTATATGCCGTGGCAGATGTCGCAGGGCATTGACACATCGAATATCATCATACAAAACATCCTTGAAGGACGAAGAGGAAAAAAATTTGGATGAAGAAATAGTTAAGGATCCGCTCCGCCACATGGCAGGCACATCCTACATGTGATTCCGAAAGACGCGGACTCGTAGCGGATGGCAGGACCAAAAACGGCGTTGGGGACATGTGAATGTAACATCAGACAGTCTCTGCACAGACAAGTCAGCATAGTAGGCGCAAGTGCGGGTTCCCTCATCCAAAATTGTCAGGATTCGTGAAGCTAATTTTTTGTACGTAATTGGGCCTCAGACCAGACCACATATTGTGAAGGACTCTCAACAAGTGTTCCGTCTACAAAACCGGTTGAACGAATTCGTGTTAAGGGTATCGTTGAAATCCATCTCGATGAAAGTTTCAAAATTTGAGAGACTCAAAAGACCACCTAAAATCCATTTTGAAAAAGATTGACAGAATCGCAACACATTATGGGGCAATGTCTCATGTAAATCCCGTTATAAACATCGTTATGTGTGTTGCGTATGGAAGAGCAATCGTCAACTTTTTGAAGACATTGGGCAAACAAAAGTTCTACCACAATTTACGAAGGACCGGTCGAAATATAGGCAATAAACATGCTGTTTTGCGCAGACAAACGGAGGATTTTCAATTTATTTTTTGCGATAGGTAATGTACAGTCAATAAAGTAATGATTAAGGAAAGTAAAACATACTTTACTTTATTCATTGAATAAAAAAACAAAAAAAACAGGTCATTTCATCCTAAACACGAATCGAAAAAAACTGAAAAAATCGAAATTTTAGCTCCTTGTGGTAAATCATATCACATCGCAGTGAAACACCCAACAGGCCAACGTATGCCTAGTAGAGGTAGGTTTGCGGATGACGTCACTCTCCGCCATATTGCTGCCCCAAGTGATAAGGCGTTTTGTCCTGGGCGGGTACGCCAACTGCATACCACCTATTTCATCGCACTAGTGAATTTAGTGCACTTCATTACTTATTAAAAGCACTAGGCTCCTGCATAGGTAAAGTAAAACAAACGGGATTACAATAACCATGTTAAGGTAATTACCATAATATGGTATATTCGCAATCAGTGTAAAATTTCATATAAGAATCACCTACAATATCGGTAGAAATTATTATTTGAAAATTTGATCATCAACTCATGCTGAATGAATGGAACTTTTGTAATCCCGATTGTTTTGCTATACATATTATGTTTCTACGTTTAAGATCGTAATTTACACCAAAAATCTCAAAAACACGTTTTTTAACCCTTAATTTTCAAAATTGGACCCCTTGGAGTACTCCAGAAATTCTGGCTAAAGAACTCACCCTTCCTTTCTTATTATTGACATTTCGTAATTTTTATATTTATATATACGCGCACACATATGATACATCTCCAGTTAGTAGTAACTACTAACTACTACAACTGTTGTTATTGGAGAAGATGTTAGGCAAGTCACCAACAACGACAAAGACACGTCATATTTGCGCCACCAATTCGCTCATCATTATTCATTCATTATACTTCTTCGTTGATGATTCCACCTAAAATGCACGTTAACCAGGAAAATTCCACCTGTATTAAGTTCAACATTAGTACATAGGAAGTACATACGATAACATATGAAAAGTGCAAACTTAAGGAATCGGTTTAGAATGGTGCAAAACGGATTTTCATGGAGAAAATTTTTAAAATTTTGCATAAGAACATTTTGAAGCCATTGCAATAGCTGAATTGTCTTCTTTTTTCTAGCTGAAACGTCTATAGAGAGTAGCGAGTGGTAGAACGCACCCTCATTTTGCTGAGTTCCTGGTTCCAAATACCACAAACCTTGGCACAACGACAAGGTTTCTCAATTTGTGCGCAAGGGCAAGGCGTAGAAGGAAAATGTGAGAAACTCGGTATAGGTGTATTATGCATATATATGCAGTCCATATCATTGCGGCGCGCAGTGTAATTCAACTGCGTCTTCCTGGAGGAAATCAATGCATTCCTTCAGAATTTATTGTCTTGGGAAATAAAGACGTAAGTACCAACCTTCCTACTTCGTAGAAGGAAAATTATAATAATATATTAAAATTCTATGGCTCAACCAAAAGTTGATTCTCTCTCGGTGAAGGTGTCGTGGGTACCTGACGGTCGAACCCGACTCCTCCACGTGTCTGTTGGTGGTTTGGAGGTCAGCTGGTGCCTGCGTGACGTCACCGAAGCTAATCCGAGATCTGTCCGAGTGAAGACCTTGCAGTTTCTTTTCATCTCAACTCCCACGAGCGTAACTGCCCGTTCGGAAGTTCATACTTCCACGAGTAACTACAAGGACTGAACAGAACGTCACTTAGGTAGGTAGTGGGATTGATGAAATCGAACGTCAAATCTTGAAGGTCCTACATGGGAAATTCGTGATGATCACGAATAGGTACGGATAACTACCAAAATGCATACTTAGTAGGTATCAGAGATGGGCATTATATTCGTTTCGTGATTAAGAATACGAATTTCTACACCTTGGGAGTAAGAATAATAGTCACACATTTTGCGTAAGAATGCGAAAATTTTGCCAATATTTACCGAAATCGTGAATATTTACAAAAATTTCTACGTATATGGCCGCATTCGTACATAAACTGAGTGAATAAAAACGTATTCACAGAAAATCGTACGAATAAAAATGTATTCAGAAAATATTTTTTTAATATCTGACATTTTCCAATATTCTCGCTATACGGATTCTACTCAGGCTCATAACTCCCACAATCTGAAAATGCCTACTTGTACTGGTTCTCCATGCTACACGATCAATATGGTGGGAGTGGGATGTGTGATAATTTCAAATTTTGAAAGCCCTGGCTGTAGGGCTGGGTAGAATTCGTAAGGAAAGGATGGGAAAAGTTCAAATATTCCCAAAATATTCTTTGCATAAGATTTTATTAACAAATTTTACGTTAAAATACTACCAAATACGCAGGAATGTTTGTGAACATTCACGATTTCGATTGGTGTACGCAAATATTATTCCTGCGAATTTTCCCTATTGTGCAAATGTGTGAATATTAATCAATCACATTCACAAGGATTGAATTTATTCGTTATCGTATTCGTAGAAAATCGCGAATGAAATTCGCATTCCTGTTTACGAATTGATTTGAAGTTTTAGCTTTCATGATGAATGTAAGTTTAATGAAGAATGAACGTAAAAAACCGTCCGTCCGCCGCCGGTTGCGCCACCATGGATGGATAATATTGTCTAAAATTGGGAAATCGACAGTTTTTTAATTAATGTAGTTATATAAATGGTTATATAATATATAACCAACTATTATAAAAAAGATTGTCTAATATGCGCGAAAACGGAAACTAAGGCCTCGAACAAGACTACGACATCCGAGTTAGAAAAATGCTATTCAACAAATAATGTGACCTTGCATCACAGAGCTGTGAAACAGCTGAGATATGTTACCTCAGCGAGAAATTAATAGGCGGTCAATATTATTTACCCACCTACGAGATGAAAGAAGGAAAACCTGCAAATAATCACTAAACGGTTTATTATTTTCAATATCTTGATATCCCTCAACATTTGATGTTTAACGTATCGTAAGCTCAAAAACTACAAATTGGGAGTTTTTACACCGATTTCAAGTAGATCACAATTTTAGAGTCGAATGGGTCTTGCGGAGCATTTTAGGGCCAACCTTTTGCTCCTTGTAAAAGGACTTAATGACAGAACGTACAAGGTACGTTGCTGATTGTATCAGTAATGGCTACCGCGCAGCCCAATTTGAAATATGTTTCAAAGCCATATAACTCCGGAACAACTCGACAAATTCCGGTGAAATCGGACAGACAGTCCCATATTGATTAAATAGCCATTGGACCACTAGGAGCCTGTGCGCATGCGCAAACTTGAATTTCCTGAAACTACGATTTCTTAGTTCCTAATGGACCGATTCCGCTCAAATTCGGAGGGTAGTTGGGTGCTGACTCCAGAGTAATTAGGTTCCTGTGGATTTCATTACAATAGCTACTGCGCATGCCAGTTCTCGTAGGGATAACTTCAAAACTATTCTATCGAATCGTAACGACCGCTTTAGAAACCCGTCTCAACTCGTGTGCTTGTATGTGGGTAGAATGTACTCCGTACGCAACCTCTCTAGGTTCCCGACGGACACTCTAGGTGATACGACGGAGTTATGAATAAATGTTTGTTGTTTTGGTTTATTATTTTCAATAAAGAACCTTTGGAATCGACGCGAAAAATTGTTTAAACCGATTAAAACATGTTTTGGACTGTAATCTCGGTTTAGTCTAATAATATAAAGTCAAATAAAAAAACTAATATGACCACGTGATGCAGCGTCGAAAAATAAGAAATTTCATGTGCCACACTCTGGGTTCCCGAAAATCAGATTTTTGCGCAATTTCACGGTTGAGCGATTTTCAGCGGTTGCCGGTAGGGTTGCGCGCCGTAAAAAAATCGATTGAGGTGTCAAATGTTTATGAAATTTTGCGTAGAATCTGAATGTGCAATAAAAAATGGGAATTCCCATTTCAAATAACAAAGTTAGTGCGCACTGCGCACGTTTTGCGCATGCGCACGTGCGCAAAATTGTCTTATTTGAGATCTACAGAAAAAAAAAACGTCTTCCAAGTTGGGTGTGGCACATAGCCTCCTCGTATCCATAACATGATTATATATATAATATATGTATTCAAAAAATCATCAAAGGGACCTGCACAATCCCTGAAAATTCCATCGAAATCGGATGAAAATTGTCGAAGTTATGATAGCTTCACGTTTGAGCATGCGCAGTGGGTACCACTGATCCGATATTTATGAAACTCATAGGGCATTATCGAATCTCCGATCCCCAACTTTCTTCCAAATTTGAGCGAAATCGGACCATTAGCTCGCGAGAAATTGATTTTT
This sequence comes from Lygus lineolaris, assembly GCA_030264115.1. Lineage (NCBI taxonomy): Eukaryota > Metazoa > Arthropoda > Insecta > Hemiptera > Miridae > Lygus > Lygus lineolaris. Next base: position 24,807,781 of record JAEMON010000009.1, on the reverse strand, counting down.
CGAAGATTTCACGTTTACGCATGCAGAGAGGCTACCGTTGGTCGGCTGGTAATGAATTTCACAGGGGACCATCTAGGGCCTAACCCGCGTAATTCCTGAAAATGTCATCAAAATCGGATGAAAATTGTGGAAGTTATGCGTGTTGTAAGGATTCCTGGACACACAGACCGACAGACAGACACGAAACCAAAATTGTTCAGGAAGGTCTAAAACGTAAAACGCGAGTTGAAATTTTGATTTTGGAGGAAAAAAAATTTCATTTCCCAAAAGTGAAAACAATGCTTCCGCTACCTTGGTAGACTCAGAAGCAATAAGGGGGGGGGGGGTTACGATTTGGAAAAATTTCGTGCTGGATTCCAAAGATTCATTATGGAAAATAATAAACCAAAATTGACTGCATCCATCGGATCCGCCAGGAAATAGAAGGGGGCCAAGCAGAATATGATACGGATTTAATATTGTTTGCATTGCGATAAATGGTCGCTAGTAAACTTCGAGCGATTAGATAAGGCGGCTAATCGCTACTCATTTGAGGTGTTGGAGAATAAGGACGGTGGGGAATCATGTCCAGTCGACCGAGACAAGTTGAAATTCATCTGCCTTTCCGTTTAATGGTTCAGAAAGGGTTAACGTATTTCTATGGAATTATCGGACTAGGATTAGCAGTGAAAAATTCAGGGGCTGACATGTTTAAAACGCCTTAGGTCTAAAACCTTCAATAGAAGAGTGTGGGGTGTCTGACAAATCAAATTTTTCCTTTACGGTAACTATGGTATATAAATAGCTTTTTCTAACTTTTTTTTGTTTCGTTTTTGCGATAAGGGAGATATCAGAAAAAAACTCAAACATCCTACTAGATAGGGATTCAAATTCCACGTAGAATCAGACCAACTACCGCCCCCCAGGGCGCTTCCATTTTGAAAAAAGTTCCAAAATGTTTTCGAATTGTCATCATTTCCCGCAAGGTCTAAAATGTATCTGTGACGATCGTCCTTTCAAACCTATAACTCAATCTTGGCCTTTTTATCATTCATCTTGTTAGAAAATAATGTCTTTTGTGGCCATTGGTATCCTTTGATTTGTTCATCTCGAAAGCCCAAGTCATGAATAATATCGCCCAACTTTGGAAAAATTAAGGGGGGGTTATATATAAATCGTGACAACATAGGTCTGTACTTGTAGAACAGAGATTTGTCTCATTTTTCGAAGGTTATAATTTCCTACAACGTTTATCACGAGGAGATCTTCGTCGAAAAATCTTTTTTTGTCCAAAATATATCCTAAGAATGAAAAGGAAACGATGGCAAAAACAACAGCTAACGTCAATTAGAATTCCGTCTAAAATTGAGATAGTTTTTGCTATAATAGTTGAAGCAGGTAACTGTGAAAAGAACATACAGTTTTTGAGGAGGTGATAATTGTATAATATAAGAAGGAAAATGTGAAATAAAGATAACGTCAGAGACACGCCCATTGATATTATAGTACCCATACTGATCTCAGTAATCAGTCATCGAAATGATCAGGGTCAGTCTAAAGCTACTTCATTCATTAAAGTGAAAAATTATCCCTGAAAATTAGAGGTCTGTTCCAACTATTATAATAATGTATTCCTAAAGAATATTTCATCCTACAGAATAAAAATGATCCTAAATAATCTCATCGGTCCAGGTTTTTCGCTCGATAACTCGCCATAGAAGTGCTGAAGCATTAAATTCTGGAATAAGTTCTAATATCAAAACTGTTTTAAAATTATATTTTTTATTCATTCAATATTGATTCTGAAAAATTGTGTTCAAAATAGGTACGGAAAAATATATATGTTTGAATAATTTTATTTGGGGGTGGCTGGGTCAAAGAAATACTGATTCATGCAGGTAACAGTCAGGGAATTTTGAAATTTAAGATCAAGTATTGACACCCTACTTGCTGCCACCTTGTAAAATCCGTTCTATCCCCGCATCATTGAGAAATTCATCGACTACATTGATAAGCCTTCTAGTTAGGCAACACGGAACATTATAAAGGTGTACGCATATCTTTTAATAGGTCTAACCTTTTTTCAGTTTCTCATTGGCGGTTCGTGCGGGCTGGTCCGCAAGTGGGTTCCGAGGTATCTGGATAGGCCGTGGCGCTTCCTAGTCACATGATTTATTCCATCGCGATAGGCCAACCTTCTTGGGCAAGGCCGCGGGACCCCGCCAAGGCCCCTATTCAACATCATATAGGAACTACGCGTACGAAACCGCTATATGCACCACTTTATCAATACTTGCCCATGTTTACATCTCGCGAGAAAGATAACATTCAAGAGGATTTGGGTGGGTGGAGGGGCTACTCCGCAGAGCAACAGAGACAAATGGGCTAGACCCTTGAGCAGTAGGCAACAGGTCACAATTAATGAGGTTTTTTTTCAATTATTTTATAAAACGAAGTGATCGCAGTAGATACGAACATTTTGGAAGGCTTGATCCTTGGAGAATCCGATTTAGAGTTTCTCATGAATGAACCGTGAAGTTTTAAACGTATATATTTGTATGTACTCCCATGTCGGCGGCAAAACATCATCAATGAATCAGCAACACCATTCAAGATCCACTCAAAATTTCATCAACAAAAATCGTAACCATCAGTGAGTTGCATCCGGGGATAATCGTGGTACAATTATTTCTCAAAATGCTTCCTAGTCTAGCAAAGGTTGCGGAGGCATTGTTTTTTCTTTCGTGTGGTGAAAATTTGTCTCCTCCAAAATCTAAATTAAATTAAATGAGGCAGTGATTATCACCGGATACCCCTCATATCGCACCTTTTTGATAATCTCTCCCTCAATTTCATTATCTAAACGAAATAACCGTGAACCCTCAATGTTGAATGGATCCTCTCCCATCCTCAACTATTGCTCTGCGACTAAAGTGACCCCATACTCCGACAGTGCGCTCTAACGGTGAAAAATTAGCAAGCTACCTATCAATTCCTGCATCAAACCCCGGAGGGATTTCTGAGTTGTAAGTTGGCAGTACTGCTCAATCCTATTTTCTCATTACCGCCATATTGCTGCTTTTGTCCTTTGACCATATCGTTTTGTCTTTCGCTTAAAAAAAAAACGCTTTTTTCGACAGTTTTTGTTCCAAAACATAATTTGAAATTAAAGCTCAGCGACAGTGCAGCTGGCTTATGGGAATCTATTTTTTTTTCTTTTTAGCAAGATGCCATGTTAGAAAAGGGGAAAATGGGAAAAAGAGAAATAGGGAAATATTTCAGCTGATAGTAGTTCGGAAAAAGGATGCGCCGGATCTCATAACTTTAGTTGAGATCTATAATACACTAGAGAGTTCCTAGGAGTGCTTTTCGAGATACGAAGTTTCGTATTGTGGACTGTCGTATCGTATCGCAGCAACATCTGCGCATGCGTACCCAGTTACGAAAATTCGTATCGAGATGTGACTTGGTATCTCTTACAGAAACTCCGTAAAGTTCGTAAAGATACGACACTTCAGATACAACGGAAAGTTCGTATCAGTGGGGTGGTATAGTAGAATTACCTTCCACAGCGATAACAAGGCACATGTCATTCAAGCTGATGCTCAGCATACACTTGAAAAACAATGTTGAGGTCTTCGGCAGACAATAAACCGAGGTTGAATGAATTCAAGTATGCAAGATGAAACCTGTGACTTTACGATACGACACTAATTTCACGATACGGAAAAAATTGGGATATGAACTTTGACAAGGTTAGCTTCCACTTAGCTCGTCCGAGCGAATACGGTACGAAAATTAGATACGAATCTTCGTATCACTCGTAGAAACCCTTAGGAACTCTCTACTAACCGTTCCTTACTATCCCTATCTAGTTCCACCACTTATAATTCAACTAATTGATAAAATTAGTCTTGAAATGTGCCTAGCGAAAGATTCAATTGGGCCAAGGATTTTACTATGTCACTTCAGTAATAATTAGTAAACTTCAATTAAAATTTGCATTTAGATATATTTAATAGGAACGTTCTCCTATAACTGCGTAAATTACCAGGTAACTATACCACACCTCCGATTGGTATATAAAAAAAAAAACAATCTAGAAATCTTTTCTCGGTTCTATAAAGAGAGTGAAATCCCATAACCTAGAAACCCCCATAACGAGTAACTTGGACAGGTTGACTCGCGGAGCAGGTATGCGATTCACCGAGTCTACAGCGCATGCGCCGGACCTTTTCTCGGACCCGACACGAGTCTGTAAATCACAAGAATGATTAAACGTCTCCCAAATCGTATAAAATAATAACCTTCTCCAGCCGTAGCCTCCCGTCGTGTCGACTGCCTTTTCAAAAGCGGCCAATTATCGCCGAAAAAATCCATATGGATGACTCTGTGACGATCCTTACGGGGCATTAGGCCACAATTTTCTTCGAGAGTGTAATAAAAATCTTCCTCGGGTATCTTTCGAAGAAATAAAGATTTCCTCGTGTCTCATGGGAGTTTAGAGAACTATTATTCCTAATGCCCCTATTTCCGTAATTATGATCCCGGTAACTCTGACTGTTTGAATAGGTAGATGCTATTGCGCAGGACGATGTCTTGTTCAGTCCCAAGTACTTGAACCTTCAAATATCTACTTTGATTTATTATTTTAAAAATGAAATTTGATTATTATGATTGTGAAGGTAAGTACTTTCTTCGCCGTAGGCATTTTTTCGACTTTCGAAGGGATATCTTTAGGGGTTGACAAAATCATAATTATATCTCTGTCGGTCATTTTGGACAAATTATTATTTGTTACGTGTTCACGGCCACAGAGGTAATCTCTGGTAATTTTTGTGGATGGGGGAATATCTTTGGATGAGTCTAATTTAAATACCTACTAGGCTGTTATGTATGTCACACTCCCCCATTCTTCATCTTCATCGTGAAATCAGCCCTCTTGACTTCGATTGACATCGTGACTTCGATTGACTTCGGATTGATTCGGTTGACCTTCGTAGATAGACTTTTCACGTTGAATTTGGACATGTATAAGAAGGAATGGTCTACTACAGGTTCTATGTAGGTCTAATAACGAAAATGAAACGTTGTTGGTAACCGAGATGCAACCCTCGGCCTTCTTGACTATAGGTTACAAAGTTCAATCAAGAAGGAACCGCCCGCAAGCCCGGAAGGGTGGCTATCGTGTGATTGTTCTGTTCATTGGGTCGACTCAGTTAATGAATAACCACTGCTATCTACATTGCAAGCCATTGCCAATTGGAACTATGGCAGCCCATATAACTCGTTCCACCATCCTATCGTACTCATTTATTTTTTGTGCCATGGTTCTATCCTAATTATAGTACGCAGGTATTCGTACATATGACGTCTCTTCGTGTTCCGAATACTACTTTCAAAAAACATGGTACATAATAATGTTCTGACATACAGCTTTAAATGTCGTCTCAGCCCAAGAACTAAATCACTCGCGACGAAGTAGTGGAAACCCATTTCAATAAGATGATAACGGAGTTGATGAAAAAAGTCAATTTCCACGGAAATAATGAGTTACAAAGTTAAATCGATTTCGACGGTTAGGCCACAAATAAGAACTTAGTTTTACTTTACTTAGTTCATATTTGTTACTGATGATGGACTAAGTGTCGAAATCGAATCAACTTTGTAACTCATTATTTTCGTGGGAATTGACAACGTTTTCATTAACTCCGTTTTCATCTTATTGACCTCTCAGCCACATTCCCTGTGTTAGGATGATAAATATTCATAGGACACGATATTGAACCTGGGTGTCTAGCTTGATTTAAGGAAATTTTATCATTATAATTTTGTTCCAAATGGCAATTTGTAGCTTTATGACAGGTACCTGTCACAAAAATATTGTAACATTGAAGTCGAGTATCTAACTAATATAAAATTTGTGTTTTTATGGTTCATTGTTGTTTTTTTGGCTCATTTTCAATTTGCATATAACAGCAGCAATCATTGAATAACTGAAAATCCTCATTATGTACTTCATTTATTGTTACAAGAATAATAAACATTGTCTCAATTATTGGAACTGACTGTGTCAGTCATTGGTTTCAATTATTTACTGTTTCTAGCTGGCGAAGTTACAAATGAAATAGAACCGAGGCCGCTAAACTAGGACCATAAGGAAAATGATCTGAAAATGTAATTTCATAGAATCAATTCGTCTTCCGTGATGGAGAACTACTGGCATTTGCCTGAGTCTTCCTTATTACCTCGACAGGCAGCCCAGATCGGATCAGCAGATATGAAAAATCCGACCGTGAAACGGAGTTCAGATGCAGCGAACAACGAGGAAACGTCATCCAACAGGGCGTTATGACTCTCCGACACTTCTGAGGGGTTTACGGGTGCAAGAACCTTGCCTTGACGCGTTACGTCATGCAGACTCGGCCTTCTCGATAGGTAAATTCTATTCGAGAGACGGACTTGGGAGCCTGAATGGCCTTTTTTATGAATCCAGTCATATCCCAGTCTGGAAGAAAATGATGCAGACTGGTATTGCGGCGAGTGACTTCCACCAGGAAATGGTGTTATGGTGACTTGCAGACGGATGAGTCAATGAAGAGACGACGCGACGTTAAATTGAGATCAGAGTTGACATCAGGCGACTTTTTTCCAAAATAGGTACCTATGTCCTGTAAAAAGTCCCTTTTTGAGTGTATTGTACTTAATTTTCGCGTTAAACGCCTTTTTACAGGATCAAAGGCATATCAACCTGGAAATGATGGGAGTTTGTATCTAATCTATCCCCATTATTAACATTTCGATTTATTTAGTTTTTCTGAATTTTTTCTGGTCGGAACCCTCTGCGCACATTATTGTGAATAATATTCACCTCGAATATATTATTTTTGTTCCAACTGGTTTGTGGGAAAATGACCGTAGGACTGATAAGAACTGGAATGGGCAATTCCAGCTATTCAATTTTTTTATTCCTTAAAACTGAAATATTACAATGAGAGCTTTCCGAAAAGGTGCTGCATGTGGGGTATCCGATGATTGGTAGTGAGCAAAGACGAGTGCAATAAGATCCCAACCAATGACGTCACAAGTAATCTTCTCAGTCGTTTTTACTGCCATCCTAATGAACGTTTTGAGGTGAATATTAACAATGAGGGGTTTTCAAGGGTGCTAAATCCAAATTTGGAGTAGAAAATGCGAAATTTCTACACACCGGGATTCCCCATTCCATTTCAACAGCCAGGGCAAGTTCTTGTGTTCGAGTTTTATTTCTCTATTTCCTAAATACACGGTGTACTGATAGAATCATCATTCTATCTTCATTTTATCAGATCTTGGATCTTTTCCTTGGTTATTACTCTAACCGTCCACGGCCGGAAAATTAGTTATTTGACCAAAGGGTAGGTAGTAGGGGGGCTATATTGTCGAGTTTTTGAGTTGGTACCTTTTTTCACGGACAATTCTCAATCATTTTTGAGATGTGTCCATTACCTGGAAGGAAGGCTTTACCGTTATTTACCATTAATTACAGTAATTTTGGTTTATTGTTCTCAATAATGACCTTTTTGAATCGAGCACGAAAACATTTGTTCAACCCCCCTTCAAAATTTGATGTTTTACGTTCCAAGATAGGTACGTAGAATCCAAGAATCGAACTAAAAAAATCCGTCCGTCCGCTATATGCGGCACTTTCCTTAGTTACCATGGACCAAAATTGATGAAATTTGGTTCACCGGACCCATTCGGGGTCTAGTTGTGCCCGGAAACTTGGCGTTACCGTCAGTCTACTCTAAGGGGTAGAAAATTGGGGATGCAATTTTCAAAACGCCCTAGCTCAAAAACTTCAAATAGGAAGGTATCTTTTTTCCATCGATTTCGAATATAACACAATTTGTAGCGTCGAATGAGACGTCAAGGTTGATTTTAGGACCAACCGTTCGCCCCCCTGTAAGGACTTAGGGTTGAACGGCAAAAAGAGCAGAAACTAGAGTGTCAATCGCAAATCTTCCCCAGTAGGCCAAATCCCCTTCCAAAGATCAGCTGATCAAATGCAACTTTTTTCGATTCCACCGAAAAAAGTTTATTGTTTACTATGAGAAGCCTCCTAAGTTTCTAAATTTCATCCCTATGAATGAATGTCACAACTCTTAGATAACAATAAATACATGAAGGTACCTACTAACTCATCGTCCCCAAGAAATGATTGAGTACCTCGCGATATATTTAAGGTAGTTATTTAACACAAATAGGACTTTGCCGATGGGCGATCTATGCAGAAAACAATAAACCGTTGTGTAGTAAATTGCAGCGTTTTTAATAATGTTTGATATCACAATGGCTTAAAGAACGATATTCTAATACACCTCATTTGAAAAACAATACCTTTCTATACCGACTCACAAAGAAATTCGACTTCAAATTACAAAGAACAATATTTTAAATTATTTTAAAGAACAATATTTGAATTGCCTCGAATCAAATTCAATTTCAATATTTCCCAAGCCCCAAAATCGTTGAAATGACTTGAGCCGCTGATGGTTATCAATTTTCGTGACATAATTTCAAAACCCACTTCTCTGAACAATCAGGCCTCATTTTTCGTGGTTTCCGATTAATAGGACTTGTCATAAGGTATTTATTAGTTTTCTCGCAATGCTGTCTTTTGGAGTGCTTTCGATCGGTCTTAAGGCTTGTAATATCCACCGAGAACGTGAGTCCAATTTACAGTAATTGCTAGTTAGTTATAAATCATATAAAATTATTCTTTAGGAAGGTACTTAACACAAGATACTTGTTTGTACTAGATCGATGTCTCTTATGGCAGATTCCTCTTGAACGAAGTTGCCCAGGCAAGGGAGACACAACTCTGAATTTTAACACAATCGTCCAAACAAAAAGGTCACAAAACAAATCTCGGGCGACCTTCTGAGTTGTGTCTTTCTTCAACGGACATAACTTACGGACATACCCCATCCATGGAATAAAGAACCATCATGAACTAGAATTAGTCCGACCTTCTTAGGACAAAATATACCTCTTCCACAATGCAAAACCGGTCGTAACTCAAAAATCGCGTTTTTTGAGTTGTTCCCTTATTCCACGACAGGTGCGATTTGAACTTGAGGAACGACCTTGATACTATATGTATATTCACAAATGGAATATTATTTGAACTGCACATTTTAGTTGGAACAAATCCTCGGGGCAGATCTTCGAGTTCGAGTCCAGCCTATTTGGACATGAACCGTTCCATGGACAAATCTCTTAGTAGGACGATCTTCGCGCTTTCCTCAACCTTCATGGAAGGGAAAGTGAAGGGAAAAGAAATGTGGGGAGGTTAGGAATTATGAAGAGGGAGGGGGGGATCGAGTTAGGTAACGGTGATTGGGATCCACAACCGCCCAGGTAACGGTGCGCCTTCGCTAACTCCGGAATTAAAACCCACGACGCCAGCGGGCGAAAGAAAAAGGGAGTCAAACACGCGAAGGGGAAGGGGTGGGGAGGCGTGACCTTGATACGGGGTGCGGCAAACGGCCTTGGAGGTCATCCCCGAAGGGGGTTGTAACTGTTCAGGCGCCCGGGATTCGCGTCTACGCGGTCCGCGCCTGGAGCCTGTGGGAAGCGGGCCGCGACGCCGCGGCCTCATCCCCGCGCCGGCGCCGCTCAAAACTAAGCTAGGCTCCGAATTTTTAGGAAAGATCCCTATAGGTGGTCACCTCATGTGACTATACATTACATTGGGGAATTATCATAATTTATTGTTTCTTTTTTTCTGAAAGATAATGACTCAACATAAACAATAATGAAGTCTTAAGGCAAAAATAGTGTTCTGTAATTTTAGAAAATTTATTGAAATATTTATCATTGTAAGTCTGTCATTGGTCGATTCCATCCAAGATGCCAACCGAACAAATCGAAACACAAAGCCCATCTCTGTTTGAGCTCCTCATTGGTGAGAATAGAATTTACATAGTTATAAATTGATTGAATTAATTAATTATTAATTTTCAATTCATTATTTGAATTATTCCTATTTTCACTGCTCTCAATGCGATCTCAGCGCACTCTAGTTCTTTTGGTGTGACGTAGGAAATGGTTTCCCAAGAGCCTTCGGAATCGTGTATGGGAAAATCACATTTTCCCTGCCTTCGTATTGTTATTTGGAATAAAATAACAGTGTCAATACAAAGAAATAAATAGTTGATCGTTCGGGTGTGGAGAAAATTTGGAATAAAATCTCAGCTGTTTGAATACAAAGGCAGAATTGTGGACTTTTCGACGTGATTTTCTCATACACGATAATAATTATATAATGGGAAATTATTCGCCATTAGCACCGTAAATCTCAAAACCCTAGGGAAAAAATGTTTTTGAAAAATTTGAAGACCTGAGAATTCTGCATCGAATGAGACCAACGCCAGCTCACTAACACAGCAGTCATGATTTTTTGGTGGTTTTTCAAAGTTTTCTCAACTGCTTTCGTGTTCACGACTGAAAACGGAAACAATTGAAAAATCACCAATAGTCATAGCTACTGTGTTGGTGAGATCCCATTCGATGCAGACTTCTCTTCAACTTTTCTTTCGGCGGTCAACAATTTTGGGCGGTTTCAATGGTCAAACATGTGCTTTTTTGAGGTTTAGAGCGCTAATTACCTTTTTAGGTATCGGAATATGAGGTAGGGTATGGGGTAGGTATTTGGAATTAGCGCAAAATTTCCGAATATACCCCATGTTCCTATAGTACCTAAAATAACTAATTACCACCACCAACATCAGAAAACCTGAAAATTCACGTTCTTGACCAGTGGAACTGCCCAAAATCATTTTTGTATAAAAGGAAAGTTGAGACCTGCGTCCAATGCTCTCCGTTTTCTCGACTTTTTCAGTCTTTTACTCGGGAAAAGTCAAGAAAACAGAAAACTTCGAAAAATCACCAAAATTCATGGTTACTATGTTGGTGAGCTGGCGTTGGTCTCATTCGACGCAGAACTCTCACCTCTACAACTTTACTTTCACACGAAAATGATTCAGGACGGTTCCAATGGTCACAAACGTGAATTTTCGAGATTTTTTATGTTTCTAGCTATTTTAGGTACAGGAACATGGGGTAGATACTGCATTCGGAATCTGTGCAAAATTGCCCATAAATCTCTAGCGTAGCTTAGTTTTGTCCGGAAAATAACCATTTGTCACCACTGTGCGTAGCTCGGCAGTTCCAAAATGGGTAATTCGGGTACAAAATACGGCTTTCACTACATTCTTATCCAAAATTTAGTGCCCATTATAAATTTAGGTATCTTATTTTTGCATAGGCAGTAAGTGCCTACACTATACCGGTAATAATGATGGTCCCCTGCCACGTCGTACAGTGGTTCCGATCCAGGTTCTTCTATGTTCTCCTACCAAATTATGAATAGTGTCAAACTCCCGAAAAATTTAGTGTTTGAGAAAGTAACTGAGCCGCTACTGAGCTCGGTTCACTTGAAGGGGGTTCCGCCAGTGGTGTGAAACATTTTTCCAACTTTTCTCAGCCAAAATCGATCAATTTCAAATCTTTTTTAGGCATTCTTTCTATTTTTAATTCTGCGGGGCAATAAACTATCGAAATCTTAAATTTCAAAAAGTGCGTTGCCTTGCAGAATTAAAAAATAGAAAGAATTCCGAAAGCAGACATGAAAGTGATCGATTAGTGGCTGAGAAAAGTAAGAAAAACGTTTTAACGGTAAAATGGTAACGGGAGGGGGGAAGGGGTGGACTTTTTTTTAAAACATATTGGCATGAAGTAGTAAGAGTTAAAATGAACTCAATAATTCCCGAGATTTGCGAATTTTTGATGACGGTTCACACCCTGGCCGGCATGCCCTTAACGACTATCAGACTCACCAATGTACGTAAAAAACGTCTTCCAAATAGGGTGGGCCGCATAGTTTCCCAAAATTTGTAACATTTACATGAATCAGTTAGTGAAAATGTCGCCGAAATAGGTGGAATAGTTGTCGGAGACATTCATATGTCAACAAATTTCAAGTTACCCTATGCGCAGTAGCTTTACTGATCTAATCGTGACGAAATTCATACGCACTCGTCCTGAAGCCAGCCCCCAACTACCCTCCAATTTTGCGCGAAATCGGTCTTAAAAACTGAGAAACCGTTGTTTCTTGAAATTCATGTTTGCGCAAGCGTAAACGTTAAACCAGTGATCCGGCGGCGATGAAATTTATAGGGGACCGTCAAGGGGCTAACCCCCGAAATTCCTGGAAATTTCATCGAAATCGGACCATAACTTCTTATAGTTTTTCCTGGGACAAGGAATTATTGACCACAGACAGACAGAAACAGACGGAACCAAAATTGTTCAGAAAGGTTTGAAGAATATTTTTCTTGCACGAATGCGGAGCTACCTGCCTTCGGTAGTGAGGAAGGGAATAAATAATAACTCTGTATTAGTCGAACGACCAGGACCATGTAAATAAATGAAATATTCTTAAATAACATCACCAATTTATCTCTGGTTCTTCCCATTATTCGGTTTCCCTCTTTTTACGAATTTCGTTTCTCTCTCCTCGATGTTACACGGAACAACTTGAGAGCGAGATCGATCTACTCGGGATATATTCTTGGCCGGTTGTCACTAAAAATAATCTTTTTTTTATTCTCGTTCTCGTTTCATCCGATAGGAGGTCTGAAGCAGCTCCATAATTCCTCGCTATAAATTGTTCCGCTTCTAAAATTATGCGAATTCCCGCTGAAATAGTCTTGTCTACTCGTCAACCAAGTCGCTCACTCCTGTTCCGAACACATCCAACTCGTTTCACCTGGTTTTCATTAATATTGTCATTGTGATTGTTATTTGTTTCTTCTTCGAGTTTATAATATCGTATTTGTTGAGGGACAATAACGAAAATAACACTCACACGCTGCACGTGAAGAGGATTCCGAAAGGGTAGGTGGCTTTCAAAATAATTTCGAGGCTGTTTCGGGTCATTTCATTATTATCAATGAGGAACATGCTAGAGGAGGTTTTTATCAATAGTATACCTAATTTAATGTAATTGTTTTGTTCATATGATTGATCTCATTGAGAGCTTTGAGAATACTCTCAACCCCCCCCCCCCCCCCCCCCCCCCCCCCCCCCCCCCCCCCCTCTTTCATCTAGAATCAACGGTCCATCGCAATCTATACACTATACACAGGTAAATACGTCACTAGGGATCATGTATTTTATAATATTTTTGGATCACCCGCCGACGTTTCAAGAGCATGGAGAAGCTTCTAGCGTAGGGCTTTTAAGCCCCACCACGCTATTAATTTTAATATAAAATGTCATTTTTCAGGGTGGTCCCAAACCGTGCCATCAAATGAATTTAAGGGCTTGAAGGAAATTTCTTCCTGATCACGAATATACCATTAATGCGAGTGATAAGAGTAGAGTGGACTTTATCAATGTTTTCCACAACTACAACAAACACGCTTTTTACTTTGTTTTTTGAATGTTTGGGGGCAAAAAAAAACACGTAAAACCATACTCTAATTTTTTTTAAAAACACCTCAAAATTAACGGTGTCCTAAATTAAATGCTGCATCGTATGAGACCAATCGCAGCAGGTGTGTTCTTTCAATTTTTAAATGGATTTAGAAATTTAGTGAATTTCTATCCATTATTTCTCAATTTCAAAACATCTTAGGTGGCCAATTCTACGCAAAACTTTATTTTCAAACAAGTTAGATGATGAAAAGGACCCTCACTATAATTATGGTATATTCATGATCAGCGTGAAATTACCTAGGAATACTTCAATAGAGGCGTTACAATATTACTGATAATCGAAAACATCGATATTTTTCTTGCAATTATCGATATTTTGATATCAATATTGTCCTTCCGACTATCGATGGGTACCTATTTTCATTTGGTTTTTTGTCTGATGTCGATAATTTTCATTCGATATTTCCAATATCGAATCCTTTTGATATTATTCCTATATCGAATCCTTTCGATATCATTCCGATATCGATCAATTTCCGACGATATTGAAAATATTGGAAAAATTAATTTATTTTAATTTGATATTCGGAAATAATCATTTATGAAATGAACAATCAAAAATCACTCGAACCAAAAATCATCCAAGTACTTTTAACCAACCAATATTCATCTAATAAAACCATTTTAGTAAAATATCCATGGTAAAACCACTCACTACTACTGGCAGGCAACCCCAGATAGGTAAATTAGCACCGAAGATGGATCTCGAACCAATTTTGAAAACAAAGAACCAGAGAAAATATAAAGGGACAGAGAGAGAGAAAACAGAAAATTGAGGAAAAGGTACGCCGATCGTCTCTGAAACAGCATGCAACGGGAAAAACGCAAAATTTCATTATTCAAATCAATATACAGACAGGTTTTATGATTTCATTCCCTAATACAGATTTTTGTGCACTAACTTTCCTCTTCATGAGACCTTAAAAACGCATGAAATTTTGCTACTTATAATTGAGGTCCTCCAGCCATCAAACCACCCTCCAATATAATTTGGAACTCTCCTTCGTGACTTACGAATAACAATTCATTAGGTAGTTTATTTTTCCATCAAACCACGAGTCGCGAACCAACAGAGTTCATTAACCGCCATTTAAAAAACGGAGGTCTCTCGGAATCCAAAATCATAAAACCGTTTTACGATCAGTTAACAACCGGAATAGCGATAAGATAGCGCTTACTGCAGTTAATTTTTTCTCACGGAGCATTTGGTGCAACTTTTTTTCCGTCCGAATAGATAGACAAGAGGCTTTACGTTATCATTTTTTAAATTGTGATTCTGGAGACCGGATTTTAAGCAGTAGTTTGTTCATGGATATCAAATAGTTCGTATAGTGATTCTGGAGAACGGATTTTAAGCAGTTGTGGTTTGTTCATGGATATCAAATAGTTCGTATAGTTCCCACATAATGTAGGAGAGTTTTCGAAGAAAACTGAGTTGTTGCAATGGCTTCTCCATGGAAACCCATTTGAGACCACTCTAGGACGATTCCTAAAGCATAACATTTGTTTTTATGCACCTATATTTATATTCATATAGGTACAGGGTGACCCATCGAAGGTGTTTCACGACTTCCACAGTCCATATTAAAAACTCGGATCGAAGCTGTCATAATATTGTGCTTAGATTTCAAAAATGACGATATTTTGCACGAGCGCATGCGCAAAAGTAGAGTTTATTATTCAGATTCGGATTCTACGTGAAATTTCACAACTACCATACCCATAGATGTCGTTTTTAGTACATAAAAACGTGCGAAACTCGAAACGGAAAATCAAAAAACTGGGTTTTGTGGATGTGTTCAACTACTAAGTTGAATATTATGGCACATAATTTTCACGTATTGTCTTAACGCTGGATCATGTGGTCATGTCCATTTTCTGATTTGGCAGGGAATTCCAGTAGGTAGTAAGAAGTCAATTTTTCATGGAACTCGTAAGAATCCGGAAATTCCCAATCAAATCCAAAAAACTGTTACACCAGGTGATTCAGCGTTAAAAAATACGAAAATCGTCCGAATTTTCGGAGTTCTCCCTAGGGGTTAGATTTCGAAAATCAAGAGTCAAGAATCACTTTTCAAAAAGCTGTTTATTTTGCTTTTTGGTGAAAATTGCCATAGTAACATGTTTGGTATATTCGGAATCAGCACTCTACCTATAAGGATGACCCATAGATTTTTTTTAAATTTAATTGGAGTACATGGTCATTAACTTGGTGACTGGAACTTTTAGGTATCATAGTGTTATTACTTTGATTCAATAAATCGATTATCATTATTTTTCACATTATCATTTTGTGGATCATAGACATTCAGATTGTAGTCGTATGAATACTGTGACCCAGTCACAAAATCTACCACTCCAATTCTAGCGAGTGCGGATCACACAATTTTGTGCAAATTGGTAGAATTACTTCATAATTTTTCCTGTAAAAAATTATGCCTTCAAATAATAATAACCCAACAGCTACAAGTAATAGCTTCACCTTCATTGATGGCCTGTAACGATACCAATGGCTGTATTTGCTCAGTTCAAACTATTTCCGGCCATTCATCACAAAAATAGTGATCGTAAAACTGACGAAAATAGTAGGTACTTAGTGAAGGTCGGTTTGTGGGCTGCCATCTTTCGGTTCCACTGTACGACCTCAGGACAATCATGGACCTGCGTCCTGTTATTCCAATCGAAATTAGCGTCTTGTAACCACCGTTGATTATCTCTGTTTATTTTGCTGGAAGTACTAATTTAAATAGTATTTTAAACTGATGAAAAATACAACTTTTTATTGAAGTTCCCGGTCAGGCGCTGCACTTGCCAATTCGCCGTTTGGAAGTATAGTGATTTGAACTCGCAACATCTGAACCGTGAAGTGTGAATTTGATGAGAGTGAATGG
>JAEMON010000009.1:24776242-24791257 GCA_030264115.1 Lygus lineolaris | reverse complement strand
GATTTTCGCGGCTCTTCGTTTGAACCCGTTTATCCCTATTTCTGTTGTGCCCACCGTGTTTGCCATACGAAAATCTATAGCAATACGTCTCATTCCTAGGAAAAATGTCAGTTATCAGTGTTATCACCCTTTCCCCTTGTAAGACCAAATAAATCACCCTTGATGAACCACTTGGTAGGTACCTGTGGGGAAAGACGTGGGTCAGAATTTTCTGTTTTTGACCTCTTAATTTTATTCAGCTCCCTCGAAAATGCTCCCCTATTTTCAGCTCCGAAATCCCAGTGATTCGGTGGGAGTGAGCTTAAATGAAAACGCACGACGTCATAAGTCAAACATCTCCCTCTCAATCGGTCCCAACGAACGGAAGCAAAAGGGAGATGTAAAACCCTTCTAGAGAGAGACTAGAGACCCTTTTTCCGGTTATCTAGTCTCTCGACTGGTGACATCACGCGCTTTTGCCTTCCTCTTTTAACACCCAAAAACACGGTTTTTATAGATTTTTTACAGTTGCCTTTCTTTAGTTATTATTGACATTTTAAATTTTTTATTGGATTTTTGTGTTATTAAAATTTTAAAAAATTTTTGGATTTTTTTTCTCGTTATAGAATGATCTTGAACGGATTTCCATGGAGAATTTTTTTTTAATTTTGCATAACTAAAATTTTGAAGCCATTGCAAAAGCTGAATTTTGTATATCCCGTATTTTGCGTAAAATTCCAGAAGATTTTCCATTTTTCCCCCGTAGCAACCCTGATAGGGCGTGTTGCTTCTTAAGCGACGATATATGAAGTGCTACATTTCAGGAATCGTTTGAGAATGGTCTGAAACGGATTTCCAAAAACAAAATTTTCAAAAATTGTAATTACTAAAATTCATTTTCTTCAAAAATTCGCTAACATTGAGAATCAGAAAAATGCACTTCTGTTCCCCCATTCCGGGTCATTTCATTATATTAAATTTCGATGACATTTTCAGGGGTTTATCGGTTAGCTGCTAGAGGTTGACCTCCGTATTTCATCGTCTTCAAATTTGTAATAGCCACTGCCCGTGCGCAAAACGGAATTTCTACAAAACTGATCCGATAATGTTCAAATTTCGAGGGTATCAGGGACTGGCCCCTAAAAGATCTTCCTAGGAGTTAGTCAAATTCATACTCGTACATTCTCGCTACAGTTTTTCACCATTAGTGATCCAATCTCTAAAAAAAATTTACTGGTAGTTTGGGACTGGCTCACGGTATTACACAAATGATATGGAGGATACGAGGAAGCACTGTGCCACGCCCACTGAGTCGTGTCATCACTTTTTGAGTGACTCGCCAGCTTTCCTTTGAGGTCACACGGAAATCTGTAAATGTAATTTCAAATTAGACATACGGAGCACGGTGATCACCTGGTGGGTAGGAGAAGGTCATTCCGGCTCTCTACCTTTTTGCGATCTACCTTGACCACGTACCTCGACGTTTGAATGAATCCTCGAATTTAAAATGCTATCCAAAAAACTGGGTTTTCTTCCCTGCACTGCAAATTGAGTAGGTCTACACTTTTTGGCAGTCGATTCATTATTTTAGTCGAAAGAAAAAACAAACGTGTTGAAACGTCGCACAATGAGGAGAACTGGATTTTTGGTTTATTATTTTCAATAATGAATCTTTTGAATGAGCACGAACATATATTTTATAAACTATATTATATACTTTGGAAAATACATTTCCATCTTTAAGAGGCTTGAAGGCTTGCATATCTCCCACACAATTTCAAACCAAATCCAAAAACTTGCAATGTGATACCAGCATCAAGCAGTCAAATATAAAATATCCAGCCAAGACTTGGGAATAGTCAATAATATTCAATACTTTAGAAAACGTATCGTGTTATACAACCGTGTTTAAATTCGAAGGTAATTGTCAACCTCCAACTACCCTGCGATTTTGAGAGACATAGGGCAATTAGAAACTGACATACCGGGGTTTGAGGAAATTCGCGTTTGCGCATGCGCCCACGCTACTAGTTGTCCGATGGCGATGAAATTCATAGGAAACCCTCTAGAGTTTAAGCCGCGTAATCCCTGGAAATTTCACCGAAATTGGTCGAGTAGTTCCGGAGCTACGCCTATTACAACAAATTTCAAGTTTGCGCTTGCGCAGTAGCTATCACTGATCCAATCGTGACGAAATTCATAGGTGATTGGCTTGGAGTCAGCTCCCAAGTACCCTCCAAATTTGAGCGGAGTAGGTCGATTAGGAAAGGAGATACCAGGGGTTTCATGAAATTCACGTTCGCGCATGAGCTCATGCTACTAATAGTCTGATGGCGATGAAATTCATAGAGGACCGTCACGGGGCCCACACAATCCCTGAAAGTTTCATCAAATTCGGACCATAACTTCGTATAGTTTTGCCTGGGGCAAGAAATTGAACACAGACCGACAGACAGACACGGAACCAAAATTGTTCAGAAAGCTCTGAAAAGTAAAAAGCAAATGAACATTTTGATTTTGGAGGTCACAATTTTTTTTTCATACATAGCTTCCTACATTCGGTAGTGAGGAAGCAAAATAAATACGTGTTTTATGAACTTATTTCGTATTTTTAAATACGTAAAAATTCAACACTAGTCTTAAAGGCGTCACAACGAAGGTCAATCAATATTAGTGATCAATGGTGATAGAAAACTAGATTGAGGAGTGCAGATGTCAGCTATTCCAGGATCGGTCCTTCCAAAGTGGGTCAAAAGGAAGGAAAATCCCGAGGAAAAAGGAGGGCGCCGCGGTGGTGGGTTTGTGCTGCGGTCTCCAAGGCGACGGGCGGCATCTCCACGGCGACGGCCGCCTTCAGCGCCGGAGCTCCCCTCCCGCCTCCTACATCACCGAGCTCCGGATCTCTCCCTCATTCAATACGCGCATTTTCTTCGACTCAACCTCCGTCAGGTCGAAGGAGACCTCCCTCGACGGCGCGGCTGAGTTACCAACCGTCCCCCACTGTTTGGAACAGTCTCAAATATTACCTACAGCAATTTCTGAAGGGTCTTGCGAGTACGACAATAGTGGACGAATAGACAGAAAGACGCACAAATTAATGCAGCTCGAGTCCAATTATGTGTCCCAGTCCCTGCCACCACCCACCCCCACTAGTCTCAGTTCCAGAAACTACATAATAAGTCTGTTCCAAGTTCCAACAAGCTGTAGGAGAAGCCCAGGAGGACCTCAGGAAGGCTCGAAATCCACGTTCCAACGAGTCCAAGTGCTCCTCGAGGGCGCCCCCGGAGCTGCCTCCGCCAGCTCCACATTTTCATTTGTAGCTCAACGGGGCCTAAGAAATGCCCGCAGGAGCTTTAAGTAAAAAGTAGGGATGTGTATCGAACGACAACACATCGATTAATATTTTTGACTAGTTGATCGATACACCGAATAATTGCGGCTAAGATAGTTGATTGTTAGGCAACCTGAAAAAATGTGAGTAACTTCTTCTTCTTCTTCTCCTTCCATTTCTCTTTGCCACTACCACAATAAATATGAACACAGGCAAAAAATGAAGAAAAAATGATTCTTCAAAATAAAATTAAGGTATGGTATTATTTATGAAAAAAATATTTATGAATATTTTTCCAGTACAACGAAAAATAATGAATATTTTTGAAGCCTGAAATCTGAGAAAAAAAACCTGATTGATCAATTAACAATTATTCGATTAAACATCGATTTAAAAAACAATCACAAGACAAAAAAAAACATCGAACGCCTACTAATCAGAATAATAGATTAATCGATACCAATCTCTATAAAAGAGAATCACAATGTAATTTCTCGATTTGGTTTATGTTTATGTTTAGTTATTTAAATCCGTTTCTAGCTTTCATCTCTCATTTTTCCGGAATTTATTGCTTCGTCACTGTCGAAGATAGGAAGCTATGTACCTATTCGTGCAAAGAGTAAAATTAAATTTGTCCTCAATCAACATTTCTACTTGCTTTTAGCGAATATGAAGCTATTGCAATGGCTTCAAAATTTTAGTGATGCAAATGTTTGAAAATTCCTTCATGTAAATCCGTTTCAGACCATTCTAAAACGACTCCTGAAATTCAACACTCTTTCTTATGTATACCTATATATCCCTCCAGTGTATACATGTCACTCCAGACGATATCTTACCCTGGAATCTAGATAAAAAATCAAAAATTTTTTTTAAATATCCATAATATCAAAAGAAAGGATGAGTTAGTTGGCCAGAACTTTTGGAGTTCTCCAAGTCAAATTTAGGAAATTTAGAGTCAAAAATCGCTATAAAAAAGTGTTATTTGAGATTTTTGTTGTAAATTACCATCTTGAACATAGGAACAAATAGAATATTCGGAATCAGCGTGAAAATTCCCATAAGAATCACCCACAAAATCGGTTGAAATTATTCTTTGAAAATTCGCTCATCAACTCATGCTGCATGAATGGAAGTTTTGTTCCAATGTCTGTGGCAATTCCTTGTCCGGGGCTTAACTGTACTAAATTAGGTACGGTCCGATTTTAAGGAAATTTTCAGGGTTTGTCCTCTATGAATTTGATCACCGTCGAACCAATGGAAGCGAGTGCGCAGGCGTTAACGTGATATCCTGTAACAACAGTTTCTCAGTTCCTAAACAGAATCATTTCGCTCGAATTCGGGGGCAGTTGGGGGCTGACTTCCGATTCCTATTAATTTCGGCGCAATTGGATTAGTAATAGCTGCTGCGCAAGCGCAAACTTGAAATTCGTTGTCACAGCTGTGACTCCGAAACTATTCTACCAATTTTGGTGTAATTTTCAATGACTGATTCTGTACGTCCGTCTAACAGTCGTTTTAATAAGTAATTATGATTTGGAACAATCTTTTGACGATGAATATCTGTCGGAATCTTCACGCGGACAAAATCAAAACCGACAAAATCAATCTACTCACCGCCATGTTCGACATAACACCAACACTTACCCAACTATTGCACTTATCGTTATTTTTGTATTATCATCCCACACAATGAACGACAAAATCCATCTCGTTTCTCGATGAATCTGTACAGATAACCACGTAATGTCACAGTGGCAGTAAATCTGATGACAATCGCAATTCGGTGACGCAAAACGAACGTCACTGGCAAGTAGGTTTATAGCGTCGTGAAAGATGGTTAGGTAAAAACGTTTGAAAGGATTTATCAGCTGGAAGCTTGGCATTTCCAAAGTCGCGCCTTGAACGGACAGTTCCAGAATTGAAAACTTGCACAAGATCAATAACTCGAAGTTGCAACTTGACGGAAATTTCATTAGTGATTTTCTTGAAGTGAGAGTGGTGCCGCTCGTGGCAACAAACGTTCGAATGACTGAATGACTGTGGTTATTGTTCACAGGTCCTGTAGAGTTGAAGAGTTACCTCATTTTAGATGTTAATATCACGCTGAATCATCTGATTTCTCCATACGATGCAAGTTTTCTTCGATCGTGGGAGTAAAACACTTTCCGTCAGTTGCGTAACAGTGATATTTATGGTTCGAACCATATTACATTTTCTTGCAACCTGCCCGTAGCCAGGGATAAATTTTATTAAATCACTACTGTCACTAGTAAGTCGTATGAAGTGTCAGTCATGAGGTATGACCTGATACCCTATTTTTTAGGATCGACCGTTAAGAAAAGAGCTTTGAAATCCATGGAAATATTCAAGTGTTCAAAAACGTTATACAAAAAAATGCAAAAATTCTGCCAAGTAGGTGTAGCTCCTCATATTTAATTAAAAACATTCACGATCGTGATTTAGTTTTTTCAAAACGGACAAACATCAACTAATTGAGAAATAGTTCCCCATTATGTTGATGGCGCCGCAAAGTGCTCGGGATATACCTCTGTTTCTACTAAAATAGGTAATTAGCTGCAAAATCATCAACACCTATTAGATGCAAGTTAATGACCATTAGAACAGCTCAAAATTGTTTTTGGATTAAAAAAAAGTTCAAGACCTGGAAGTTCTGCATCGAATGAGACCAACGTCAGATCAAAGCGCGATTTTTCAAAGTTTTCAGTTTTTTCGACTTTGTTTTTGTTTTCGAAACTGAAAACTTCTCTTTTTTACAAAAAACAATTTAGCGCGGTTCAAATACCTGATCGAAAAGGTGAATTTTCTAGGTTTATTGTGGTTTTACAGCTAATCAGTATGTAGCTATTTTAAATATTAGGAACGTGTGTTTCCAGAATCAGCGAAAAATTTCCTATACATTTGGAACGGAGCTTATAGTTTTCGCCGGATTGTCCTCACTGTGCGCCATGACAACCCCACAAACCCCAACTGCGATTAAATTCATAGGAAATAATTTAGAGCCCGCAACCCACACCCTGTACCGCCCCCTAATACCCCATTTTTTAGGATCGACCGTCAAGAAACGAGCTATGAAATCCACGGAAATATTCAAGTGTTTAAAACCGTTTCAAAAAAAGTCAACAATTCTGCCAAGAAGTGTAGCTCCCTCGCATTTAATCAAAAAATTCATCAATAAATTGATATTTGAAGGATTTTAAGTTTGCGCGTGCATAGAGACTAAAATTTATCCGATAAGGTTGACATTCACAAGGGGCCATCTAGAGCCCAACCTCCACCCTGAAAATTTCATCGAAATCAGATAGCGGACAACACAAACGCACAGACTGCCATGGAACCATATTTGCTCAGGGAGAGTTGTTCCCAACTACCGAGTAGGTATATTTAAGTAAAATCGAACTGGGAAGTAAAAGTAGTAGTAATAAAAAAGTAGTAGTAAAATTTTTGTGTTTCTAGGATTTTACGTTTACCGCTTTGCACCTGCGAAGATGTTGTTAAATGTTCCTCCACAACAAAACCCTATTAAATGTGATTCTCTACCGCTATTTTTTATCCTCAATGGTTTAGACCACGCCTGAGAATATAGGACAACTTAAGACGTAACACTATATATGTATAACATTTTCGACAATTTGCCTGAAAGGTACCTAACTTTTCAATTATGAGGTACAGTTTTTGGTTGATGCTTTCGGAAGGAGCGAGCGATATCCTACAACCTGGCCCGGAACTTCGCTGATCACTGGATACCACCCTCAAGAAAATCCGTTCAGCCGTTTGGCCCAGAGATTGTCACAAACAATCACACACGAACTCGCGAATTATATAACAGGATTTACAAATTCATCTACTCTCCTTTTATACAAACGAAACTCGACGGTGAACATCCGTCGCTTATTAGTTCAAGTGTTTCGGATGACGTGGGTGGTTGTACCTACGTGAGAAGTTGCGTGTACGCAACTGTTGTGGTTTCTACTGGGTTTTCCACTCCACGAGAAATTTTCAATCCACCTGGACTGACTGCTCGACTGAGTAAAATCCAGCGAATTTCTCTATCAACGCCGACAAGTCTTTGAAACTCTCAAATATATTATCAAAGTATATAAATTGAATTTCGAAAATTTAAAGTTTTCTCGCGGATGGTGATCAGATTCACATAACGTGAAATTTAGGTAAGCAGTTTCTATTTTCACATTATGATGCTCTGGATAAGACAAAATCAAGTCTGCAATAATAACGTTGATAATTGAGGAAGATCTCAGTTCCTAAAATTGACCTATTTCGCTCAAATTTGGAGGGTAGTTGGGAGCTGACTCCAACACAATCACCTATGAATTTCGTCACGATTGGATCAGTAATAGCCACTGCGCAAGCGCAAACTTGACTTGTCATAGGCGTAGCTCCTTGACTTTTCGCCCAATTTTGGTGAAATTTTCTGGGATTAAGCGAGTTAGACCCTAAAGGGTCCCCTATGAATTTCATCGCTGGTAGCGTGTGCTCATGCGCAAACGTAAATTTCCTGAAACTACGGTATCTTAGTTCCTAATGGACCTATTTCGGAGTGTAGTTGAGTGCTGACAATTACCTTCTAATTTAGACCCTATTCTATCGGTAATACCTACCGCTCATGCGCAATTTTGAAATGTGTTTCATGGCCAGAAATACTTGCTTAATTTCGGTGAAATTTTCAGAGATTGTACGGGGTAGCCCCTAGACAGTCCTCTATTAATTGTATAGCCATCAGACCACTAGTAGCGTGTGCGCATGTGCAAAACTTTCCTGAAACTACGATATCTCGGTTCCTAATGGACCGATTTCGCTCGAAATCGGAGGGCAGTTGGGGGCTGAATCATAACCTATGAATTCACGGTTGGATCAGTAATAGCTACTGCACAAGCGCAAACTTGAATTTGTTTGTCATAGTGATAACTCCGGAACTATTCTACAGATTTCGCTGGAATGTTCACTAACTGATTCTATTCGCCCATGTTACTAAAGTGAGGAGGCTATACTGACCACCCAACTTTTTTGGATAATTGGGTAAATATATACCGCAATTTTCTATTTCCAGAGTCTAGTCTACAGAACCTTTCATTGTTCCAAAAGGAGGATAAGAAGTGGCAGTCCAACAGAAGAGTTAATCTTTCTAGCCCAATTATCTCCCACATACCAAGGAAAATGGTTTTATTGCGTGTATTATCTTGGAAGGTGAACGTTTTCATAACATCAGTTTTAGATGAAGAGACCCGAATAAAATGAGTTTTATTCTTGACGTCATGGGCAATCGCATTTTACGACGCATTCATGAATCACGTCAGTCTATTTTTTTTAGTAGGAAGTTTTGTTGTGAATGTAATATTGCACCGGTCGGATCACACTGTAGGAAAATCCCGCCCATTGATCAACTTTCTTTATTTTCTCCGTTTGTTTACCATCAAAGGTAGTTTATTGTTGTTTATGCCACCTCGACACGGTCCTCTTCAACTTGGTGAAGGTTTCTTTTTCGAAGTTTTTTTTGTCGGGTTCCCCAAATGCTTGCATTCAACATGAACTCTGCGTCTATTTCCTGATGTGAAGTCTGCTTGACAATGGAAAGATATTTAAATTTGGACATCGAAGTATATTTAGTTAGTAAGAGCTTCCAAACCAGGAGGACCACCCATTGACCCCGCTGGTTCATAGTTTATTCACCTCGTCTGTTTTCGTTCTGTCAGTTCACTTGCCGTTGTTTTTCTCGTATGTCATGCAGATCGTACCACCTCGTTACTTGAGGCACGATTGTTTGTAACGTCGAGTATCTTCGAAAGCGTAACTTCTTGAATTTTTATGAACGATTGGGTAGTCCAGAAAGACTATACATCAAAATCTCTTCCAGACGTCTCAGATTTCCCAGGACAGTACCGTTTTTTTATCCCCGTGTCCCAACAATCCCTCTTTTATGTATATTTGTGGCTTAATTCGATTAGAACACTGTCAGCACAAATTCTTAACCTTGGGATTTCGTTGATGTGTAAAATTCTGAAACTCTCAGTTTCAGTGCTGCAATTCATGGTATGTACTCCAGTCGACTGTGGTCAGGAAGAACCACAGTGAAGTCTTCTTGGTTCTTCTCTTGGTCGTTCGGCGTTCTGGCAAAGGGTGGTCGGACTGCGGTAGCCTGTCCCCAAGGGTTCAAGTGCTCATTCCGCTCAACAGTCATTCAACTGCTCTTACCTGAGGCTCATCTTTCTCCACCCTTGTCAAACCGTTTAAAGACGTCTCCTACCTGGGCTTCCACGGCACAATAGTCCCTCCTCCCCCGATCCGGTGCCACTTAGGCCTATTAATGCTTTTCTAGTGAGACCTCGAAAACGGGAACGAGCAGTTGTCTGCTGACAGAACCAAAGGATGCGGCACAGTTTCGAACGAAATTCAGTTCAGCAAAATTCATATCTATCTGCGCTAAATGATAAAATACACTCGCAAATCAGCTCCCGAGCTACCCCTGTACCTGAGCCTGGAACTCCTCAATCTGGAAACTTAATTGGAAATGTTTGAAATCAAGTGTATTCAAACAACATATTTTAGGTGCAAAATCATCAAACAGCAGAATGAGCTTTTTATGGCTCACATGGAACAAGATGTCAATTTCAAAGCAAAGCAGGAACCTCAACTAAAAGCTAGTGATAAAAGTGCCCATTGGGCAATTATTGTCTAAAAGACCCAACTAGTAGGTACTGAAATTTTTAATTATCTTCCTCTTCACGAGAGGGAAAAATTAAGGATTTGATAAAACCGTTCGATAGCGCTGAGCTGTAAAATTGAAATGGATATAACGCAATAAAATTAGTATTTCGACGATTTGAAATAACCGTCCGATGACGTAGTGCGGATTAGCTAAGGCCAGAAGCCGAACTAGCTCATTCCCTTTTTTTCGAAATCGCGGATTTTCAAATGTGTCTCATACATTACCCAGGACATCCATAAATTCTCGATTCCACGAATTTTTCTGTGATTAATTATTATATTTTCATAAACTGAAAAAAACAACGGCAGAACCTAATAAATAATAAACTCACAAACCATGATAATTATTTCTTATTGCAATCTGATGGCTTCAGCAACCTAGGCCACGAAGGTTAGTGAATTTAGGCTATTCGAACTTGAATGTCATTCAGAAATGAGAAACGAACTAGGTAAATCGTTCGCGATAAAGTTGTGGAAACCCTTTTCAATTTAAAAAAAAAAAAAAACAGAGTCAATCATTTTATTTCCACGAAAATAGTGAGTGACTAAGTTAAATCGATTAAATCGAGTTCGTTTTTATTACTGATGATGACCTAACCGTCGGAACCGATTTAACATTGTAACTCATTATTTTCGTGGAAATAGACAATGTTTTCTTGACTCCGGTTTCTTGCTATCAAAAGTTGGAGACACAACTTCTTATATGATTTCAGAGCTACAATATATTGATCGATATAATTTTTGGATTCCCATTCAGGCGGCCTAGAGAGAAGAGAAACATGGGAAATCCTCACTCCGGCATTTTTACCCAAAAAACCCTTTTGGACGGTAAGGAGGTTACACAGTGGTATCAAAAAAAGACTAAGGCTCACAAAAGAAGTTAGAAACAGCCTCGCCTTTTGTAGGGAGGAAGCCTTTTTGGAATCCACGTCTTATTAGATAGGTCGACGGCTAGCCCGCTATTTTTCGGGTTTTTTCCTACTCTCACCTCTCTTTTGTTACAATTTCTCTTGTCGTCTGACCTCTTCTAGGTGTGACGGAGTAGAGGATTTTGCAAGGTGCACTCATGATTATTGCATCAAGTTATTTAAACCAGTAAATTTGACCTCAGATCTTTTGAACATACACAGTCAAGATTCAGCAAACAAGAGGCAAGCAAGCAAGAGGCTTCTTTAGGTAGGAATCGAAATTACCAACAGGTGAAATTATCAACCACCATAAAACCAAAACTCACGTTGATATAAGGCTATCTGTTTCGAATAGGTATGATCTTAACATTACCTGTAATTTGTAATAACTGCATGAAAATGTCTGCATAAATAATATTGAGGCGCTTTCTCGAAGCTCCGCTTCTCCACCGTCATTTTGCTTTAAACATTGTTGGAAAAATTTGGTTCTGCCACTATTTTATGTTTTTGATTCAGGGATGCGTTTGACTTACCAATGGAAGTTGAATCCGTCAATTGTTGTACGACAATATCATAGCCATACAAATTATAACTTCCACATTTTATTAATGAATGCATTGTTGCCATCAACGTTAGCCTCAGGGAGTGTGCAAAAGTTACATGCGCCAAACATTTGAAGGATAAATGAGGACACCACACTTGCATAAACGTGAATTCATCCAATCACCTCGTCAGATCAAATTTTGAGGGTAATTAGAGCTCCAGATGATCATATAAATTAATTAGCTACATAATATGTAGGTACTTAATAACCTATAATGATACATAATTAATAAAAATAATACATAATTTATACCTATTAAGTACCTATTCAATAAGTTAAGTTCATCATTAGATATACTTGAGTACTGCCTTTTTGTAACAACATCACAATTGTGGTGTAAGATTCCAAAAATGATCGGCCGTAACTCGGTATTTCTGCTATTTCTGCAAATCGTGTGCCTACACTGATCTTAATCTTGAGATACCTACTACAGCTTCCATCAAACGCTACTTCCATCAATCCGGTCAAGACGTTTT
This sequence comes from Lygus lineolaris, assembly GCA_030264115.1. NCBI lineage: Eukaryota > Metazoa > Arthropoda > Insecta > Hemiptera > Miridae > Lygus > Lygus lineolaris. The sequence continues at coordinate 24,779,215 of JAEMON010000009.1, read as the reverse complement.
CCGAGCCCTTTGAAGTTTGCCTTTGCCAAGTTCTGAATACTTGTCTTCCATAATAAAGGGAACTGTTGCATCAGATGATGCGAAAAACGGGGCACAAAAGTGATGACTTGTTTTGACTTCAGACAGCGTACACCGAAAAAGGAATCCGATAGAAACCCCGGAATATTCCTTAATCTCATATTTTATTATAGAGCTTGAAGGGTTTCCTGCCATACTTCGAGCAAAATCCCCTTTGAAAGTTCTATTTGATTGGCGTCTCCGTACAGAAATCTTTCTCGAGATTCCCTGAAGACATACACTCACGTTCTTTCCTCATATAATTCATAGACGAGATCATTTTTGATAGTCATTCGTTATTCGCCTCGTTGGAAATATATAAATGAACAATCGTGGTGGCGCACGGTGGTGTGAATGTTCACAACAAACTTTACCAACCCAGAAAATACCTGATGAATGATACATAAGAGAGAAGAGATTTGGAGGTTTATCCATGCGATAAGAACTTGATATTAGAACTATATAGATAGTAGCATTAGTGTCCAAATAAATCAGCTTTTCGCCTGACTGAATCTCAGTTTTAAATTCTGCCTGCAAATGTACTAATATGACGAGGTAGTGCTAAGAGCCATACGACCTCAAGGTTGAAGAAATATACGTGATAATGAAATGTAAGGTCGGAAGTTGGCTGATTTCTTTCTAGAACTATTTCGCGTTGATGAATTAACGAGAAAACTTACTTAGTGTTGGAATATCCATTATTTATCTAAATTTATCTACTTCAAATTAATGATCGTTACCTCATTCCACCTACCTACTGACGCGCCTAAGGTGCATCAGCTCCGCAGGGTTATTATGACGCGTCACCAATTCTTCGCGTTCTTTTTTCCGATTTGAATTCTGGATTCTTTCTCTGCTTTTTCTAATAAATGAAGTGATTTAATCATTACATTGTGACAGCAGACAGCAAGAATACGCCGTGTTGTTTCCGTTCTTCCTCATTTTAACCACAGTACAGTCCAAAATTTGACCAATGATTTGGCCATTCCCAAACTATAACATTTTGGTACGAATAATCCATGGTAAAGACTTTAAGAAGAATAAAGAGCTTTAAATCCAAGGGACTCTATGCGTAAACCACCCTTATTTGTCTATTTTCCAAGTGCATGGTATGCGATCTCATAATTCCCTGGTATTCGTGACAAGCTTGACTATCAAGGTTCGCGTATCCGCGTACGGTAGTCGAATAGAGAGGTAGGTGGGCTAAAAGATGATTCGCCACCTACCAGTCATTCCTTTGGATCAATGGGTTTCTCAATCATAAATCTATCTATATGGAGTCAGATGCCTCCGTTTTGAGTCACCTTATAATGTGAGGATCACTCTTCTTCAGCAACATCACGTCTTTCGGATATTCTTTTCTTCATTTCTGATATATTTCGATGTACCTTTTAGTACCTTCTTCGAATAGGCTAAGTACCTGATTGCTTCCAGCTTCGGTACCAAGGATTAGAATCGCAAGTACGAACCGCCTGATATGACGGATCGCCCTTTGTCTTGGATCACAATAAAATACTTGGCTCGCTTCAACACCACTCCGTTTCACATGACAACTGAAATGGGTGCATTGCAAGAGTTCCACGTGAATTCTGATATGATGTACCACTTTGAATGGGGCGTCTGATTGCTCCACTCGTCCACCCACGGAGCCATGGATTAGCAGCGTCCCCATGAATCGCCTTTCAAATATCGCCTATTGAATTGCCACAAAGGGGGAGATACCAGCGGCGGCTTCACCGCACCTTTTCGTCTCCCTCAGCCTTCCACGGATGTTGCGATATTAAAGAGTTATGGAAAACGCTTTCCGTAAAACCCACCCACAACCGTCCCTCTCTTGATAATGGACAATAGAAGGGCACAGCAGGGCAGTACGGACGAGCAGATGCCCGCAACCCTTCTGCCAGAGCCGCACCTTTCCTACGCCTGCCCTACATATTTCCAGTAGGCTGGCAAAACTAACTATCTCCGTCACTTTCTCCCTTTCTCACACTCTCTTCGAAGTTCCCTCCTGCCGTTCAGCCTCTAAATCCCGAGTTCGATGCTTGAATGGCCTCTTGCAAGGAGCCTTCCTAGAGAATGTTGAGGGCGAGGCTTATCTCAAAGGTAACTCCATGCGCCATAGTCTATATCCTGGGCCTGCAACATCTCGTCTTTAACATGCAAACCTAAGAACATAGATACATGATATAAATTAACGACTTGTTAATGTGTAGGTAGTTTAAGAGCAGCCAACCTTGTTCCATTGGCCACAATCATGGTTCCACCAACTCGGGCGAGCCAACAACCCTTCCACCTAGTAGGAGATGGGCATATTCACATTCGTAAATACTAATATTAATTTATTCACAAAGCAAATGTTCTATGAATATGATTAGACATATTCATACAACGTATTTCCCGTGAATATAGATACGAATATATTCACATTGTCACGTGTAAATATAAATATATTCATAGGGGAAAATAAGAATATATTCTTATTCACACCTGTGAATACGTGTATAACCGTAATTACACCTATTAATACGTACGTATGTGAATATATTCGCATTCATACGAGTAAATGTGAATATAATCATATTTTTATATTCTAGGAAAATACGTTGGTCAATATATTCATATTCATAGAAAGTTTGCTGTGTGAATTTATTCATATTTTTATCTACGAACGTTTCTGGCTGACGTGACAAGTCGATAACGCAAGAGTAACTGCTACCAAGGAACTGATAATAATTATCACAATTATTGTGAACCAATGGGGTGGCAAAGTGAGTTGTTGACACAGGTGACGTTGCGTACCTAGCACTTGTTAATCTCCTCCGAACTAAGGGCGGGTGGCATAGTGATGACGACCCGATGAAATTGATAGGGAATCTTCTAGGGGCTAACCTGCACAATCCCTGAATTATCATCAAA
>JAEMON010000009.1:24763421-24775242 GCA_030264115.1 Lygus lineolaris | reverse complement strand
AAAAACAACAACGCAACAAACGTAAAGGTTGACATTGCGCATCTGTATTTGTATCTTCGGTTATAACTTAGCTAGCTCTCCTCAGTCACTTGAAGAAGACGTTCGGACTGAAACTCCCACGTCAACTGAGCAATTATACTAATAGCTTTCGTTAGTTCAGCTATGTTGGCGACCTAATTAATTAAAACTTAAGCCTCCCTACTTCGGCAAAATGCCTTCATCTATTCAATTTATTGAGATGAATGTTCAGGATTCACGAGGATAATATTGTTTTGATAAATTGATTTGGGAGTCGGTAGTACTTATAGCTATTTTCTAAACGTTTCGGTGAAATATGGTGAGGCTTTTTTAGTTTTGTTTCATATTCATGGACTGTGAAGTGAATGAAAAAAAGGTAGGTATCGACTCTCCAAATCACCTACGAATCTCTCATTGTATATTCTGATTTATACAAGAATCCTTTTTGTAGGAAATTTTCCTCTTGCATGTAATTACGGAGGCAGCCGGTTAACGTTTTTTTATTGGACTGGGGATCAAGTTCATGTGGTCAGTAGGGTTGTGGAGGAAATATTTGGACTCAACCACCCACCATGCGTCATGAAATTGGATTTTGGTAAATTATCTTCCAAAATGAACCTTTGAAACCAAACGAGGAAGTCAAAACTTCGGACGGTAAACAGTTTATGAGTGACGATTATTGATGAGCAAGTTGCGTTGTTTAGAATTTCTATTGTTGGGTCCAGTGGGGCCAACTCCGTGAATTTAGTCCCCTCCATGGGGGATTTTCAAAAGCTCTCAGAGCTATGGAAGGATATGAGGTCAGATGGGGAATTTTCGAGCGTCACTGCCTTGATTTTTGTTTATATTTTATTGTCATTTCATATATCCAGTACCTCCCAAACAGGACCTTCGGAATTTTTGAAGGCAACTTATTGACAATATTCTCCTTGGAAATTCATTTTATCTTGACCCTGAAGTTCGAAAATGCCCTTATATAGGTATTATTTGAGTAAATCCAAACAATACCATAGAAAGATAGATAGGAATTTAAACAAAACATCGCAAAATCTTTCATCAAGAATAGCAAAAACCTTGTAGATTAGGTACTAAGAAGTGTGTTTTTGGACCACGGACGTGGTTTTTAGAACATACTGCAAGACGGATCTGTTTTTTTCAAATTTTTCTACTTTGAATAATTAGGTAGTATTTCAACGTTTGAGGCCATTTCTAAAATTTCTTCGTGGACTAATTTTAAACAAGGATGATATTTGGGGGAATTTCTGGTGGATTTTGGAGGATTTTTTACTAGGAGGACGGTTTGGCACCACTAGTTGAGGAGACTCTTATACAATAGCATCCATTTTCTATGAGGAAGGGAACTAAGCATCTACCATAGCCATTATAACGAGGCCTGATGAGAAATAGGTTCAATAATAAAATTCATTAGGGGGAGTAATCAATGCAGTTGACCTAGGGTACAGGCGAGCTGAATGTATTCTGCTGCACGTCTGGAATGTATACACAATGAAAAAAGAAACACGACGGCCGTACCCTTCGACAGAACGCGAATAGAAGTCAAAGACCTTGTGCCGCCCACTCCAATGTGCGGTTCCCGAAATAAACTCGGATAACCAATACGGCGAGGGCCCAAGAGCAAAGCTGCGGCTAGAGAAAGATCGGACCATTTGATGGCACATTCTTCATTTTAATTATTGTCGAAAAAAGTCGTAAAAAACTGTTGAAATTGTTTTACGTACCAAAATAAACAAAGGGAATGGGAGCAGGTACGAGGGGAGGGGAGGTTCGTTGAGTCGATCTGGCAGACGGCCAAGCGAAGGCGGTGGCGAACGACCAAGGACGTCGACGGTCGCGGAGTTAAATGGCGCTAAATACGATTCGCGAGGCAGAAATCAACTCCGGATCAGCTCGTCGGAGGTTGAGGGACTCTCATCTGTCTTACATGGTATGGTTGACAGTTTGGAGTAATCTATTCAGTGGCACGTACTTTGGTTCTTGGTGTCATTGGTAAATGTAGGACTTACGTACAGTCGTAGAGCGTACAAATAGTCGTATGTAGCATGTATACGCAACTATCTAGTCACAGGCGTACTGGATCAATGCAGTCAGCAGCTATAAGTGAAGCTGACAGATGAATGACGTAACAAGCTCGAAGGTACGGAAAGTCAATAACAAACTGTAACAGCTATACTCTTGGTGCTAAAGGAGATGCAGGGTGTGGGTAGGTATAAAGTCGTAGGTGACGTGCTTGGAGAAATTCGTCGTATGTTGAAAGTCAAGCTTTTAGAATAGAAATGGTGTAGCGATAGATGTACAGAGTACATTCATAGGTAAAAAGTTTGAAGTAATTTTTTTCTCATTTTATTTTTGCAGATAACCCAGCAATGCTAAATAAGGGGATTTTCTCCCATATCTATTAATAATTAACAAAAATATTAGTGTACAAAAAAACTACCTAGAAATTAAGTTCAACAAGAGCCTCTATGATGGCCCAACCCGGACTATAAAAACTTTCTTTACGCCACTTGACTTTTTATGAGTGGCGAATTTGGCAGGTGACAAGCTTCCATTAGATATCGACTTTCAAACTCCCGTATGCAAAAGAATGAAAATAGGTACAACCACCACGCTTATACGCACTTTTATTATGCTGGTACGCTTAAACGAGCCATTGTAATTGTATTGTAATTGGTCTAACTTTTTCATGATTTGAGAAAATAAATGTTTGTTTCCTCATAGTTTATTACAATTTCAGTACTGAATTATGTTACAGTCGAGTGTCACGTAGCATTTTCTGCCTCAATGAAAATTCTACATCTACCTAAGTAACTTCCCCGTTTATGTTGCTATTTCCTACAGTTCTTAATGAACCCTTCGACGGGGGGTGGGGGGGATGCTGTGACCTTGGCTAGAACCCATGATCTGTAACCTATGCGATCGGTCTACAGTCACCGCCCAGAGAAGTCAGGCACTCTACCCCCCCTAAATTTGATTGAAATCGGATCAAAATTGTGGAAGTTATGGCTGTGGCAAGAAAATGTGGACAGACAGACGGACAGGCAGACAAACACGGAACCAAATTTGTTCAGGAGGCCCTGAAACACAAAATGCGAGTGGAAATTGTGATTTTGGAGGAAACATGTTTTTAATTTCGAAAGTGAAAACAAAGCTTCCGCTGCCTTGCAGACTCGGAAGCAAAAATGATACCATAGTAAAACTCTAACACGATGTAGCTTTCGATCCGGGCGATAACATTTATCAGCAAGGTTGAAAAATTGAAAAACCTCAGAAGCTGTAAAATCACTACACCGTTTTGTTCCAGAGACACATAAAAATATCATTTATTCTATTTGCTAACAAAAATCGCGCTAATGTTTCCTTCAAGTCTACTATATGTATATAAAAAAAAGAAAAGTGATACACATGTAATCCATGATATTCGTGGATTGTTATATAAACTATGGTTGCTTAATGAAATGTGAAGTAATAAAGAAAAATTCACATCTGTATCCCATCCTTGACCGATTGGCATTCGTTCAATAAGATAAATGCATGGTGTACCAAAATCAGTTCAGTATGGAATTCGTTTTTCCCCCGCAATGGTTTCTCAAGTATTCGATCTCAGCGACTTCGAACGCTTGACACTCGAAGTTACAGCACCACAAAGTTGAATACCTACTGTATCATTGGTCAGTTTGTTTGTGTTCTTCATCAATAACAGCCTTATTACAGTCGGATCCCCAAATCGCGCTTTGAACGTAATAGCAGCGTATTTTGTTCCTAACGTCACCCTGAATTCAAATAGTCACCTAAGTGCTACTTCCAGATCTGATATACAGCTTAACGCTAACAACGTGAGAAATTACGCATTTTGCAAAACACAAAAGCAGGGCACCACCCCCCAGGCATCGCAGTGACCCAAACCTTGTTAAACAAACATCAATCTCTGCAGTTTTGGACAGTCTCCGTAATTAAGGTAAAAGTACGCCGATCCCGGCGATACCGTGTGATCGATCATTGTGGGAGAAAGGTAGTAAGTTAATGGTATTAGTTTTGGAGGTTAGGCTGATGCGACTTTTAGTGTTGCGGCATCGTGATTTCTAATCATGGAAATGTTATCAGTCAATCGGATTCGAATTACCAGGAATGAAAATCGATTGTTGGACTATGATAGCATTGATCTAAAGGTAATTTTCGACCAGGTAATCTGCGACCCCTCAATGTCGAACAAGTGTCAGCCATTCGATTCATGAGCTAAAACTTGATGGGAGGGACCTAAGTAGGTAACTATGTATTTACCCATGATGTTTTTTTTCCGTCGGCCTTGAGTTTGTGTTAAATTAATCTCCCAACGTGGATAAGTACCTATACCCCATTTTATTTATTTATTCAAATAATTAATAATATATTTTTTCCCCCTTTATTCATTCCTATTTATTCATCTTGGAAGAATACAAAAATGAGTATATATGTACTTACCAAGTAATATGATTTTCTTAATTCGTTACAAAGGATTCAGGATTCGCTACAATCGTTTATTTCCTGTATTTCCACTGGGCCGAAACCTGTATTGGTACATAATTACCTTTTATTCAAAGTCTCTTTGAATTACAGGCGGTTTATTATATCACGAAGGTATGTAATTTTGTCATGAACCTACTCAGGGCATGGAATGGAAGGGCGAGAGAGACATTGAGGTGCCCTTCGCATGATGCAGGGCACTGAACCGGGCTGAGGGCACTGAAAACCGAAGAGCCGAGGGAAGCATGAGCCCTAGGATGAGGTAATTCGTGCATGGACTTACGAAGAAGAGCATTCTCCAGGCAGAGGCATTCTCCAGGAGCATTCTCCAGTGGAGATTATTTTCACTTATAGCGAATCTTGGTCCCTGGTGACCCAGCGGCAACAGCACAATGCCGTTGAGAAGAAGATCAAGGTCCATAATGCACTATACAATATACCCATAAGAAATAGGATGGGTCAGGAGAAGCGTAGGTACACGCATGAAACGCCGAAAGCTGAATATTTGAAGAAATTCTAAAAACTCAAATATTCTGGGTTTTCCATTCTTACTCTACCTATGTATATCACGAATTTGAGAGTCTGTCTGCTCATCCGTCGAGATGGATGGAATTTTGAAAATGGAGAATTTGAACTCCCAGTTTACGTTCGAAGAGTGATTATGTATAGCTATAATCGACTCAAATAGCAATTGAGAAAGTTATTGGCAACGAAGTCCACATCTGAACTACGCATCGTAGGCCTGACGCCAAGGCTTATTACGAACCCGCTATATCTTTAGGAATGAAACGTAGTACAGATCGATTTAATTCTGCACGTTCTTCTGCATCTTCGTTCAAAATGTCTGATAGCTCTGACGGGGTCAGAGAATATTTTGAAGAGCGACGATTATTCCTTCAAAAGTGTGTTTCAGGAGAGTTTCTTGATATTCAAATACCGATGTTGTGCGAACCGATGTTGAATGAACGAAACTTAGAGGATGAACCACCCTCCAAGTTTAAATAGAACCGGGCATTAAGATAGTGAGAAATCGGTGTTTCCGAAGTTTTTACGCTGGCTTAGGCGCTACCATTGGTCCGATTGGTATGATGTAAGGAACCTCTTAGGTCACAACCCACACGATCCCTAGAAACGGCATCAGAATCCAATGAAAATTGAGGGAAGTTGGAACAGAAACGGAAATATGACCAGGAACATCTAAAACGTGTAGAAAGTGAGAGGACGTTTTGATTTTAGACGAATAAACATTTTAGTTTCTAAACGTGATGGCATAGCTTCCGCAGTCATTGGAATAGACTCTACTTTTGGTAAACTTAGAAGCGATAGAACTTATTATTGAAGCGAAATACAGAAAACAGGAGAACAAAATCAAAGGAAAATCATAGGCAATGGAATAGTTTTAAAGAGCAAGCGAACATTCAGGTATCATTCTTGACATGGATTGTATTATGGGAATGTCACTGAAAAGTTCTTATAACCGTAGATTTTCGCCTCAATTACGTACCTGCAACTTCGAAAAGAGAAAAAAAAGTCCTACTATGAAAGCTCGAGGTCAGGTGATTCTTTGCGGAGAGAAGCCCTTTCGGAAAGACTCTGGAAAATAGCGTCTCTCGCCATTTAGGGCTCAAGGGCGCCGATCCTCTCTCGTATTCCAGCTATAATTGCTTTTCCTAGGGCTACGAGTTCGTCGCTTTGTCGCACCTTCGCTCACAAACCGTCACGCGGAGTGTAACTCACTTTACTGCGGTCAAGAGATAGAATCTCCAGACTTCGAGAGTATGACATTTTTTACTTAAAATATTCCTTGTTTTCTAAGAATGGGTATAATTTTTTTTTCCCCACTAGTTTTCCGAATCAAAGTCACAATGATATTGAGATGATTCACGATAATATCGCTATTTTATAGTTCAAGGGTACCTAGGTACCCTTCCGTTTATTTTTATCATCATAGAAAGTCTGCCAAGTTGGATGGGCAATATAGCTTCCTCACTTTGGGAACACGGACGTATGGGATCAGTCGGTGAACGTTTCACCGAAATTGGTAGAATAGTTCAGGAGTTATCCCTGTGACAACAAATTTTAAGTTTGCGCAGGCGCAGTAGCTATTACTCCAATCCACATCCATCCCATCGAGACGAAATTACGTAATACTGTTTGAGTCAGCCCCCAACTACCCTCCGAATCTGAGCGACATCGGTCCATTGGGAACTCAGAAACCATGTTTTCAGGAAATTCACTTTTGCGCCTGTGCAGACGCTACTAGCTGTCAGACGGCAATGAAATTAATATAGGCCTGTCTAGCGGCTAACTCGCACAATCCCTGAGAAATTCATCAAAATGCGGACCATAACTTCAAATAGTTTTGCCTGGGAGAATTAGAATTGACCTCCAGATAAGGAACCGAAATTGTCCAGAAAGCTCTGGAACGTAGGTATAAGAAGCAAGTGGAAATTTTGATTTCGGAGGACAAATTTTTCATTATTTCTTGCACGAATACACCATAGCTCCCTACATTCGATAGTGAGTAAGCAAAATAGTGTTTAACCTTCGGGTGGGCACTGAGGGCGGCATTTTGGCAATATTTTAAACATAACCCATCTTCCTTAGCCCCAAGCAACCTCAGTGCAATGGGACGCGTAGGTTTTCTCTAGTTACAATTACGACAGAATATACAGTAGAGTTTCGACATGTATACTCGAACATGAATGAGTTTTATTACATATTTACGTGGGTGGGAGTGAATTCAACTTTTCTTAGAGGTTCATTAAAAATTAGTGGGGCACATAGCAGAAGTGAATGGCTCGCCACAGCCCAAAACCCTTTCACGCACCGAAGAATAATTCCAATTCTGCATTAAAGACCAGAAACATTCTTTTGGATCGCAGCGTCCAGAGCCGTTTTGGAGAAGATTACATTCCGTTTCCGTGAAAAGCGTTCATTACGGCAGGTTTCACAAATTTTCCTTTTTCTCCGGCCAGCTTTGTGGGGACTTAGGTGGAGCAGACCGGTCAAACGGGACGTGAAAAAGACGGACTTACCGAGTGCCCACCGCGTTCAAGCGTGTTGGACCAACGAGCGTCCACCGCGGGATGATTCAAGTTTCGCTGTCGAGGGTGAAAAAAGACTCCAACCTGCCGGAAAAATCCTATACGAATATCGCCCCAAACCTACGTGTCCTTTCGACCGTGTAAATAAAAAATAAAAGTAGAAAAAAAGAGAGAACTAAACGGTCGAACGAGCGCAGCCCCACGTATATGGCAAGAATCCTCGCAAGCGGACGAACTCGGATAAAATGGTTATAATTTAACTTAAAATCAAATACTAGTACCTACCTATCTGGTAAAAGCCCTAAAAACATATTTTTTTAGTAATGCATGCTGTAATGCTGTAATTAGTAATGCTTAATCCCAAGCAGCTTAGGTGATTAGGCAAGTCATCTCTCATTGAATGAAATCATAAATTCAATTCTGATATTTATGAAAGAAGGACATCCTGCAGAATTTTCTCATCTTTTTCCAAACGCATGTTGAACATACCTACTTGATAATTGGGATGGGGGTGGGTGGGGAATAAAATAGGTAGAAATAGGTAGGGATTGATACCAGATCAAAAAAGAATGATCTGGTAAACGTATTAACAAGGTAAGTAATCCCTCAATTTATTTCACAATTGATAAACTAAATCAATTCAAGGAGTTCTAATAGAAAACATTTTAATCCCAAAGTTGTTTACCCTCTATAAAGTTGCTGTAGAAGTAGAAGTTACCAGAGGTAGAGAAATTTCGCAACTTCGAATATTGACCCAGATGGTATGGAACTGCTTGGATATCTAACTCTTCTGGGACTCCGACGCAATCATTCTACTCAACAGTTATCAGGTTTTATCGAGCGGCAAGAGTAGTAACTTTACGTCAACGAAGTATAGCAGGCGATAGATGGATATAATTTGCTGAACCCACCCTTATTATAGCGATATACATTTTTGAACCCGCCCTTATTATATACCTAGTGGTTTTTCGGACCCAAAAGTTTAGCTCACCTCTGAAATTGCAAGAAAATGTATATTACAATTAGGATGCCCGAAGAGGATTAAAATAATTTCCAACTATTAATTTATCGGCGGCCATTTCTTTTTACTTTCCTCAGTCCACCTAATTTAGTCTAATTTGGCTGAGGCTATAAGTTAAGCAACCCTAATATAACTAACCAATGGTAAGATCAGAAACCCGGTTCAACCGCACTGGATCTGCCAACTCTCTGTTGTTTATTTACTGACTGGGAATGGTGTTTGTTATGAATATCAAGTAGCGGGGAGGGGAATGAGGCCGAGGGGGTAGAAAGGGGATTACCGTGACGTAGTGGTGACGTCACGACCCCCTTACAATCTACCTCTCCTTGCCTCGGCAAACCCTAAACAGTTCCCTTCACAATGCCCTTCCTTATGAATGGGATGACGCAGGGAGCACCTGTTGAACCTATTGTCTCTCCACCTGAAGCCTCTCGACCGGGATGTTGACAGTCGTTTTATTCCCCGACAAGCGACAATTCAACCCTTGCACTTGCAACCTAATCCAAACAACAACAACATCATCGAAGGGAACCTACTTCTTACGACGTTTCATGAGTCAAGGCCAAGAATTCATTGATTCCAAGCAACGGAGGTCAATGATACCTAAACGTAATGTTCCAGTGATCAACCTAAGACGTCCCTACGGAAATCCATACAAATTAGGACTGTGATTCAAAAAAAGCTCGCGATATTTGTCAATTTTTTGGGAAATTGTATTTGGCCTCAATTTCCCAGATTGCCACGGGAAACTGGGTGTACCTAGAAATAAAGAAGCGTAGATCGGCTTATATTATTAGGGCTAACTAACCCTAATTACCAGTCTATCACCATACATTTTACTTTACTACCAACATCATTGAGAGGCTATTCCAAATAGCCAAATCCTTCGACGTAATTTGCGAATCGATGAGTTAGTATGAAAACGGGTTTCTGCTAAATACTTGGAGAATGACGTTTTATGGAAGAACGAGTTCTAAAGGCCCGCTTTTATGGAGACTTGGGACTCCCTTAATGGAGTAATAAATCATAAAATTAGAAGTTAGTGAGCAGAAACTAAACTGATTTTATTCGTGGAAGGTACTATAAATATACAGATCGAATTATGACTTTCGCACCCTTGCCAAATAATAAGCCCCTCAGTCACAGGAGGTCAGAAACAGAGGAAGAGTACTTACCACCTAATCCTTCAGGGAACGAACCAGTTTCTTCGGACCCCATGTACGTTATTTCTTATGTGACGGCATAAATTCGATTTCCGCTGATAATCACGTAATTTATTAGAGGGCCAACTAACGATTAAGGACCCTCCCGAAATGTGGGTCAGGAGGGCTGATGGCGCGCACAAAAACCCGTCCTCTGTCCATCAGAGTTGTGCAACTCCGAAAGTTCAGACTTGATCATGATCGGGCCACAAAAACGCGCTATTGATGGAAACATTTTAGTGTGAAACCAGATACTGTTAGAATAACGTGTTACGAGTAGTACTTTAATGTGTAGGTGAATAATTAATTAGTTTCATCATGGTTTAGGTGAACCTTTCACCAACATCTTTTTTGTCAGAATTATGAACAAAATCGAGTGGAATACCCCTTCGTTTTAAATCTCCCAGTGGGATTGCCCTAGACGTAAGAAAATCGTACAGAAAAAAAGCCCGACCTCCAAGTGAAGGCAGGTCTTCCCAAACGGAATTTCCCAAAATCTCGAGCCCCGCTGGCGCTCGCACAGATCCCTCAGATCGTACGAGAGAAACTTCAAGGATTTTAGAAAATGTTAATGGGATAAAGCATTATCCTAATGACGCGCATTTGTGGAAAACGGAGAATGGAAACGATATCCCTCGATATTTCTATCAATCTAATACGAATCCCGATGAATGTGCCACACTCAAGGACGGACACCTAATTTGATGACTACGTAAGATCTCGGATCGTAGATTGTATTATAATTTAGTTGATAGTTGGTCTTGTAGCGTTTTTGAGACGAAAAAAGGTATATCGAGCAAATGTATAATCACTTCGAAACGAATCGTAAACTGAACTAACATTACAATAAATTGGGGATACTACAACCCTACAACGTCGTTTTTGTACCTGTTACTTACATACATTTTTCCGATTTCTCATCCTAGGATCTCCATCTCTTCACAAGAATAAGCCACCGAAGACTCACCTGAAACAAATCATAAGTAAGTATTGAGTAATTTGTTGTAATAAATTATTATAGTCTTCAATAATAATTATTGTGAACCAAGGCAATTTTATTGTGATCGAAATTAATGTATTCATTTAGTTTGAGCTTGGGCACACGCAACCCGACAGCGATGAAATTCATAGGGGACCGTCTAGGAGCTGACCCTCACAACCACTGAAGTTGATAATTATCGGACTGTAAGTTATTATAGTTTTTGACCAAAGACAGACACGAACCAAAATTGTTTAAAAAGCTGTGAAACCAAAAAAGTATGTGGAAATTGTTGTTCATGAGGAGACATTTTCTTCATTTCTTGCACGAATACAATGCTTTCCTAACTTAATTATGTATAAAATAAATACACACCGACTAGTACCTAATATCAATATATCTACTTATTAGTCTATATCCGGGTTGGTCTTCTTTAAAACAAATAATGTTCAAAACACTAGTTTTAAACAAACCACAAAACAACAAAACGACAAAAACCACAGTGATTAAAACTTGTGTTTTAACAAGTGTTTTATATGTTTAAAACATTAATTAATTAATCAAACATTAATTGAAAAAAACTGATTTATTTTTACATGATTAATTTGTATTTTTGTCTGGTTCAAGTTCCCAAATGTGGGGACGAGAAATATCTGGATCTGGAGTAATTTCCTCACTTCAAATTCAAGGAAGTGTAGGGAGAGGAAGTACAGAGAACATTGACTCTTTACTTATTTTAAATTTTTACTTCATTTTTTACACAGTGGTGAGTGATAGTAAGCCTTGTTTCCGGGAACTGCTCGGACTTGAGGCACCCCTCAACGACTACAGCATTCATCGGAAAATAGGAATTAAGGCATTTTAATCGAAGAAACGGAGCTGGAGCCTATGGAAGTAGAGGTACTCAGAAATGTCAATCGTCGCTCCTCGCTTCGGCACGTGTTCATTGTTCATTCCAAAATTTTTTAACATGGAACATGTTTTTACGGAGGTAATGCGGGTTTGAGACACTGAGCGTATACTTTCTGCGTGC
>JAEMON010000009.1:24731463-24742446 GCA_030264115.1 Lygus lineolaris | reverse complement strand
GGTGGTGAAGGTTCCCTTATCACTACGGCAACATAGGGAGCATGAAATGTTGTGATGAATTGAGAGCTTTCCAACAAGTGGCGAACGATTTTCGAGGAATGAAAACTAAAGGAGTTGTGTACCCTTTCCTAGAAACGGGTTGGTTGTAAGCGAAAATCCAATTCGTAACACAATTTCATCTCGTTTCCGGGGTAAGGGCTCACGGCAGAAGCAGGTTCCCTGATAACAACTTTAATTAACCAAGAACGAACGAAGTTATCAATATGATCGTATGTAGGGTAGTCAATAATTTTTTCAATGAATAACAAATTGAGAATGAAAAAGTGGAAATACTGACTTTGGAAAAAACCGCAAAAGATCGAGGAACATAGGACTTTAACATTAAATGATATTTTATGTTTAGCAACATGATGGGCTTGACTCATCAACTCATGACTTTAATTGTCACGAAAGTAGCACGAAATTTGCAATCATTATCATTTATAGCGTATAAGGTAGGTACCTAAAACTAATATTAGCTGTAGTTAGTTTTAATTCCAACAAGAATAGTTTCAATTTACTACCAGAAATCGGGAAACCCAGAAATCGGAAGTGTTTTTTTTTTTAACCTATTTCCTGTAGTAGTCACCCCATCAGTCATCTTCAAAAATAGTTCCACCACTCTGAGAAGATGAAAACATGTGTATGTTGGGAATCAGCTCGAATTCCCCTCTAAAGAATTCCACATTAAAAAATTAAAAAACCTCTAATTTTATGGAAAAAATTAGTTAAAACCGGTTAACATTGCCACCAAAAAATGAGCTTAGATTGTTGTCATTCTTTGGAGCAAAGTCAAAGTTTTGCTTTGTTTTCTTCTTTGAGTTGGGAACCAAGACAAACCGCATGACTGTAACTGGTATTTTTGTCAAGTTAGATAAATTGGCACAGTGGCATAACAATGCTGACTAGAAACACGCATTTTTAGGGAATACTAGAAAAAACAATAAATACATCCCGGACCGCAATTTCACTTCTCTACTCCACAACGTACACATTTTTCTTATTCCCACGGTAAGAAGGACCAGGGTGAACCAAGATTGCGCCGAAATTCTCATTCCTGAGCTCAGACGGGTGAGCTGGTTGCGAGGGGATGTAAGAGATTCCTTCATTCGAAATCTAGAGAAGAGAAAATGAAATACTCCAAGAAGGTGGAGGGGGAAACGGCGTCGGAGAGTGATCCATGGCAAACGCAGCCTTTTTGAGTTATACCTCGTGCTTCTTATTAAAGAAACTCACTCCTGCCAATACCATTGTTTGCAAGGGCACCTGTTCGCTTATTAACCCTCCTCCTTCCCCCTTCCATACCTCTCCAACCTGACTACATACCTTTTCCTACTTTCCTACAAACTGACTCCCACAATATCTGCCCCCCTTCCCTTTTTTCATAATTGGAACTCCCGCAATCTCAAGACGCTGCCGAAGGGGTTTGGGAAATAAAGGAAGAAAATTTAGGGAAACGGAAAAAAACAATAGCTGGTAGATGGGAGACTGTGGAAACTGCACCTGTTACGCTGGTCGGGCATCGGTCTAATAAAATATTTCCATTGCCCTTAAAAGTGGCAGGTAAATTGCAAATTTTAAATTTTTGAGTTTATCACTAACCCATTGAGGTACTGGCTCCGGGCATTGTTACTTACTTTAAAAAATACGAGGGGTTTGTAAAAACTATGTTTCTGTTATTCTTTCACAATTTCACTGAAACGAACATGTTTCACTTGCTTAAATGTGCTTCGACAATTTAAATGCCCGAACCACAGAAACCGGGTCGACATCTGTTGCTGATGATAACCTCCCACTCCGCGGTTCATCATCCACCGACTCACACCCCCTCAAGAACGATGTAACACCATCAGCGTACCACTCCATTTTCCTCGACGTTTCCGAATAAACTTGCCTCAAGTTACGACGGATTTCTATAAGAGATTCGCCTTTCGCCGAGAAAAAATTAATTACGATTCGCAATTCGGTGGTAGGCATGGGTTCAATTCAATTGACAACCATACAGTAAATAACTCCTAGAAATTAGTAACCATAACCTAGAGCCCTGAAACATTTACACGATAATATATCCTCAACAATGATACGCCCCCCCCCCCCCCCCCCCCCCCCCCCCCCCCCCCCCCCCCCCCCCCCCCCCCCCCCCCCACACACACACACACTCACACAGTTCCCTCGCAATCCTTTTTTTAAATAAAGGAAACTTAATTTTTACACATCCCGGGTATCTGAAGGGGGTAACCACGCAAACGTAGAATCTTGTCACACTTATAACTTCCATGAAATTTCAAACTGATTTGGCTTAAAAATTGAGTCTTTGGATAATATAAAAAATTATATTATTGAGGTTTTATATGTATTGTATACTAAGATCATGTTACGGTCATACGAGGAGCTTCTCGTCAGCAACTCGCATATCCATCGCTATGACCCGAGCAGTAAAAATATAATGTCGAATTTTAGGTAATTGTGAGTTGCATAAAAAATGTACAATGAACTATAAAAATGCTTATTTTCTACCCCGTACACCCAATCTCGACTAACAATTCAGAAAGAAATGTACATTTTCCCGTACTTATCTACTGATTTATACCTCAAGTAGGTAGGTATGCACTGGTACTTTATTTTTTAGAACATTAAGGGAATATTGTTATTTTTATGTTTTAAACCCCTTTTGGAAAGAGGAAAATTGAGTTGTACGGCTTTACGTCAGCAAAACACTGGGCATGAGTGTTCTGTTTTTATTTAGTATACGCACCCAACCCGGGCATGAGTCATACCGGGCGCTATATCATACCTATATCGTACGCTATATATCATAACCATCAAGAGACGAATTTAAAATTCTTGATTAATTTGGAGCGGAGATTGCAGAATTCATTTGATATATGCAGTCCCTTTGAAGTATTAACTACTAACCTGAAGTGGATATAACAATCAATATAACAATATCGCGGAATATTACAAACTGTTTCATCGTTCAACACCAGCTTCCCACGCAACGGTTATGCAAACGCATTCAAATTGAGTAGGTAATGGGATTAGAATGAATGATATCTACGTCCTTTTCCTTTTCCCCCCAAAATTTGCCAAGTCACCACCGCAACACCACTTGTTTCGGTCATATCTCCTCCTGCCTCCGCGATCTAGGTTATTTTGAGGCTCCTACGGAAACACTCATAATAGCAGAGAGGTCTCCATTCACAGGTTTGAAAGGTCAAATACTATTTTATATTACCGTGGACTCCATTGTCTTAATACGCGTCTAACGAGCGAATAGGAAAAAGATAGCTCATTTCCGTGTCAAGGACGTCTGTTGGATCGAGAAGGGCACCCGAATCCCATTTTAATTCCGGCCGGAGGAATGCGAAACTACTGCACGTTTTCGAGTGAGTTCTGATTGTGAGGTATGCAACTATTACCACAATGGATATGGACTATCTCGGTTAAGTCCGATAATAGAGATAGTTGGAAGATAGTCTCAATCTTCTCTCTTTTGAACAAAATTGAGTGAGGACCTAATTCATCGAGCCTGTAGTTGGAACCTCGTCAGACTAGAGATCTTCAAGTACAAAGTTCTTATATTGCTTCCTCACTACCGAAGGTTTTACATTTACATTTTCGTCCTCCAAAATCAACATTTATTTACTTCCTAAAGGCGAATGAAGAGTAGTCCGCATCTTTACTCAATCTGAACCCATTTCTATATCATGTACCTACCTACGTACCTGACGAATATGTAAGTAAGTAGATTGGTGTGTAATATGAAAGCAAATTTTGTGGGCGAGTGAATTTCGTTTACTCGATTCCTGTAGGAGGGAAGGTACATTCATAATAGATGGAAAATCAAATGATACTACCATAAAATTCGAGTCTTCTTCCCAGCCCCGAAGAGAATTTAAAAAAATAGTTATTCTAAATAAATATGTAAGTACGATTCGTATGATAAGCTCAAGGTTTCATTCACCAGCATCGAGCTGTTTATTTCATGGTCGTCAACAAAACTGACAAAAAGCGGTCCGAAACGTGGAGCCTCGGTGAGATGAGGGTTTAATGAGTGGACGGAACAAGGGGGGCAATCAGCCTATCGGAAGATAAACTGACATCTTATCGGAGATGACACCATTGCCAATAAACGCAGATAAAGGTCCTCTTCCGAGGGAAGGCCAGATCACTTCGACAGATTTTCTGGTAAATCTCGTGATCGACAGATGAAAACATCTGACTTCAAAATATTATCGCATTTGACCAACGTATGCCGTAGAATTTGGTACCTCGAAAATAGTTTTCCCCCTATCCACAATGAGAAAATGTTTTCAAATTCATTAGGTTGTAGAGGCAGAAACGATTTGGTTTGGAAACGATGTGTATTTAGTCGTAATAAACCTACTTCTTAGCTGAGTCCGATACATTTTATATGAGGCCGATCGCAATTACAACGCTATGAAGATGCAAAGAGTCCCTCCCTCTGTGGTCTCGGATAAGACATGAAGGTAAAATCTATGATCAAAGATCAGAAAGAATGCTGGTATATTCGACTTCAAATTGGTTCCCGCCCATTATACGAAAACTACCCTTATAAAGGGGTATTCCAGATGGTCGGAATGTTGCATTTTCGACTTCAAATTCGGATTCAGCGCGCTTGAAACCCCGACTACTAGTTAGCAGCTCAAAATTACCTGTAGTTCGACACAAAACGGGCGGTATCGAGGGAACTGAGGGTCGTGAGAAACGGTGGGCTGAGGAAAGTGAAAATCAAAAAGAGAGTAGGTAACAATGGGAAACATGCATGGGTCGGAATTTTGCATGATGAACCTCAAAATCTGATTCGGCGCCCTCCAAAACCCCCTGGTGCCAATTTTCAGCTTGAAATCAGGGCTGGTTTGCCCAGAAAATGGGTTGAAAGGGAGCGCGTGACGTCATTTAGGTTCCGCAAAAGGGGGGCCCAGGCAGGAGACCGTCCGTCAGTGGCTTCACAATTTATTCATCGAGCTCGAATGAAAAACGTCGGCCAAGTTGGGTGGGCAGTATAGCTTCATCATTTTTGTAACATGGACGTATAGAATCGGTTAGATCGGTTAGTGATCATTTCAGCGTAATTGGTAGAATAGTCCCGAAGTTACAACTATGACAACAAATTTAAAGTTTGCGCTTGTGCAGTAGCTATTGATCCAACTGTGATGAAATTCATAGGATGAGTCAGCCCCACTACCCTCCGATTTTGAGCGAATCCATTAGGAACGAAGATATCGTAGTTTCAAGAAATTCGCGTTTGCACATGCATACTCGCTACTAGTGGTCTGATGGCGATGAAATTCATAGGGGACCCTCTAGGGTCTAACTCGCATAATCCCTGAAATTTCCACCGAAATTGGTCGAACCGTAGCTACGCCTATGACAACATATTTCAACATTGCAGTTGCGCAGTAGCTATTACTGATGAAATTCATAGGTGATCGTCTTATAGGCAGCCCCCAACTACCCTCCAAATTTGAGCAAAATAGGTCAATTATGAACTGAGATACCGGGGTTTCCGGAAATTCACGTTTGCGCATGCGCTCAGGCTACTAATAGTAATAGATGAAATTCTAGCGGATCGTTACGGATTACGGGGCTATCCCGCACAATCAAACAATGCTTACACAACAACAACAGCGACAATGCTTTGCTTGAACATTTTATGCGGACTTTCTTTCTTTCCACTTATATTTTTTCCACTTCTATTTCTAATTTTCTAAATGTATTGGGCTTGCCCGTGTTGATTAAATACTCGTAAATAAATAAATAAATAAATCCCTGAAAATGTTACCAAAATCGGATCAAAATTGATGGCTGTGGCAATGTGATGCAACCAAATTTGTCCAGGAGGCCCTGAAACGCAAAATGCGAGTGGAAATTTTGGAGCACAAACAAATTTTTCTTTTCGAAAGTGAAAACAAAGCTTCCTCTGCCTTGCAAACTCGGGTGCAAAATAACCATGCAAGTTCCCCATTCGGTAACTGCCGGTCAGCGAAACGACGGTAGTTAGGAACAAATTTATAAGAAATCTGTTCGTAAACATATTCTTGGAAATTTCGTTATAAGTGTTTTTCTTAACATTAGTCTAGATACGTTTCTGATATGAGATGGTGCGGCCTTGAGGAGTCATTTTCCGTTTCTGAGAAGTTTAGTTCTGTGTGGGCAGCTGGCGACCTAGTGAAACGAAATTCATGTGGAACAGGATCAATTTCCACTTCGAATTCTCGGTAGTCCCTTTCACGCTGCACCGTTTCCAGTCGCGACAAACTCAAAGTTAAATAATGGGCGACGCCTGAGGGCGCTTCGCGGCGTCCCGGCGCCCGAAAAAAAGGTCGGAAGCTGCGCCCTTGGCTCACGAAACTAGTAACCAAACGTCTCACGGAAGTAGAACATGCCCTCAAAATCGTAGAACTGATTCATAGGAACAGGTTCTAGCGATGCCATCAATCATCTGGCGCCTGCTCTTCACGCCTTGCCTATTTCCCGTTGGTCGCGGAGTTTTCTAGAGGATGATAATTCAACTTGAGGGCGCCTGATATTGATAGTCAGGTGTCAGTGCAGTGGGATAACGGTGACGCGAAAAACGAGAGTCGAGTCTATAACACACGATTCATCAACCAAATGCTTTTTTTCAAATCCTACTCTAACGAACGAAGTTCCACTCATGCAGTATGACCCAATGAGCTCATTTTCCTTCTAGTTTCAACGACATTGAAGTACGACTTCATACAATTTTGATGCGCTAGGTATTTTACAAGAAATAATGCTGATCTGATTCCAAATTTCCTACCAAAAGTTACTATACCTACTAGGGATGGGTATCGACCAACGGTTAATCGATTAATGGCATCAACGATTATTTCATCTGGATTAATCGATTCACCGATTAATCGGGCCTTAATAATCGATTAATCGATTATTTCAAAAAGGTTGGGAAAAAATTGGGAAGGTCGTACGTAGGTACAATGAACCACGTAATTTATTACGTCAAAAGTAAGAATACACTGTATTTGGCTCACTGTTTGGCAAAGGTAGGCGAGTTAATACATTTCATCACATGCCTATCGACGTAAATTGTGCAAAGCTCAACCGAAAATGCCGTATTAAATCAGAAGAAAACGGAGTATATTTCTAGAGAAATAAAAATCGCTACGTTTTTCGACAAAAAGTTAATATTCCCACAAAAAAAGTCACTGTAAACCAAATTTCTGACCTCATTTTCTGAATTTCACAAAGTAACATATCGACCAAATCCTAGATGAGGGAAATATTGGGTTTCCAAATACAGCCTCGACGCCAAATTCCAACATTTCGAAAAAATGAATAGGTACCTACTTATTGCGAATAATTATAATTTATCAAGAAACCATTTCTTCAAAATGAAATTTCATCAATTTTATTCAATCACAACTGTACTGCCGATATAGCTATCGCTCAAATAATTGTTTTTACTCCCTTTCGGTGGATTAAAATGGGGAATCCACCAATTATGACTTCAGAGTAAATTTTAGGTGCCTTGGTGACAGATTCCTCAAGCCAGGTGGAAGTGACTTGAAAACCTGGAAAGCAATGAAGGTAGTGTTGCTCCTTTGAGTTGTAGTCAACCGTAACCGCTCAATGTCAGGATCCCCGCGATGCCTAGTGTTGTACAGATATGTGTTGATCCAACAAATTCGTCCAAACTGGCTCTCATGAAGGTTGCTAGCTATATATAGGGAACATAATATCGCCAAGACACCCTCTGAATATGGGATTTAGCTAACGCTTGTCCTGGTTTTCTCCATTATTCTCATTGCAACTTTTTGTTTCATCGATGTCTTTGACTGCAAGTGCGTTGCCCAGATAAGAATAGTATTGCGAATAGAATTGTGAAGAATACACAAATAATGGTTGACAATCTTAGAAGGGACTTTTTCCTCAAAAGATTTCAATCTCCCACAAGTGCTTTGAAGGCTCTGAAACACCCAAAGGTTCACTGGGAACTATTCAAATCGCGTTGAGCCTGACCTCCGGTCGAAGTCTCGTTTCACAGTCAAATATGGTCCGGGAATACGCATTTAAAATAGCACTTTTTTTCTTGTCCTTCTCATCAAATATGTAAGTACGCACGGATCAACCACCTCGGAGCTGTCCCCAGGAGAAGGAAGCGGCGTGATCTACTTCTTCGTCTTTCTAAAGATATTTTTTCTTTTATTCGCGCCTCTAAAACCCAGCACCCAAAAACCTTAAAAGCATATCTAGTAGGTTGGAACGTTCTGGAGAGTTCCGGACTTCATCTTTATCAATTCGGATGGAGGAAAAGACGATGGTCTATTCGACCTATTCTATCCATCCTTCATTGTCAATAGACTTCAGGGCGGGCACCACAGATTTGCCACTCTTCATAATGAACTTCATAGTTTTACTGGGAAACTACATTAGTAATGCCTTACGTAGAACTCTTTGAACACAATTTCATTATAAAAACAACAGCAAACTATTACACAACCTTTACAATTATTTCCAAATAAACTGCTCTGGTAAAAATGGTCAAAGGTGACAAAGTTGTTCTAATCTTCTATGTTTGGTTTCCGCACTCATGAGACAAACTTCAAACTATATTAATGTAAAAAATATCAATTTGCTCACTTTTGAACTTTCTGAATACGATCTAGAATAAAAATCCGAAATGTTAAATCCACCAGGTATTTCAGTAGGTATGTGTGTTTGTTTCTGCCAGCCGCTATAATAACTCTACGGCCCAAAGGTTCAAAATCGCTGAAATGTTGATGGTAGTCCGGGGTAAGGCTCTTGTCCCATATGAATTTCGTAGCATTCGGATCAGTGTTAGGGACTGCGCATGCAGTCTTTGACCACCTAATTTCCCAACTCTGTCTTCAACATGCCTTCCCATACGAAATCTATATATGTTACCTACTGTCTAAAAAAAAAAAAAAAAAAAATCCATGGATGTTTTCTTCATTGTTTTTCAATGTCTATTTGAAAACTTGATTTAACGTATTTCTTGATCACCTATACCGGAAACTTGATACCTATAATGAATTCTCAAATAATTCAACGATTTCACGAACTGTTTTCGCGGTCCAATGATTATCGCTGAATTGAAGTCCAACTATACATATTTGAAATAAGCTCAAAATTCCCTAAAATAAATCACATTTCATAATTCATGTTACAAATCGGTTCGAAGTGCCAATAAAAACCGAAAGACTGCTATAACTGGAAGTTTTGGATTTCCATTATTTGTAGAGGTGTACACCATCATACTTTCTTATAGCTTGAAATGTTGTTCAACGTTTTGAGAAATATTTGAAAAAAAATTGGGTCCTGTCTGTGGTGGTCACAGGCTGAACGCCGAAAATATAGGTAACAGCTGATTTTTAAGCATTTTCATGGACTTGTGGACACCCCCCCCCCCCCCCCCCCCCCCCCCCCCCCCAAGCCCCAAGTAACAGTAAAATTCTAGTATTGAATGGGTTTGTATTCGTTCCCTTAGACTGAAAAAAATGAAATATCTTTCCAGCTCTATGACGATCCTGGTGGATACCTAGATATTTTTGAGGTACCTACTACCTAGGTACTCTTTGCTAATTTTCCGAAATGTGCCCGCTTTCGACGCTGTACCCAAAATTTTTTCTTTGAATAATTCTTTTAATGCATTTATTCGGCAACAATACAGAAGTGTTTACCCGAAACTTTCCTCATACATCTACTCGGTACCTATCTATAGGTAGGTAGAGAATTTACCAAGCTTAGTCCTAAAGAGCTGGACCACATAAGAATAGATGCATTACGAAAACAGTGCAGCATGTTGAAAATTTCAAGAGTTGTACTTTAGTGTTCGTGAGCCCTAATAATATGATCTTCTAATGTATTTCTTCTTCCTTCACTTTTTCAGTCGAGTAGATAAGGGGAAACAATGAGCTTATAAATAGTTCAAGTACGTAGTAAGTAGGTAATAAGACCTAAATCTCTGATGATATAAGTTTTCTATAAGCACCGTTACTTAGCCCCACTATTAATGAATAACTCAAGAGCTGAACAAGAAACTAACACACCTAATACTACCCATGATTTGTACAGGGCCCCGCTGAGGCTACGGGTGCCAGAACGTAGGACTAGAGAGCATCGTAGGTAGGTATATGTACCCGCAATGTGGTTGTGGTTTACTCTGTCGAAGAATGTGCGTTGCCAGCAACTAGCTCCTCAGTTAGTCCTGGATCACGTCGTTGTTGGTGGGGCAATATCACTCTGCAAGTTTGTTGAAGGGAAGAGATTGTATTTATGCAAGACAATAAGAGGTCCAGCAGTTGATCATTATAATCATAGATTTTTTTTTTATATGGATAATTAGGTTGTAGAACACATTGTAATTTCAATTTTTTTAATATTTAAAATTTTATCTAAGTACTTAAGATTTGTAGGTACACAGGTTAGGTGTGCTTCGAGAATTCATAGCAGTATGGGGAAATTTCGGGAATTACCACGCATATTTTTAATGTAGACTGGCAGAGACACGCTCGCTAAGCTCGCTCAACAGTTATCGCTTTATTGCACACATTCTTCCAGCAACCGTTCGTCAAACGATGCTTTTCAGTGTCGGTACGTAAGCCCTATCAGTGCACAATTAGGGCAGACGTTCTCGCTTATTACAAGTTGAATCCGGAGCTTGTCGGACTTCCTAGTCCTTCCAGCACCGCTTGACATTAAATTGAGTGACCTGAGCCTGATCCCCGAACATAAATAATACATATAAGTAGGTACGTCAGTACACGAACATTAAATGAAGGGATCCAATGATTCAATCATAACTAGGGACAGAGTTCACAATCGATTGTTATTTTGTGCATGTCTTGGTCACAGAACAGAATAATATCCTCCTTCCTCCTATACATCATGGATTTGAGTGGTGTGGGAGGGGGGGGGGGG
>JAEMON010000009.1:24671339-24683100 GCA_030264115.1 Lygus lineolaris | reverse complement strand
ATTTCTTGAATGACTTGAAACTTGGCGGTACCTAAATTTATGATTTCAAGTTATTTTTCTTTTCTTCCTCTGCGAGTTGGATATAATAACCCCAGATTATCGCAGAGAACGTGTTTTTAAGGTAAGTAATTATTTTCTGATTTCTGTCATTGGCAACAGACAAAAATGAGGCCGATGAATTTTGTAGTCTTCTCCAACCGTAGGAGGTACTTTACGAGTTTACTTGCACTTACTACCTACCTACCATTTTCGCCTAGGGCCTACTCACAAAGTAGATACCAAAATAGGTAGATAATGTACGTGTACAATATTTGTACCTGTAAACTTGGTACAAGCAAACCTCACCCCCCCCCCCTGCGGGCGGAATCACACAGAGACAGACTAGACTACACCAAATAACCGAGTCATAATCGGTTCAAACAAAGCTTGAGCATGAATTTGATGCTTGACAATCAGCGGAAGCTAATACGACGTCTTAATACGGCATTAAATATGTATCCCGTTTCTAAAGGAGGGGGATTGAAATGTTCTTTTCACAGGATTCCAATTTGCAAAAATCTAATTGAAAAGTAGTGAAATCGCCCTTTTACTTTCTAACGACGACATTAGGTTTGTTTGCTCCAGACAGTCCAGAACCAGTGCCGGATTGAACCGCTATCCGAAAAGGGATGGGGTAGAACGATCCAGAATTGTGTCTGCCCGAGTGAGCTCCTGATGTTTAGGGAGGGAGTGTGGGAGTGATTGAGCGGAGAAAGGGAGCGATTTGGTGGAGGGAGGTTTGTCCATGTAAGAACATCGAGTGCGCATGCGCAATAGAAAAAATCCGGAACTGGTAGAACTAGTCCCGAATGGTCCCTGACTGTCTGTCCAACCAGCCCAGCTTTGATCCCGGATACGTTCTGGCACTGTGTGAGTGCGCTGTAGGGGCGTGGCCTGGATAGAATGGTTCTGGACTGTCTATGCTAGGGATTCCCAACCTGGGGGGCGCGAAGGGTCTCCAGGGGAGGCGCGATTGGGGCCCATGACAACGGTTTACTCCTAGGTAGGTTATAGGTTGGAGCGTGAGTGTTTATCATCATGAGTTGGCACACTCCACTCCAATCAAATTCCACAGCTGATGCGATGTGAGGTGAAGGTGTTTAGAACAGATGTTATCAAAGGTCGTCGCAGAGCTGAGGCTGACACATTTGATAATCGTGACGGGTCTCATATTATTTATTTGGTGTTCTGTTGCCTATTGGTTATTTACGAGAAGAATGCCCCTAAGAAGTCTTACAGCGAAGATTATATCAAGTACGGATTTCTGTTTATTAATAAAGATGCCATTCAGAAGCCTCAGTGTGTGGTGTACCATACCATTTTTAGTAACGACACGCTTTGTCCTGCCCGCCTGGAATCAGGAAGTTATATTTCCCTTGCAACGATTGGTTGTACGTGAAAAGCATCAGAAAATTCTGACTTCCTCGGCCCTCACTGACCCCCTAACAGAAATTTGAAGCTCGCGGTAGGAGGCCCACAGCGCCCGCGAGGAGCACTCTCGCTTGTAGGAACACCCTGATTTCTTGACCCCAGAAGCTTGTAGGAACGCAGTTGTTGTGAGCTCCTATCTTTTGACAGGGTTCCTACTACAGCTTGTTAGTAGGTCTTTCATATAGGAAATAGGGCGCTCTTTCCAAGGGTACCTATATTTATTTAATTTCGCACAGTGAGTTACAGGAGTTATGGGTGTTTTTCTGATATAAGCTCAAAAGAAGAAACAAAATCAGAAGTGAAAATACCTACTCACGAAAACAAGAGATTTAAAAAAAAACTCTTGGGGAAAGTTTTTGTTGAAAATTAATTGTAGATTCGATTCTTGAAGTCTCCCAAAGCCATGTAGACATGGACCTGGAAGGAGATGAACCGGGTACCCACCCCTTCCCTCATCCATCGCCGTGGGTGCCAAATAATGGTGTTGAGATTGGGTACTCTAGATGGTGCAGGGATCGAGGAGGCGGGCATCTGGGTGTGGCCTCAGCAGATGAGTTGGAGGGGGCCTTCACATAAGTGAGAGCAGTGGGATTGTGGCCCATCCTAAGCCACGGTACTTGGAGGGCATGATTAGAGAGTTTAGGAGACAACGCTTGTCCTTCGCCTTATACTAGAGCAAGCATATTTGAGATGCTAACCTTTTTTGACATCGAACAGTGGCTCAAAATATGGTTTCCCAGACAAAAATATGGAAATTTCTTGCTGATTCTGAACCGTAATATAATATAAATATACCTAGAAAAGCTAATTAGCTGCGATATATTTTTGAAATATCACAGATGGAAAGTTGAAGTCCTGAGAGTTCGCTGTCGACTGAGACCAACGCCAGCTCACCAACACACTAACCATGATTTTTTGTGATTTTTCGAAGATTTTTTTTTTTTAATTGTGAACCCGGAAAGAGTCGAGAAAACTGGAAACTTTGAAAAATCACCACAAATTATGGCTATGTACTTACTTGTGTTGGTGAGCTGGCCAATCATCTTTTGAGTGACACATGGTTGCCGGATGAAATCGGTTATAACTTGCGCGGATTATATGTGCATCTGTTGGAGCCCCGCACCTTTCCAACGTTGTCTGCTGAGTCCTCGCCAGTTTCCCTCAAAGCCCGGCACTATAGTATCGGTATCCATGAAGACACTCAACGGCATCCGTTAGTGACTTGCTAAAACTCCTTAATGGAAGAAGGCCATTGATGCTGTCACCCTCCAGATTCCAAGATTTTCACTCTGGGTAACCCGGTCCATCTCTTCTAGACCCATGAATCTAGAATCGATGTAAGGATTACTTCAAGTTGCTATTCATTAACTTGAGAACCCGCTTGAACCCAGTTTATCCAGTTGGAACCAACCTGTTACCTACCTAAATCTCTTACTACCACATCATCTTAATTTTGGTTGGTAGCTAGTATGACCATATGAAGTTCTAAAAAATCCAAAATGGTGCCCACCTATCAATATTAATTTCAATATCTACCTTATAATTAAAAGAAGAATGTGTGCTTGGAGGCCAACAATTTCTGTGCATTTTTTCGGCATTCTTCTTCAACAATTTCTGCATTCTTGGGCCAACTTCAAATAAGGGACTAGAATCGCCAAATATTTCCAAGTTTCTAAAAAAAGGTTATCTTGCATCACCATTTCAGGAATATCGAGATGTGGTTATTCTGAAAAATTTCAGAACGGTCCATTAAATAATTTATGA
This sequence comes from Lygus lineolaris, assembly GCA_030264115.1. Classification (NCBI taxonomy): domain Eukaryota; kingdom Metazoa; phylum Arthropoda; class Insecta; order Hemiptera; family Miridae; genus Lygus; species Lygus lineolaris. Next base: position 24,679,866 of record JAEMON010000009.1, on the reverse strand, counting down.
TTATTTCATTGGATACAATTCTATTAAAATCGCCAAAACTACTACTAAGTTATTGTTTATTTGAAAATATGCACAATAATCTCATGCTACATGTCTAAATCCCCCTTTCTCAATGTGCAGATTAAGATTACTTGTTGCAAATTCAGTAGGTCTACCAGCAGCCTACTGTACTTACACAATATTTTTACGTTGATTAGTGTTGTTCATTTCATCACTTTATTTCTAGGGGATTGATTTTGACTAGGTTTTACCCCATGGATGAATTACCAGTATCCTGCCCCGCGCTGGATCAAACCTTTAACAGTAAGATTCTCAAGATTTTGTGAAAACCACCGTGAGCGAAGTCAACATAATTTCAATCAATCATGGCTACGTCACGATCCAGCATCATTGCCTCGCAACTGAAGTCACGGAATGAGGACAAAAGAAATCGAGCTGCCCAGGAGCTCTACAGATATGTGAGTACCTCCTTTCAATGATTATCATTGCTAAGCAGAATATCTGTTGATGACACGGGGCTCAAAAGAAGAACATTTATGGGGTTAGCTTCATTGAGACACACAATTTTTCGGGGAGTAATTGAAAGAAATCTGAGTTAATGAAAAATGTTGTCTATTTCCACGAAAATAATGAGTGACAAAGTTAAATCGATTTTGACGGTTAGGCCATCATCATTAACAAACAGGACAAGGATTTCCTGTTTGTTACTGATGATGGCCTAACCGTCGAAATCGATTTAACTTTGTAACCCATAATTTTCGTGGAAATATACCATGTTTTTCATCAACGCCGGTTTCCTTTTATTGAAACGGGTTTCCACAACTTCATCGCAAGTGATTTTGTTCTTACCTTGGGGAGAGATGTGGTGGACTGAAGGCATGGTGATCATGGACAGACCGGCTGCTGTAATATCTCGCATCAGAGAAGTAGAGGTAAAAACTGACTAGATACAGGACCAGCAGAGATGCCAAGAGGCTTGCTGCCTGAAGAGGCCCAAGCAACTGATAAAGATGTATTCACGCTTGCATCCAATTGCCATGTCTTCCTTTTCTATCTAGTTCTCCTATGTACTTCTCAGTCCTTGAGCCGAAGGACGAGGGTAAAGTATTGATTTTTTTAGTAATCTGGAAGGCTTCTTTTTCGATCAGGAGAAAGTTTAAATAACAGGACATCTTATTATTGACCAGTTTCAGTTTATTGGGCCATCCTTTGTATTATTTTTCTCTTGTAACTAACCTAGATTACCAGCGATGATTATGCTTAAGAAACACTGCAATGATACCTACTCATTCTACAGATAAAATCTGAACTACGAGAGCTGTCGCCTGAAGAACTCACTAGTTTCATCGATGACTTCAACAACACTCACGTCTACCAGATGGTTTCCAGCAACGACATAAATGAAAACAAAGGAGGGGTTTTGGCTATCAGTAAGCAATTAATAGCTAGAATAGCTAGTTTTGAAGTTTAGTTCTATTACGTCCGGTTGCCCGGTGAACTGATGTGTAATGTTGGTTCGGCTTCATTATTTTTAAGCACCAAATCGGACAAAGCATTAGACAATGCATAGAGTATGTATAGGTAGTACCCCCTTGTTGCTCTCTGATGTGCAGATTGAAAAGTTGGATTTTGTTCTGATTGTACAGTAATGGATTAATTTACCCATCGTTATGCCCAGGGATCCTACTTAAACCACCGATGTTGCACTGTAGTTTGCCTGGCAGTTTACCATTTGTCTACTCTGAACGATATGAAAGAACAGTTTATAATAATTTTGTGAAAAATTATTTTGCGCCATTATTTAATACGTACTTACCATATCATAAATATAAATCGATTATCTGTTGGATACCTACAAATGCATGTTGAAAAACTACAGGTTTCCCTTCAGTGGGGAAACTTCGAAAGACTTTGGTCATATTCTTGAGGTTCTCCGCTATTCTATGAATTTTGATCTAATTCATTCTTCCAAGGGTTGGGTGTATGATAATGATTAATTTTTATGTGGACGAGATAATCATTGTAGTAAATAATTCATGAATAGCCAAGGGAATCTTTTAGACGGATGCCTATACATGCATCATGATTCATGATTTCCTATTTCTTTAAACAATGAAAATTGGTATTTCGTTGGAAACTTGACACTCCCCATGACGTTGTGATGGTTTTTCAGTGGTCCTCATCTCGACGGATATGGATAGTGAGAATGTCAATCGAGGTGCTGGTGGGAACAGCAAATATTCAAACTACCTGCGTCACCTCCTCCCCTCGTCTGACGCCAACGTCATGGAACTCTCGGCGAAGGCCATTGGACAGCTGGCTAAGATATCGGGTGCAAGGTCCGAGTTTTTTGTCAAATTTGAGATCCAGAAGGCTGTGGAGTGGCTTAGTGGCGAGCGTCAAGAACAAAAACGACATGCTGCAGTTAGTTACTATTTTCAATTCATTCCATCCAGCCAATATTTCCTAATGTCACGTTTAATTCAACAATGTCTGCTCTATCGTTCCTCGATAACTTTGTAAACATTTCAGGTGTTGATATTGCGAGAACTTGCAGAGTGCGTGCCTACGTACTTTTTCCAGCAGGTGCAGCTAGTTTTTGAACCGATCCTGTCAACTGTTCGTGATCCAAAACTCTCAATCAGAGATAGCGCTGTGAAGGCCCTTAGGGCGGCTCTAGTGGTCACTGCCCAGCGAGAAACTGCTAAACAAATGCAGAAACCAGCGTGGTAAGTGGATTTTTCCTTCTGAGTGGAATGACATACCAGAGACCTTATTACCAGCTCAATTTGTTCCTGATTGTTTGTGAGGACCCTTGATGACATTATTAAATCTTAAGGGTTAGTTCTTCTAGTGATAAGATTACAATTGTTGTTTACTGGGGAATCTGTCGTAACTAGGAAATCGAGTACAGGTGGTGAGCACTTTCAATGTAAGAACATTATCTTCAGGCCGTTGAGTGAATGCTTTTCGGCTTAGCTGAGGGGGCAGTTAGGTTGACCTTTGCACCTTGTTGGTTCGGACCTGCTAACGTATTCGGACTGATTGGGAATGGGGTCCACAGAAAAACAACCGTCTTCGCCGAGCTTTTGTGAAATGTATTCACATCATCAGGGCCTGCGTAATAATGACAACAGTCTCCCTTAACGGCACAATTAAGAAAAATGATTAAGGGAGACGTTGAAATTATTGATCAGGCCCCGATGATGTGAATACATTTCACGAAAGCTCGGCGAAGAAGGTTGTTTTTCTGTGAACCCCATTCCCAATCAGTCCGAAATACGTGTTCATCTGGGTCGATCTCCATAATATCAGGGACCTGCTAACAATAGAGGTTTCCAGACACAGTAGCGTCAGATGGGAATCCGCCAGAGGGTATTATTTAACCAATTTGTGCTAAAATTGAATTTTTATTTTCCTGTGGTTAGGTATAAACAGTGTTACGATGAAGCTAAGCCAGCATTCGACGAGATCTACTCGCCTCGGGAGAAGAGCGTGAACAGAGACGATCGAATCCATGGATCACTTCTGGTTCTCAACGAACTGATGCGGTGCAGTAATGCTAAGTGGGAGCACAAGTATCACGACCTCAACAGGAAACTGTGCTCTACTCCTCATCACCAGGTAAATTTGAATACAGTTGCACTACTCTATACTTCATAGATTCAAAATACCTACGTAGTATAAGGATTGATCAATTTTATTTTATAGTAATTAAGCAGGAAACATCACGGAACGTGTAACGACTTCGTGATGGCTTTTGCTGTCAAGGGGAACTTTGTTCTCTTTCTCCAGCTCTGAAAAATTATTCTACGAGTATTTCAGGCTATACGCTGGTAACGCCGCAGTTGCTACCTATTGCTGGGCCAATCGTGATGCAATTCACATTTATATGCAATCATCTTGGGTTCAGCCTCAACTACCTTCCTAATTAGGTCTTGGTAAATCTTTTGTTGTTGTTGAAAATTCGCGTTTGTGCCTGCTCACACACTAGGATTGGTCCGAGGCAATGAAATGTATCTTGGGATTACCAATCTAGGACAGTCCCTGGAAATGTATTAAAAATCGGACGGATAGGATCACTGTTTTTAACAAGAACAAGGAATTGACCATAGGCAACAAACATGTTACCAAATTTGTTTGAAACAAAAAACGTTGTATAAGTCATTATTCGGTAGAGACTATGTAGAAAATGTCCTCCAAAATAGAAATTTGAGTTTTCCGAACATATTTGGTTCCGTGTCTATCCATTGATCTGATTTTTTAGTTTGGTTTTACTGTAGTCAATTTAGTCCGGGACAAATCATTCGTACTAGCCATTCAACCGATTTTGATCAAAAATGAAATTTGATCCGGGATTGAGCAAGTTAACACTAGACTGTCCTCTTTGAATGATGGCAGCCTCTGCGCATCCACAAATGATCAACCTCTCATGACCAAACGCTCCGTTTTATCTCAGATTTGGAGGGTAGGCCGCTGGGGACTGAGCTCTAGATAATTTCACGCGATACATAGGCGATTGGCTCGCTCTAAACACCCTAGAATACCTTTGTATTCCAATGCCTTTAGCCTGGTCAACATATTCCACTTCATGTTCATCCCATTTTAGTTTAGTGACTCTTCCAGTTATTAAACAGTTTGGCACATAAGACAAGCCTAGTACAGGATTCCTATTACTAGGAACATTAATTTATAAGTGATGTGATGAATCTCTCCTACCACTTTCCCAGAAGAATTGACTGTCCTTCACTACCGAGGGTGCTCTATTATGTTTGCATAACCATGAAGTTTTGAGGGCACGGAGAAGCTTTAAAACTATCCGTGCTAGCAAGGGAAATCTACTTATTGTACCTACCTACAACAACTGGTTTCTCATTTAATTTAATTTTCAAAAATTATTTTGCCTATTGCTTCGAGTAACTACAAATGCTCGCAATCATCTTTAGCATTGTAAAATTCATTTTGGTATTGGCACATACCTTTCACGTTATTCCCTGGCAGCATAACTACAACAAGCTCAGAACAAAGCAATAAATTGTAATGAAAAATGTTTAATTGTCCCATTCTAAGCTTACATGTACGTACCAGAGACATCTCCTATACGCTTGGGATTGGTACCTAGTGAGTCGATCAGGCAATCGTCATTATTTTTATTATTCATTCTACAGGACTCATTACCATTTCTTCAAAAGATCCGACTGCCAGTGTTCTTCAGCAAATCAAAAACTTCGGATTCTGAATCCCTCTTAAGACCTCCGTTAGTGGAGGATCCGATTTGTGAGAGCGCCGCCTGTCGTTGCCTGATTGCTGAGAATTTCGACGAAATTTGTCTCTCCGTATTGACTCAAAGGGTTTCAAGAAGCCCTTTCATCCACCACACGTTGTTATCCATATTGCCACGGTTGGCTGCATTCAACCGCCAGAAATTTGTGGATTTGTAAGTCGAATTCATAAAAATCATCTATTGATAATAAGTAATTAATCAATATTATTCTCTCATGGCGATAAGTGACAATTTTCTGTACTTAATTTCACTCTGCTACTTAGTCCGTAATCATGCACTTACTGACCCTGACCTCTTTCCTTTGATGACCAACATTTCATTGGTATTTACGAGTATTTTTCTGTCAGGCATTTACAGGCAGTGATGGTTTACCTTCAGGCTACAGTACGACAGAAAGACCGAGATAGGGCACCAGTGGCTTTCATTGCACTTGGTTTCATAGCAGTGGCTGTCGAGATGGATATTAAACCTCATCTCCAAAAAATCATGGAGGTTGTGCGGGTATCCATGGCCAACAAAGAGACTGGGAGCGGGAAAAAGCGATTGGAGCCTGCTCTGTTTGGTTGTATCACTTTGTTGGGCAATGCGGTCGGCGATATGATAAAAGATGATATTAAACAACTGCTGCCCTCTATGTTTGCTTCGGGTCTTAGTCCAGCCCTCACCACGGCACTTCGAGAGCTAGCACGCACTATTCCTCAGCTCAAACGGCAGATATCTGAAGGTAACAATTTTGTATATCTTCATTCTGTCCTGCAAATAGGCCATTCTTAACAAGGGGATAATTAGACCATGTTGTTACTATATTATTGTTGTTACTATAATATACCATGTTGTTACTATATATTATTATTGTGTCTAAACACTGATGCAACACTAATGCTTGATTCTGGCCTACAGGTCTACTGGGTATGCTGTCTCAGGTTGTTATGAACACAGAACTCAAGCACCCTGGTCAGCCAGCTCAAGTTTCAAACACGCCTCCAGTTCCTCCAATTCAATACGATGTTGCGAGCGTGGTCCTGGCTCTCAAAACTCTTGGAACTTTCAATTTTGATGGTTTGTGCTTCCCAAAATAATGAAGTTGCTCTCAGTATGTGTGATTACGACTTTGTACTATTATAAGATTCTGATGCACAGGTTATTCTCTGCTCCAATTCGTCAGACGCTGTTCAGAACATCACTTATACTGTGACCAAACGGAAATTAGACTAGAAGCAGTCAGCACCTGCGTGAGATTGTTAAGATTGGCAATAGAAAGTGCATCAACCAAACCATCGCCCACAGTTGTCCAAACAGTGTCTGATGTTTTATCCAAACTACTCGTCGTTGCTATCACTGATGTCGGCAAGTACATTATTGTTCTAATTTAGTGGAACAGCAGAAGTCCTTAATCCTGAAGTAATTGTAGGTATAAGTAATTGAAAAATACAATTCGTTGAGGAGTGCTTATTTTGCAGAAGCTGACGTGAGAATGCGTGTCATGGAATCCCTTGACTGCGCGTTTGACAAACATTTGGGCCAGGCTGAAAACTTGAGCGCTTTGTTTGTCATAATGAACGATGAGATTTTCGAGATTCGGGAACTCGCTGTCTGCACTATTGGGAGGCTCAGCTCTGTAAACCCTGCCTATGCTATGCCCTCGCTAAGAAAAACTCTTATTCAGGTTAGTGTAAATCGTTATGCTCTCTAATTGTATTCCATTCCTTAATATTATTTTGAAGAACAATGTGATTTGCAGCTGATATGCGAGCTGGAACACAGTGGAATGAGCAGAAACAAAGAGCAGAGCGCCAAGATGTTGGACCATCTCGTTCTTAACGCTCCCAAACTAATTCAACCTTATATTCAGCCTATTCTGAGAGTTCTAGTCCCAAAGTTGAAAGAAAATGAATCCAACCCTATTGTCGTCATCAATGTTCTCAAGGTCATCGGTAACTTAGCGGAGGTAATCAGTCATAGTGTCCTATGCAATTTACTTTTAAAAAGTAGTAAATTAACACCTTAACACGTGCTTCATAGTACCTATATAGGTACAAATAATTATTTGCCTTGTTTATTCGCCTAACTCATAGTATTATAATACTGAAAGTTGAATAAAGAAGAAAAAGTAAATTTATGTACTTACCTTGAATGGTTGGTAGTTGAATGATTCTTCGTTTTGGTGAGGATTTGGCAATGCTGCCATTCTTGAATTTCAAAGCACTGATTTGAATTTGGAAATATTTGTGTCATCGTTTCGTAGGTAGGTACCTTCTAGACAGAAGATTGTCTTTATAATATTGTCTCACGTAGATTTCGTCTTCAGATTAATGGTGATGAAATGGTGAGTTGGAGGGAAGGTCTAGCTAACATCTTGCTAGAGCTGATGGGCGACGTCAGTTCCCCAGAGAAAAGGGGCTATGCACTGTGGTGCCTCGGCCAGGTCGTCGGAGCGACTGGTTTTGTTGTTGAACCCTACAGCAAGTATCCAACGCTCATGGACACGCTCATAAACTTTCTCAAAACAGAGCAGCAACCGGGAATCAGGTCAGAACCTAACTCTCTAGCATACTCCACCTAAGTGTTAGGATGGAAGTTTAGAAGTAAGATCCACATGATATTATTCAATTGCATGTTGACTGCTGCCTGCATAATCCACCCTGTATATCTCCATAGTCCATACACTGCCACCCAAATACAAATTCCAAATTGTAGCCATATAATATATTGTAACATTTTGAGATTTTTATATTTGGATAGGTCCCTGTATCAGTGTCCAAGAAGTAGCCAAGCAGCTGGAACTGATGTACAGGGATGGGGTCTCAACATTTAGGAGTAGGTATGTGTCAATGTAGGCACTTGTTCGTGCTTGGCTCCCCTCATTCCTAGGAATTTGTTATAGTTCGACCGCAATGATATTGACCTTGGTTAGTGCCTGAACCGGCAGAAGCACGAACCAAAACTTACTTTCATTTTCTTTTTTCCCCCGTTCTGCGAGTACATTTTTCCCTGCAAGTAGCCAAATCTGCGTCCCAGGTGTAGGTTACAGAATATCACGTGTAGTTGGACAATTTAAAGAAAAAAGTTGAACAATTTATATTGGAAATCTGGCTTAGTTAACAAATCCCACTTTAGTTTGGCGCTAGCTGAGCTCAGTATTGTTATTAAGTTTCACTTCGCGTCGACAGATGACATAATTAGACAAGGCTGGTTTCCAGCATGGGGTGAACCTTCCTTCTACTTACTCCATGGTATTAGGTT
>JAEMON010000009.1:24659728-24670339 GCA_030264115.1 Lygus lineolaris | reverse complement strand
ATCGCTGTACTTCTCTGCCCCCTGGATTCATTTGTTAAACATCCAACTTCGAAATTTGCACACGGTAGGTACTGTCCTGCAACTGTTACTTTGCATATTTTTTTAGTTAGGAGCGAGTCCCCACCATGCCATCCTCTGTGAGATGCTTCAGGACCTTTAAGCACAGCGCATTACCTTTGACAAAAACATTGGCGAGGGTAGTCGTAGGAGGGGTGGCGTGGCAGGGTAGGCGCATGTTTTTGTACGGGGTAGTGCGTTGAGAGGGTGTTCCCCGCCTCTTCGTCACAATCCAAGAAAAAGATGCAAAGTAATCGTTGCTAGACACTATGTACGACTATATGGCGATGTCATTCATAGGGGATCCTCTGGGACCGACAGGGGGGGGGCTCAAAAAATGCTCATAGTGCAAGGTGGGCATGCCCGAGGAAAGGTTGAGAACCACTGGGTTAGAGGTTAGAAATTGAACTAGGTTTCTGTATGAGTCCAGCAGAAAAATTCACCTTCTTTTTTAGTTCCACAGTTCAAGATAGTATTTGGATCATACGATCCCCCACTAGTAGTTTGTTTTCACAATTGTCTCGCATTAATTTGTTCATTACTTTGTGTTCTCCAAATTAGTGACATGAAGTGGTGTTTCACTAGAACGCATTCATATTTTTGCTTGTCGGTCTTTTTCAGGCGCATTACAATTCGGGTGCTGGGTCTTCTTGGAGCACTCGACACCTACAAGAACAAAATGAACCATGGACAGATTGACATACAAGTCAACTCCACGGCCCTGCTTGCAGTTAGTGATGGCAAAAGTGAAATTGAGTCAAGTTATGGTAAATTTTAAAAACAGCTTACTTTACTCCCTCATTTCCTCTTTATTCTACTTTAGTGTGTAACTCATAAGTAAACCCAATGGGATATTCCAGTAGCCTCTAGAAAAAAATGTTAACGATTGGCGAAAAACAGAGATGAACGGCAGTGAGATGACAATAGAGATAAATGATGAAGTGTGTTCGCTGAATTGAGCGGGAAACAGCACGCTCAATAGAGAACATGCATGGTTATTTTTTATTTTGTAACCTGCACGATCTTAATCAGGGCTTTTCAAAAAATTGCTATCTAAGGGGTATCCGACGATTGAAAGTTACCGAAAATGGTTCTGGTAATTTGAACCTAACTTACGTCACTGACACCCCATCTGCCTGGGGGGCACCCCTTTTGCGGAACCTAATTGACGTCACGCGCTCACTTTCATCCCATTTTCTGGCCAAACCAGCTGTAATTTCGAGCTGAAAATTGGCACCACGGTGGTTTTGACTTTTATCGTCCTAGAAACACAAATTTTTGGAATACGTGTTGTTGATTTATTGTCCACGTTCCTATTGTTTACTGTCCGCAGAACTCACCACAAGTGAAATGCTTGTAAACATGAGCACATCCACCTTGGAAGAATTTTACCCAGCTGTAGCCATCGCTACATTGATGAGGATAATTCGGGACCCTGCCTTGTCGCGACATCATTTGATGGTAGTCCAGGTCAGAAAAATTTCATTTTCGACTCAGAATTATTTTAAACTCTAAGAAAGAAGAAGAAGAAGAAGCAATTTATTTAAAACAAATACATAGGCCTCTTGGGCTTTCGATATACGTACATAGAACAAAACAGATAGAACTGATGACTCGTGCCTATGAAGTAAGTTATTATTTATAGGGTAGCAGGGTACCTACTTATGAATTATGCAAGTAATAAAAAAAGAAAAATTAGGTAAGGATGAGGAATAAAAATTAGAAGTATAAATAAGAAGATCTTCGTATTGGAAATAAAACAAACAAATAAGAAGATCCTCACAGCCTCCATAACTATGTCAATGTCCACACCAACCTATTATTGATTTTGTGAATTTTTTAAATTCTTTTTTAGGCTGTAACGTTCATCTTCATTTCTCTCGGGATCAAGTGCGTACCGTACATCCCTCAAGTGATCCCAAGTTTCATCAATGTGATTCGAACGGCCGAATCGAGTTTTCGCGACTTCCTTCTTCAGCAACTTGCTACACTCATTGCCATAATGAAGCAGCACATCAGAAATTATCTGGACGATATTTTCAAGCTCATCAAGGTAGGTTCTTATTCCCTATACCAACTAGCTTGTATCTAACTTCATTATTCTCGTTTCCTAAGTTGTGTAAACGAAATTTTCTTTTGACTTTTCGTTTTTTTTAAATAAAATGGAAAGCTCCACTTTTAGCGAATTTTCGAAGACAATTCAGGTATTGCAATGGCTTCGACATTTTGGGATTGCAAAACCAAAAAAGTTGTTGATTTGATTCAAATTTGCATGAAAACCAAAAAACAAACAAATTTTTTTTTTCAATTTTTTTGATAAATTAAAAAAAATATCACCTCGTTATTCAGCGTGAAAAAACACACTAAAATCATGTATCATACTTGATAGTTTAAAACACTCACAAAACTGAATTTCATGCTTCTAGAGCACATTTGGTACCGATGTAGTTTGAAATAAATCAACAATATAAAGAGATGATTCAACGATTTAAATTAACCTGCCCATTTTGGCTGGTTAGAGCCCTAAATCAACGATTTACCACTCCGCCATCGTGCCAGTTCTACAGTTTTCATGAAACCTGTATTATTATTCTAGATATTATTATTCTTGCACGTCAACAAAAATGAGTCCCTACCTAGGGGAATGATTAGATTGGTTTTCAAGGACAAAATTGACGAATATGAAGACAGAAATGAGAGATTCGATGGATATGAGAGAACACTAATTCATTTGGAGCTCGATGAAAACGAGTTTGTGACGAAGTAGATAGGTATTGGTACTTACCTTACCGTCTTTCAAAATCACAGGTTTGTCAGTCCTCGAACAAATATTACATAGGATTGAGTTTAGATTGAGTAGGTACACAAGTGAGAGATAAGTTCATTTTTATTTTAATATTTAATTATTATCTTTAATATTCAATTTAATTATTACTATTAATTATTTAATGTTATTTTGGTTCGCGTTTTTGTGACACCGGGTCTATTCTGGTTACTGGGATTTCAACAAGTCAAACGTGAAAACACAAATGGATAGAGGATAAACAAAACACACTTCCGTCAGCAACTACTGAGTACAGGCAACTTATGAGTTTTAATCCCCCCCGAAGCCTCCATTTCGGCGGGGAAATGCCTCCATGATACCATTAAATCAACATTCAAAAGTTAAATCGACGATTTATTAAAACAATGTTTTATGAAATCTTTTTCGTTGATTACGCTCGTGAAACCCATTTTCCTAAATCAACGTCTCAAATCCCTGGTTCGGTAAATCAATGATTAATTTTAACCATAGTTAATGTTTTTCTGCTGAAACTGACCCTTAGGGTCACAGCACTTCGCTGGAAAATAGTTCAGAAAGCAACAGCAGCGGAGTATGATTGTCGTACCATGTAATAGTGTTCTCCTCGATTGAAGTGTTATTTATGATTACAGGAATTTTGGATTGTAAACACTCCATTGCAAAGCACTCTAATTCTTCTAGTGGAGCACATTGCTGTAGCTCTTGGGGCAGAGTTCAAAGTCTACATGCCTCTATTGATGCCTCAGATCTTGAAAGTCTTGTCCAACGACACCAGTAAAGATCGAATGGTGACTGTGAAGGTTGGATTTTTAATATTTCTCCTTTTACTTACCTACTCAAAAAGGTCGTATAAGATACTAATTAATGAGCTTGCCGTTGGTTCCGCCAGAGGAAAATGGATTGACCTCTCCAGCACAATGTAATTTTCCTTATTACATTGTGTGTTTCTGTTTTACTGTGTGTTTATTGTGTTTTACAATGAACAGGCTAGCGAAAAATAATTTTTGAATCATCCAAGTTCCTACACAGGCACATTATCCTTCATAACGCACTCTAAAGTAATTCTACTAAGTCTAGTATTCTCCAACTGCTAAACTACTTCCATTGTATTGTATTTCCAGCTTTTAAATGCTCTGAAGAAGTTTGGTGGGAATCTTGATGAATACCTCCACTTGGTTCTTCCTTGCATTGTCAACCTTTTCAATCCTGTGGAGGTTCCTGTAACTGTGTGCAAAGAGGCGCTAGAAACTATTGACCACTTATCGGACTACTTGGACTTCACTGACTATGCTTCCAGGATCATTCATCCATTGGTAAACAATCTCTATATTGAACTCTATTTGCAAATCTACAAATAATATTCCTAGTACATACCTTATTTCACTACCTACTCATTACTCACCCTCATGTTTGCATTTCAGGTGAAAAGTATGGATGCGAACCAAGAGGTTGTACCAGTCGCTATGGAGACTCTCTGCTCCATGATCGTTCAGTTGAACCGAAAGTACTGCATTTTTGTTCCTCTGGTCAACAGAGTGATCACTAAACACAAAATCTCCTGTCACCGATATGAAGTTCTAGTCACCAATATAGTTTCAGTAGGTGCATCATTATCAGAACCTGTCAATGTCAATTATTCTAACAATTTCTAACAAACCATGTTCCAATTTACCTAAAAGCTTTAACTGATGATTTTTTTTTCTCTTTCAAATCGCCGGCTAAAAGAAAGGAGGAGAATGTTCCAACATAACATTTTGGGAAATGGCGATTTTTTGTAGGGACTTGGAAAGTTTTTCCAACCGTGTTAACCTGTTGTCCATTAAATTCCTCATAAGGTCTATATCTAGCTATTTTTGGATCTTTTTTGTCACCAGCAGAACATTTTTAATGGCAAAAACACATGCTTTTTGCTGTCACATTCTCCTTTAGAGTTAGTGAATAGTTCATCATCCATTCCTCCTTCTACTTACCTGTACCTGCTTCATTGTGGCTTTTTACCCACATCTTGTCATATTCGTCCTTTTGCATGTTGCAAAAAAAAAAAATTATATAAAGAAAGGGCATTATTTATATTTGTACAATGCCATGGAGAGAGTAATCATTTTTTATTAGTTGTCATGCGTAGGTTACAAATGAGCCACTATGTGAATGTGGAGATAAATACTTTAATTAAGATACCATATTGAATGGTGTTACCTATTTGCTGAGGGTAGGATATTTGATATTCCCGTATTTTAAAGTCAAATAGAAATTATTATCTTCTAACGTTCGACTTCTTTTCTAATTATTACATTTTGCCCCGAATTATAGGGTAATGCCCTCAATCCAGAAGACGACTACTTGGGTTCGAAGCAAAGAACGTCGAGAAACAAAGTTCGAGACACATCTCTTACATCCGAACATACTACTATTAAAAAGGTACAATCAGTTACTACTATCATAATTTCTTTTTCGTGGCTTCATTCATTGATTTATTATCGTTATTTTATAAAATTTGACAGGTACACACGTCAGCTCCATCTTTACAAGTTGCAAGTAACACTAGTCGTAAGGACGATTGGCTTGAGTGGCTACGAAGTCTCAGCATAGAGCTTCTCAAAAGTTCTTCTTCTCCAGCTTTGAGGTCAGTTCGCTGTTTGGTTTTCTGAACATTCTTTCAAATTAGGCACCCATTGAAATTGTCGATATTTCCCTCTCCAAATGTGTAGAAAGTCTCCTTCCGTGCTCAGTTTGCGATTTGTGAATGGAAGTTGCAGCAACAAATTGGGTTACATTAGAATGTCCTGAGAGCTTTTTCTTAAAGAAAAAAAGTCAAAGAAGCTAGTTCAAAATAGTGGGGAGGGTTTGATACACTTTTAGTTTTTACAGAATTTTGTATCTACGAGGATTCCCCTGGTTGGATTATATTTTTCATTTTTGCCGTACAGATCGTGTGGTGCTCTCGCAGAAACCTACATGCAACTTCCGAGAGATCTTTTCAACGCTGCTTTCGTGTCCTGTTGGACGGAAATTCCTGAACACCATCAGCAAGAACTCATCAGAACTTTGGAGCAAGCCCTCATGGTCCCCGACCTTCCAGAAATCACCCAGACCATTTTAAATCTCGCCGAATTTATGGAACATTGTGATAAAGTTAGTGTCCTGTTGATGACATTAGTGTCATGGTGATTATGTACATTTAATGTTGTATATGTTGCTAAATATGGAAGTAGCTACCGAATTGATAGCTGTGGATGATTGTTTCAGGGACCACTGCCACTAGATCCTCAAATCTTGGGAGAGAAAGCTATGCAGTGTCGAGCCTATGCCAAAGCCTTGCATTACAAGGAAGAAGAATTCCATAAGGAGCCTACCTCTCAGGTTGTGGAAGCCCTGATCTCTATCAATAACAAGCTGCAGCAACGGGAAGCTGCCATGGGTATGTTTGGCGATCAGTGAACTAAGCTACTTCTTCTGATCAAGACTTAATCGTCAATTTTACCAGCTCTTTTAGTTTAATAATAATTTACCCACAACCTTCACTTTCTAGGATTGCTGGAGTATGCTAGAAATCATGAGTGTGAGCAACTGAAAGTTGAAGAGCGTTGGTACGAGAAGTTACATGACTGGGAAAAAGCTTTGGATGCATATCACGAGAAACTCCAAGAAAATCCTCATGACATTGAGTTTGCCTTAGGAAAAATGAGATGTATGGAAGCTCTAGGCGATTGGTGAGTATTTTTTTAAGTCCCTTTCACCAATATATTTTGCATCAAAACGTCAGTTGCTAATTCTGTGTGATGTATGAGTTTTATAGTTGAAATCATTCGTGATTTTAATTACTGTCGTTGTACAGGGAACAGCTCCAAGGTGTAGCGTGTAAGCATTGGAACCAGGTGGACGAGTCAGGTCGGGAAAGAATGTCGAGGATGGCTGCAGCATCCGCATGGGGTCTGGAGCAGTGGGAGAACGTCGAGAAATATGTCCAGTGCATACCCAAGGATACTATGGACGGTTCCTTCTACAGAGCCGTCCTGTCTATCCATAAAAGACAATACGACGTCGCCAAAGAGGTAGGCACCTGTTTTACCATTTTCTAACATAAGCTCCCTAATCTTTGAAGAGTCGACATAAATTTATATGACATTATTTTTCAGTTGATTGAAAGCTCAAGGGACTTGTTGGATGCAGAGCTCACGTCTATGGCTGGCGAGAGCTACCAAAGGGCGTATCCGGCAATGGTGTCCGTGCAGATGTTGGCAGAGCTGGAAGAGGTCATTCAGTATGATCTTTTCCCTCAAAGGCGTCCCGTGATTAGAAACATGTGGTGGAAACGACTCCAGGTGAGATTATGAATCATATCTTTGACTATTAGCTCGCACACTGGTTTGAAGCTATTGGATATCATTGTATTTGAAGCTTCATGGATATCTTTGTAGTTTTAAACTTTACATAAATACAACTTTACAAGCTGGAGTTGTACCTACTTTTCTAATCCGTGATTTTTGGATTTCAGGGCTGCCAAAGGGTTGTGGAGGACTGGCAGAAAATTATACAAGTGAGAACTTTGGTTGTCAGCCCCCAAGAAGACATGTACACGTGGCTAAAATACGCATCCCTTTGCAGAAAGTCCGGACGCTTGGTAAGAATGTCATGCTTTAATTACAAGCTGTGCTATGTGATTTTGATTCTCCACGTAGGTATGACCATTATTATGGTTAAGCATTGGTATTCAATTTTAGTACTATAAATAAATACGAAATAAAAAATCCTTCTTCGTTGGAAACTTCCATTATCAGTCCCGGGTTGAAATAGTTATCATTCTTGGAATATTGGTCTTAGTTCGGAGGGCAATATTATAGTAAATTGATAGAATTTGGTTTCACCTAGTGTCATTCAAGATTTATTGTTAACTGAAATTAATTTCATCAATAGACGTTGTCGCACAAAACTCTGGTGATGTTGATGGGAACTGACCCGTCCGTCAGTGTGGACCAGCCCTTGCCAACCAATTTCCCCCAGGTGACGTATGCCTTCACCAAACACTTGTGGACATCTGGAGAGAAAAAGAGAGCTTACAGGTACTGCCAAAATAGTTGACTGCTTCCTTGTAAATGAATGCCTGCTCTTAAAATCAATTATAAATGTTCACCTCATAATTTTATTGCATCTAAATTCATTATTTCTGCATGAGTTTACTGAAGTACTCTCACAATGTCCTTTTGTTTTGCAGTCAACTCAACCAGTTTGTTCAGACCGCGCAAAATCTGAGTGCCATCCATCTTTCTGGGCCTGACGAATTCAAGCAACCTGAACTTCGAAGGCGGCTTTTTGCCAGGTAAAACGATTTTGTGACAGTGATGGAAATGAATCTTTGTTCTTGAATTGACCTAGTGCTTCCAAGGTGGACCCTACTTTGCCCTATTCATTCCCAGATTCCATAGCTTTCTGAAAAACTCTCGATTCTTAATTTTTCCCATGGCATAATTTACTTTTTGTTTCGGTTGTCTTAGATGTTATATGAAACTCGGCTCGTGGCAAGAGCAGCTCCAGGGTATCAACGACCAATCCATTCCTTCGATTCTCCAGTGCTATATGACTGCCACGCAGCACGACAACATGTGGTACAAGGCTTGGCACGCCTGGGCTTACATGAATTTCCAAACTGTGCTTTTTTACAAAAGTCAGCAGATGCAGAACTTGAGCGAAGATGAGAAAAACCAGGTACTTCCTTATTCTTAGATATTTTTGTTTTCTTCTAAATTCGAACACACGAAAATGGTACACTAGAATAATGGTTTTGATTTGTTTTGCTATAGCAAGTTAACCAGTATACAGTACCTGCTGTGGAAGGTTTCTTCAAATCAATCGCTCTTTCCAAGGGAAGTTCACTTCAAGACACTTTGCGCCTACTGACTCTGTGGTTTGACTACGGACAATGGCCACAAGTCTACGAAGCTATCATCGAAGGCATTAGGACTATTGAAATTGAAACTTGGCTAAGTGTGAGTTTAGTACTTTATTGTTATTATTCATGGAAAAAACGTACCTATCCCTGGTGCAATGGATGTTGTATAATTGCTATACATCTCTGGTTTGATGAGTGAATTATTGTTCGCTGTTTCAGGTAATTCCACAATTGATCGCGCGCATTGACACGGTTAGAACTTTTGTGGGAAGGCTCGTCCACAGACTGCTGATAGATATAGGGAAACAGCATCCTCAAGCATTGGTGTATCCGTTGACAGTCGCCAGTAAATCAGCCAGCCAGGCTAGGAGGAACGCTGCCAACAAGATTTTGAAAAGCATGTGTGAACACAGCCATAACCTTGTTCAACAAGCAGTAATGGTAAACTCAATTCTCAATTATTGTACCTACCATTCGTTGGTAGGTAACTTAACGTAAGCTAGTTTAGCATGAACTCTAATTGGTGAATTTCAACAGGTCAGTGATGAATTGATACGAGTGGCCATACTATGGCACGAAATGTGGCATGAAGGACTGGAAGAAGCTAGCAGGCTATATTTCGGTGAAAGGAACGTTAAAGGCATGTTTGAAACCCTTGAGCCTCTCCACGCTTTGCTCGAACGTGGACCTCAGACTCTGAAAGAGACCTCGTTCCATCAGGTATTGTGCTCAATAAGCATATTTTTTCAGTTTTTATAGTTCGAGAATCTACTCCGAACAAGTAATCACTGAAGTTTGCCTCTGCCTTGTGCTTGCTTATTACATTTTGCTAGCTGCACAATGTTTTCAAATGAACTATCGAATGTTAAGGCATACGGAGCTGATCTTGGTGAAGCAATGGAATGGTGCAATCAGTACAAAGTCTCTGGGAACGTCCGAGACCTCAACCAGGCTTGGGATCTGTACTACCATGTGTTCAGGCGAATCACTCGTCAGCTGCCCCAGCTGACCTCCCTGGAGCTTCACTACGTCTCCCCCAAGCTCCTCACTTGCCGGGATCTGGAGCTTGCAGTTCCTGGCTCTTACGTTCCCAACCAGCCAGTCGTTCGGATAGCATACATCAACAGCTCATTGACGGTCATCACATCTAAACAGAGGCCTAGAAAGTTGGGTATACGAGGTCCGTAATCCCTGTTCTAGTGACAAAATTAAGCATTATTTTACTTACTGAGGGGTTATTTATTTGCATTCAATACCCCTAACTAAAAAATTATGTTATGCATGGACTCTTGTATTCTGTTGTTTATAGGAAGCAATGGCAAAGAGTACGTGTTCCTCCTCAAAGGTCATGAAGATCTGCGGCAGGATGAAAGAGTGATGCAGTTGTTCGGTCTTGTCAACTCCTTGTTGATGGGTGACCCTGACACTTCACGAAGAAACTTGACGATTCAGGTAATTTGTCCAAATCCATCCTTTGATCCTACCCACGTAAATTGGTGCAATTTACAATATAATCCTATTGATCAATTCAATGTTTCAGCGTTACGCGGTCATTCCTCTCTCCACTAATTCGGGGCTTATCGGTTGGGTCCCGCATTGTGACACGCTCCACACCCTCATCAAGGATTACAGGGAGAAAAAGAAAATTCTACTCAACATAGAGCACAGGATCATGACCAGGGTGAATATAAATACTACCGTCTACTTGAACTAAGGTATTTGAACTCGACAGTACGCTCCCTTAATCTCTACTCCTCCCCATTCTGATAGCCAGGCTGGAACCTTTATTCCATATCTCCAAGGTTGCCCATAGTTACGGGTAAATTCAGCGGGTTATCTTTTGGTTCGGTCACTTTTGATCTAG
>JAEMON010000009.1:24508790-24520383 GCA_030264115.1 Lygus lineolaris | reverse complement strand
ACAGATGGACGCTTGTGCAGGAGTTTAATTTTTGAAGCAACATCTGAATCAGGACGTTTAACAACAATAGAAGAAAGTAACATGCACAGACAAAGTAACGGACACCTACGGACAAAGTAACGGCTACCTATACCTAAATTAGAGGAGAATATCGAATTTTTTTTGTTTTGTTTTGTTTGAAAGAAATGTGTGAAAAAAAATCTGTGGAAAAACTAAAAAAAAAAAAAAAAAAAAAATGGAATACCGAACAAACTGAGATAGTATTTATTTTTTTGTTTAAAATTTTCTTTCCTGTAAATGGACGAGAAGATGCCAACCAAGTAGATGGCTTTACCAAACTTTACTTATTTTGATTTTTGTAAAAATATTGTAAAACTGGATGTGATACTAATAAATCAAATTCTATCTATCTATCTTTCTAGTGATCCACCGCATCGTCAAGTTCTCTGAATAAATAAGTAATAAGTAAATATCCTGCCGTGTTGATTAATTTTTTGCGCGAAGAACCTAACCTAATAAGAGATTACGGCTAGAGCACAACAGGAGAACTCGGGAGGATTCTGGACGCCCACTGTGGACACTGAGTTGTAGCGGTCGCGCTCTTTGGTCGTCCACGCAGGACACGGCGTTAGTGCTCCAGCAATGCACTTTGGGAAGATAGTTGCCACCTGGGAAGTTGGAAGTGGTAGCGATCCTGTCTGTAATTATTGTCGGATAGTTAGGGAATTAATTGTAACGAAGGTTGGATGCGTTGGTCAGAGGGGAGGTGGAGAGAGGGGTTCAGGCTCTATCTATTGAGAATGTTGCTAACTAGATATGCCCCCTGACCAAGAGCCCCTGAGGGCTAACTACATTACACCGGTAAGTTTGTATGTTTCCCGAGAGAGCTCCTCTAATGGACGACCCCCTCAAGATGGCTTCTCGGTTCCTCCTTTCTCTGCTGTCCAGCCCGTTTTAATTAATTCACCGAAGCCTCCTCGGAGCTGACCCATCATACATTAAACCCGGGACCCGGGCACCATCGTGCTCCCGCCTAGGAATACGTTAATAGCTGATACGACCTCAACTCGGGATGAATAATTTCGGGTGCCCAGCGCGCAGAGCGGTCACCGCGGGCGACGAGGTTCCTTTTCCATCCTCCATCCATCTGGGATGAGCTCAGGATGAGCCTCTTCCTCTGCCACGGTAGTGGTCTCCCGCTGCCGTTCAAGCCATCAACTTCTACATACATAACTTCACAAACTTCAGCAAAGTTTGAAATTAGGCATAATAAATGAAGCTGCAGGGGAAAACGTCTTGACTCCGGGCGGTTGATAGAGTCGTTGTTACCTGACATTCCTCGTGGTTGTACTTCTCCTGACACTATGGTGAGTTGAGGGTAGGATTGAAAAAAGTTTTTTTTTTCAGCCAGTAAAGAACCTTTTTGCAACCGGCCGAAATTGGATTTTCGAAAAAAAAGATAGGTAAATGCCCATGATGGTTCTGAGAAGATTCGGGCTACATTGTCTGTTTTTTTTTGTTTCGAGCTGCAAATATTCCGCTGAATCTCAATTAATTCATTCCAATTGTAGTCCAGAACGAGGCTCTGCTACAGTACTTGCGATCAGTGCATCGGTCCGTGAATAAACCATTCATTCAAGTTGGGAATTAAGCGAAAGTATTAATATTAAGGAACCAGCATGAATCAGGTCTACGGAGAATTGATATAATCGTAAGTAAAGTAAGGTAAAGTAAACAACCGTTTCAGGCTGGATAGACACGGCGTCATCAGCTGTCCTCCAAAGGGAGGGCCAGAATTTGCTGTGAAGATTTAGCTCATGGCCACTCTTTGGCTCAGCCCCATGACTGCAGAAGGGATCGCCGATGTCCCGATGTGAAAAGACTGAGATGTGTGGTCCCAGCCACGTTGGCGGTCACCCATCCAAGTACTGACCTCGCAGCTGATACTTAACTTCGGTGATCTCACTCTACTGGAAAGGTTTATCAACATTATCTGTTGCTGTTTCTATATGTCAAAGTATAATGTTGCCACCTTCTTAAATGTATATAGGACTCATACAACCTTGTTTGTATGCCCAACTGGAAGGGATGTACCCCTTAGCACTGCGCCATGGGTTGATGACGGAGAACTAATTCTCAAATTAACAAGGTGAGCTGTTGTCAACGGGTTGCATAAGATCTGGGGATTCATAACGACGGTAAACACTGTGAGAGGTGAAAATGTGGCCGTACGAGACTACTAAAATGATTAGCCCCTCAACACACAGGCTCATTGTTCGGGATGCCCCCCACAAATTTTTTACGTCAAACTCCCCTGTTATTAGGTGAATTAAACAACGGGGTTTTGGGGGTTTTGTATGCTAATACACTTGAAGCGCTGGTACCTGCCTCAACGTACGGAGGTGGTACCTGGTTGGAAATAATTAATAGTGGAAGGAAACTGCGGAAAAATTGCCTTACACCGCCGTCCAACATCATGGCAATATTCTACCCTTCTGTGTTCCTTGTCGTCGTTATGAGAAATTAGGTCCTCCTTTCTACACCTTGCTAAACTTCGGCATCTGATAAAATAATAAACTGGCTGTGATAGTAGTTGACCATAACCAACCTACGAGATTTTATCAACAAACCTTCTATATACGAGTACATTCCGTCCTCGGTATTCGAGGCATCATACGCAGAAAGTTCCACTAGGTACACTTGCACAATTAGCATTACTAACAAAGTATGCAAATACCGTCGTAAGGTCAGTAGGTGTGTAATCAAGGGGCCCAAAACGGCAAAAAACGCTCGCCTTAAAAATCTTAGAACTGGGTGTTAATACACCCTGGCAGTTAATACACCAAGGACTTCCTGGCCTGTATTCTAGGCCAATTTTTTCAAGAATTGAAACTCGAAAGAGAGAAATTGTTTGGTCTGATACTGATAATATACCTATTGGTGTTGATTTTATTGAGTCCTAGTGTTGTGTTAGAACTCATATAACATTCATTGTGAATTTGAGGGTCAGCAACATAAGTGAAAGAGAGAGAGTAGCACAGAATGATCAGTTTCAATACCTACAGAAGCTATTCAATTCATTTGCATGGTTGGTACTGCCATACAAGTACCGGCACTCGGTAGGATACAGAAAGTTCATTGCGAATACAAAAATAATAGTTATCAAGATTTATTTTGAAAGCAGACTTCAATAGTATATAAAGAAGCTAGATGTGCTCAATGTGAAGAATGAGGGAACAAGAATTTGGTTCAACAAATCATTTGTTGATGACGTATAGTTTTGGGGTTGTACTATTTACCTACCTATTTTTCTGATTGCCTGCCCACCTGTAACCAATCAAAGCTGTCACTGCACCCAGGAAAGAAAAATGTAGGTATAATCTGCTAAAAGTACGTTGTAATTAGTTCACATTCTTCAAATTGACTCAACGAATAAATTTGTCATATATCTACGGAATATTACACTGTCTGTCTGTTTGCCTCACATTCAATCACGCTCAAACTGCTAATATAGGACCTTTGGGCATAATTATCTGGAGTTTTGAGGCCAGGTCGATCATAGGCCTAATCAGAAATCTGTATTTTCCTGTATATACAAGAGTATGTTCCACGTTCTCCCTCCTGCTTATTCAGTTCAAGGCATTTGCTTCATTTTTCCTTTATAAGATTGATTACAAAGAAAATCGACCAGAGGGATATTTCAGTTCCCCCCTCTACCTTTATTCCACACAATCTGGTGTCCTCGGAAAACAAAGATAAGTTTTAATTAGAGAAGAGACCGAAGGAGAGTAATTAAGAGCAAGTTCCTCCCCTCCCCTCTCCTTCTTGTAACTCCTGCTGAAAGCCCAGAACGTGACTTTTTGCAGCGAGGCGGTTTTCTTCGCTATTTCCAAAGAGGCATTCATTTTACACTCTGGTCTTTTCTTCAGAATTGAACGAAACACTTGGAATTTTAAAATTATATTCCGATTAGTATACTTCAACCGATTAGTATACTTCATTCCGATTAGTATTTCTTCAACGTGCAAACATATTTTTACCCTACTACGGCGTACGCCGCAGCCTGAAGAAGGTTGATGTGTTTGTGCCTGACATGAATTTAATTTTTGAGACATAGGTAGCATTGTTCTAAGTAAAATTCGAGCTTTCCCAAAACAAATTCTATTCATCAATTTGGAAGAAAACACTTTATTTTTTGAAATTAAAAAACCCTCAAATTGGGTTTTCGAAAAACTTGAACTTGATTAGGAAAACTTTTTATTTCACCTGAAAGATACCCCCCCCCCCCCCCCCCCCCCTTCCCCCCTGGACTCTCTAGATTGTAGAAACCTTGAGTTAGATCTGAGAAACTTTTGATAAAACTTGAATGAGACTTGCTCACTGCTATTTTTCCGGATGCGGCACAAAAGAAGTAATACACTACGTCATCGAGTTACTCATTTATTGCTGATGTGACGTTTCGTACAAATAAACTGTGTACATTCTCAAAGTTTGGTTGGGAAACCAGGTAATCCGAGCAACTCGAATACGTTGAAGACCAAAACATCGGAAGTAAGCAGGCAATGCCGGCAGCATACTGCACAACAAAATTGGGGAATTCAACATGCAGCTCATGAAGCTTGGTGAGAAATAAAAAATAAGATATAAATAAAGAAATATATAATAAGAAGATATAAGAAATATATAAGAAACATATAATAGGAAATATATAATAAAGAAATAATAAAAACCAAGTCGACATATTTAGTAAATTCGCGTTTGAATAATTGAATGAGGCTGGCCACCGCATTCAAATCTGAAACCAACAGTAAGAAAATACGTTAAAAAATCCCAAAAAGTTTGGAAAAAGGTTAAAGAATTCACTGCAAAAATTTTCGTCTGAATAGAAACTGAAACAAACTGCGAAAGACAAATAGCAATGAGCAACAATCAGCGGACGGATGAACAATGGTCGGACGGACCATACTACCCACATTGAATTATAGACTTGGAAATGCGAGTATCTATTGCTAGGTTTCTTTCCCAGCTTTAAATAATAGTTTATATCAATTGACCAAGGTTCTAGATCGAAGGAGAACTCAGTGTCAGGAGTTGTTAGAGTACCACAACGTTGGCAGACAGTTGATGGGGCCCAATGCTCGCGCCCAGGCCCCCTCCCCTGTCGGGAAGCACCTCCCGCACCGTGATTTATGCCCCAAACGTTACAACTCGAGCTCATTCCCGACTATAAATTATCTCTGATTGCCTAAAATCCACCGTTAAAACCCTTCGGAACGAGCCGAGGGGGGCCGCGGGTCTTCAACTGAAGCGCCGGGCGAATACCAAACCCGCTGGGGCTTTTCCATTACCCCCTTTGTTATTGCCTTTTGGGCCCCGTAATAACTCAAAAGGCCTCTGCAGTCAGTCAAATTGATATTTTGCTTAAATGCCCCACCTTTCATACAACGTTTGCTTTAGGGCTCAAATCCTTTGTTTCCGGACCATTGGAGTTGTATGCTAAGGATTAACTATATCTATTAAAATCCTGTTTGCCGAAACGGCAAGGTTCCTTTATTATTTGCAAGCTCGACTACTACCTCCTGGTCAGGGACAGATTTCCTGGTTTTTATTAGATCAAGCATTAAAGTATTTGTAAGGATGAAATGAGAGGAACACGAGAGTGACCTAATGCAAAACATTTTTTGTGGTGTTGTCCCGTCCCTGACTTCCAAGAATCCCTTCTAAAGGCTGCCAACCATTCTTTTGGCATTTAAAATTTGATATTAGAGAAAATGAGTCGTAATATAGGCCCATCTAAATGAATAATGTGGCTTATTGACAAAAATAAAAGTGATAAACTGCACTTATCGTTTTGTACTGAACGCATCTACGACGACCGACGAGTGTTGTACGGTACCATACGAATTTTGTAAGATGAATGATAGAATAAATTATTGTAGGGCACGTAATATCTTTGTTCCTCGAAGTGGAGAGCACAGCTTACACCAATTTTTCTCGGCCAAAGACGTTAAAAGCGTGATGAATACGCAAGCTTTTCCTACACTTGTGCACCCACTCTGTAATATGAAACGATCATGAAAACCTACTTATCTTCCTTAAACCGGTGGATTATGACGAGCAATCTCGCCCCTTCTGCCCGTAAACTATCCAATAAGTGCTAACAACCATCGGTTAGTTAAGGAGGGGGGTCTTAACCAAACATCACTTATCACGTGAGAGAAGGTCTCACCCCGCCTTTCTGATTACAGTGGTTCGCCCGACTGCCCCCCAGCGCTCGGCCCGCGGGTTGGGCCATTTCCCTCTGCCTTTATGGATCGTCCTGAGATCGAAGAGATGTTCCTCCAAATTATGTGAATATCGACGAATAATCGGCAATAACCCTGGAATCTTGGGTTTCCCAACTTTCCATGAGAGCAAAAAAACATGTTTCTGCTTCACTTCTAAACGTTTGGTTTCTCTTTCAGAGATCTTATAGTCATATCTGGGATATTGGCTGGGAATTGTTTCAGAGAGAGAATCAAGTCCATTGCGCAACATCTTCCAGCTTTTGGAAGGTTGCGGTAAAAACACACTTGGAAAACTAAATTCTTCCAGAGAAGGTCTGATTGGAGAAAACAATTGATATGTAATAGCAACAATGGCCAAGCAGCCACATTGCAAGTTGAGACATTACGTCCTTCTGCCCAACGTCTTGGACGTGATTGGCTTCCCTCTCAGGAGGATCAAGATCGCATTTCGCTCATGGCTTATTGTCTAACCGTAAATGCTGGGAAGAGATTTAGTATTAGAGCAAAGCAGAGAGTAGGATAGCATTAGAAAGAAAGAAAGAAAGATGAATTACAGAAGAGGGTTATAGGTTTTTTAAAAATACGTATATTGGGTTCGCAAAAACTTCCGTTGTCACAAATGGACCTGTACATTAAACGATGTATAATATTCAAGAATCTATAAAAATACATTAAATAGTGTCAAAAAAGTATTTACACGAATATTTTAACATAAATAATAAGAAAACTAGGATGGCAATAACAGAGCGAAGAAGAAAATGTAAGGGTGTACTATACTACGATATTATATTTACCTATTATAGATAAATAAATTATTCATTTAATCGTCTACTAGTCCGAAGGAATGAGTCGATGGAGGTGAAATTGGTGGGGGTTCGACTCCAAAACATGGACCCCGCCACCCTCAGCGATCCATCCATAGCCCTGAAGAGATGGAAGGGTTTCAACAAATTTTGTTTCTTCGTCGAGGATCCCAGAACTAAATGGTCTTAGAGATAATCTGGACTCTTGGTGAATCTCAGCATTTTATAAATTATAAAGCGCACGAATTGGATAGGAAAGTATCCTCTATAGGAACCTCCCAGAACTTAGAGAATGGAGGAGATCCCTCTTCTTTACCTCATAAATGAAACGTATGTTAATTGCTATTATACGTCACCTGGATACGTCTGAAAGATTTTTGGTATGGTATTTAACCCTGTCGTCGCCAACAGGTGACTCGTGATCCTGGAGAAGTCAACACTGAGTGAATAGAACTGGGTACCTGCCAAACAGAGTCCATGCAGACCACACCGCCAGATAGAGAGGTGAACTGTACGGAGGATCCCCCTTGCGCAAGGAAGGATTCGATATCAACCCAGATTGGCGATTCCTTCTTCGATGGGGAAGACGGAGTGCTACGTTCGAAGACCGATGGTCAAGCTATTGAACTATACTACCGACTATCGTAGTATAATTCGATGGATCAAACTCATCCACCTGGTTACTGCTCGAACCCTATAAGCGGAATAAGGGGTTTTCAGTGATTACACGGTTCTCAGTGAAAATTTTGAAAATAACTAGAAACCTCGCTGTAACAAGTTTATGAAGTAAGAGAGCGTGTCTGAGTGAAGCTAGGAGTCTTTCTTAATCAATCTGCCCTGATTATCTAATTTGTGGAGGTTCTCAGCTTCTAGCTATCAAGATTTTTTCGTTAATTGACGAGAGATGGGAGAGCTGAGTAATAAAACAAAATAAAGTAACCGGCTAAATCATCTTGTAGCACTAAATCACGAGTGAGCCGGTTTTACAAAAAGCTGATTGATTTCCTCGTCCCCGGCTTCCACAAACTAAATTAAGTTTCGACAAAATCGTAGGTCTGCTGGTGAAAATTTGAGACCTCACGACTTTCTCGATTACTTATTTTTAATAATTCAATAACAAATAACGCAGTAGGTAGGAGGGAGTGGGGGTTTCTTGTGGAATTCCTCGTGAAATGGGATATGACTGTCGAAATTCTAGTTTTTTCAACATTTGAGATCGACGCAAGCATTAAGTGAAACGAATTTTTTTCTATGCCAACTCACTCATGAATAAATCAGAACACATACGTAACTACCTACAAACCTAAAAACGGTCCTCCATTTTGGACCAGTTTTGAAGAAGACAAGAAGTTGAAAGAGGAAAAGAAGGCGAGTAGACATCAGGTTTCGATTCTTCAATCGGTCGGTCGGGATTTAAACCGACGTTTCGGATAATGTATGATCCTTCCTCAGGGTGTTAATCAATGGGTGATCCAGACACTTTTATTTTATTTTATCCAAAGCAAAACCAGTACCTATACCTATCTCTGGGCTATTTATTTGCTCATTTGCAGTAGCTACTACTGCATGTTAAGGTCGGTGACCTATCCACGAAGTACCACATAATATTGAGTTAATTTGGTGTTTTGGACGCTTGGTTAGTTATGGGAGTTTGACACTAAGCATAGGTTTGACGCTCTTTTCAGGGTGGCAAAAAATTTAGGTATTGGTATGCACATAAATATTGAGTGAACTTGGTCGGTTATAAAAAACAATAAAATTCGTCCTTCCAACTTGCTTCTAACCCTATTTGACTGTATTTCATACTTGAAGTGTTTCAGTTTTGAGCGTGACAAGTACCATTATCCCTACCCTCTTATTCAACGTTTCATATTGTTATAAATAATTCGAACAACACTGCGCTTCCAAAGAGAAACTTATGCGGCGCCTTTCACACTGTTACGTGTCTTTGCGAAGTAGGAAAATATCCAGGGCTCATAAATATAACCAAGTTTCTCCGGGAGGAAACAAAAAGCATCGAGCGCTCGGCCTTCTATTCATTTCAACGGGAAGATTAATAGCGCATGTGAGGAACAATGACGCGGGTCTGGTGTATTCCAATGCCATAAAGGAAGGAGGAGAGTATAGCATAGTGAGAGAAGTCAGAGTTTGAAGTGAAACTGATGTCACGCGCCTCAAGTCTGCCTCTGGAATGTTCTTATGTAGAATATTGCTTTATGGTCACGTAATAGATACACGAAAATCTGTTAGCTATCTTACACAGATAATAGGTAACACATAACTATCTATTATTGTGAGATGACTTATGTGCTAAGTCAAAGATGCGACATCTAAGATCTTTACAAAATCTTCATGGTATAAGGACCATAATATCATACGACGCACCTTTCCTGCATTTTTTCGTTGCTGAAACTAGCAACAGAAGATGAATAACAACTTGAATATTGAAGAGGAATAAGTGCTGTACACTCCAAATTCAGCGAATTCTGGCGGAATGCAGTTTTATCACCAGTGTCAGGTTAGCCCTTGAAACATTAGCGGGCAGCTCCAGCGTCTTCAAAAACCGATTCCTGTTCAAATGGTCTATGGCTGGAAAATACAAACCGGAAGATCAAAATTTCCTGTTCAAAAACTCAACAAGGTAGAAGAACTGCATGACACATAAGAAAATACTGGCACTCTAAATGGAGAAGGTGGACGCGGTTACCACCAGCGTTATGAAATGTCAGGTTCCCAATCTTTCAGCAATTTTCTCGCATTTTCTTGAAAAATTATAAACTGCTCTACATTTCCTTGTGAGCTGAGAAACGCCAGGGTGTGCACCGTGCTAGGGGAAGTGAAGACAATGACTTTGGGAAACTGCAATCAAAGTGCTCTTCCTTCACTGGGGAACAAGAAAATGCGGAAAAATGCTTAAAAAGCGCTCGTGTGATGGGTACTGTCTTTATGTACCTACCTATGTTTCTTGGATTTAAGGAAAGCAAAAACTGTTTTCTGTTTCGTGTGAACTTTGCGATTGCTAATTTTTTTCTTATAACAGTCTCATAGGTAAATTTAATGATATATAAATTCGTGTGCAGGAGTATGTTTTGGATCCAGGATACATAGTTCTCTGAAAGATAAGTAAAAATCGGAATACATACCTACCGAATACGGACAAATTATTTGCAGAACTGAAGTCTTCTGACACCAAACCAAAAATATTATGGAGCTACTACATAAACAATAAAAACCAGGTTGACTGATATCATTATGACGTTTTTGAGGGACATCAAGTTCAGGAGAAACTCTAGAATCGAGGATCATCGTTGGGGCAAATGTTGACAGCCAGTATCGTAATTTACTTTCTGTAGAATTACCTATAGCAACGATTAGGTGACCAAGAATTCCACTGATGACTGGCTTGGAGGATAACATTTACAAATTCTTCAATGAAACTGTAAACTTTACTGTCAAGCCGGCTAAATTGAATTGATCTTTGAAGAACTATTGGAAACGATGGGGTCGAAGTTTGGTATTGGAAACGGGGGTCTGTTTGACTTTGAGATTACCTGGCAAGGCCTGGTTGAGCCTGATTTGTGCAATAATTGCTGTGAGCTACTGCCCTGGTTGAAGGATAGCTTGGGAGGATCCCATTCCCTACCATAGGGGCTGCGTCGACCTTAGCAGATAGGTTGAGTTTGAAATTTATTCTGAAGTATTCCAGGGTGAAACACCCACACACACTTAAACACACACTTAATTTGGTGTGATCTCTGTTTTGGATGAAGAAACATCAGAACTCCTATCGATTCTCCCATTTGATTTATTTAGGTAATTCGATTTTTAATTATAGTAAAGCATAGTAGATTCATGAGTAAGTAGTGAAGATTAATAGGATGTGAAGAACAATGACGTGGCCTGGTGTATTCCAATCCCATAAAGGAAGGAGGTATAGTTTAGTAAGTATAGTTTGGAGTTTGAAGGAAATCCCGGAGTCTCACGTCCGCCCCTTCGTCCCTTCTGAACAGTAGCTCCTAGCTAATGTGAGCCGCTAATATCAATTTAGCCCAACAATGATCAAGACTGGGAGGGCTTAGGTAATTTGGTAAACAATGATCAAGAAGGCTTAGGCAATCCAGGAAGGACGCGGGGACTTTGCCTTCTCTCACCCCCTTCGCCTTCAACTGCATAATGCAAGTAAATGGAGGGACGGGAGAAGTCCAGTCCATTAGAAGATCCCTGAGAAACCCCGAAAGGGAAGGCCGGAGATGGGGATAAATTGGAGTTTAAGGATAACTCCTCGCCTTAGTCTTCGCTCCAAACCCTTCCTCCTCCACTCGCTTAGTTCCGTAACTTCAACTTGGAAATGCACCAACAACGCCTTCCTCCCACTTTCCTTACCATCTTACGAAAGGCAAGTCACACCGGTGGTAAGCATGAAGGTCCCCAGAGGAGGAGAAAGTTTTTTTTTACATGGATATTTCTTTTGG
This sequence comes from Lygus lineolaris, assembly GCA_030264115.1. NCBI lineage: Eukaryota > Metazoa > Arthropoda > Insecta > Hemiptera > Miridae > Lygus > Lygus lineolaris. The sequence goes on along the minus strand of JAEMON010000009.1, from coordinate 24,508,821 downwards.
CTGGGCTACGTGAGTACAAAACTTTTTACTA
>JAEMON010000009.1:24466196-24480684 GCA_030264115.1 Lygus lineolaris | reverse complement strand
GGTCAACGGAAGGAGGTTTGAAGTTATTCTTGAATAGAAAGATACCCATGAAAATACTGACCGCCGATTACGTTAAGACACGTTTTTAAGGTCAAGAGTGAAGAATCAAACTTGATCCTGATTGAGACGTGGGTCCTTACCTGATTCATAATGTTCCACACAAGAGAGATGAGGCGAAGCTAAAAGGACACAAGTTGTATCACGATCTCGAGAAGAGTAACAATGTAATCCTGTATTATTTATTTTTGGCATAGTTGGTACAATCCTGTTTGAACATTGTACCGATGTACGTTAGAATAAATAGTTGTTGTTAAACTGTCAGTGTGTCATCACTCCCTCAATGGCGAGGTTCGTCAACTCAGATCGTCAAGGCTATCACATTCATTGATACTAAGGTATAATATTCAAAATATTGTTCTATTTTCTGATCCGTAAGTATTTACAAACTGGTAGGTTATACCTATAAACTTGCATGTTGACAATAATTGAGTTTATTGACATCTCGGCCCCAAATTTTATTTTTTTATATACACCCAAGTTCTAACTGGAGTATGACCATACGTAATAGTAGAGGCAGTTACCAAACAAAAGAGTTCTTGAACGTTGAAAAAACTTCTGCATATAGTAGGTGGGCAGAATAGCGTCCTCACGTACTGTAAATATACCTACTTTATTGATCTAGCACATAGATTCGTCGAATCAAAAGATGAACATTAAGAGTCACAATAATGCTTTTCACTATCGTATTAAAATTGTTTTTAACAGACAAACATCAACACGATTGAAAAAATTTGTTCCCCATTATGTTGACGGTTTATTTTATTTTTCCCATACGCCGTCCTACTGATCCGATTTCAACGAAATTCAAAGGGGTGCTGCCCTTCACAATCCCTGAACATTTTATTAATAAAAAAATTACCTTAATTTAGTACAGTTTTGCCCGAGTTGTTTTGTTTGTTTGTTGTTCAGAAAGCTTTGAAACACAAAAACAATACAAAAAAACAAGACATTTTTATTTTGGACGACCTTTTTTTCACTTCTTGCACAAATACAATAGCTTCCTACCTTCAGTATTTAGGAGGCAAAATTTCCATTGTTGTTTTACCTATCCAAATTAACTCGTCGCTGGATGGGGAACAGTCGAGATAACACAATCGCAGATAAGATACGAAATACAAGTCTCTTTCTCCGACTAGACAGTTGTGGTCGCCACTGCGCCTCAACGCGTTGCATTCCAAGTGCGCAAGTTGTTTAATCTTGTACAAGTTTCACGGTTATTCCCCAAAAAATCGATTTTGTCAGTATTATAAGGGTATAGGTATGTGTATTTAGTATTTGGCACAGATATTTCGCGCAGTTACATTGAAATCTCCACAGTGAATGCATTAATCGCCCGGACAATTATAAGATACTTATCCTCGCTCGTCACTCCCTTTATGGATCCCGGTTGTGGGTTTTAAACTACTGTAGAGTGCTGACGAGTGATCAAGAATAATACAAGTAAACATCGTCAGTTGATAAGCGTAAGTAGACCTCCTCAATCGGGCAGTAAAACTTGGTTATCTGAACACAAGAGAATCTACGGAGTATAGTTATTTCTATAATAGTTCTCATAGTGAGAGAAGTTTTCCCAAGATTCTCCTGCATGCATAAATATTCTTTAAACATCTGTGACTGTTATCCAAATATACGAATAAAGGGAGCATTGGCCATTGACGATTTCTTTTTAAACAAAATAACTAAATAGAGCATCAAAATAATCAAAAACTTGTTTTTTTTTAACTAACTGAGAAACCAACTAGGTAAATAAACAAGCGCCACAACAATGAAGTTGTTCCAAAAATCGGGTGGGGAATCAAACTGTTCGTCCTAACTTATTGTTAGTTCTGTTTGTCGCTCTGTATTCTCTTGCTCTTTTACACTCATTTCCATCTGCAAAGTTGTATGCAGGTTTGATTCTACTTATGGTTACATTTCCATGTATTTATGTTATGTCCATAGTAAAATACTATACTGCACGTAGCGCAATCGCACACCAACGAATTCAACAACAGGCGCCTACACATCTTTCATATCTTAGTGTAGTTGTTAGTAGGAAAGATAGGTAAGCGTTTTATTTCAATAATGCTTGAACAAATATAAGTATACAGTCATTCGGTGTACCTAAAATTACCTATTTTATACCATAACTTTCTACAATAACTAAGGGTGTGTGTTTAAAAAAAATATGGAACTGGGAATCCCACTGCCTGGGACCACTCGATTAGTGGCTCTAGATAAGGGTGTTTGCAAGCAGGTTTGAGTGCAATTCCACATTCCACTTAATACCTGATCGTTATTCGTACATTCAATCGTCGATTAACAGACAGACTCCACAGTAATCTGAATAAGACAATGTAGGGAAAAGGCGTGTTTACATTTGTGATTGAAAGTTGATTCCACACAGAGAATTTTGCACTAGCCTATAATTAGTTTCCTAAATTATGATTTTTCAAAGTTTATACCCCCCTGTGACGTCACAGGGGACACAAACTTTGAAAAATCATAGAGAGAGAGCCTACTTATCACTAGGGAGTGTGGTTAGTATTGAAATTCTCTCATAGATTCTACTAGGTATCATTTAAAAATATAAAACAAACAAGTGAGTGTCTCACTCAGTTGATTTGTTTTCACTTTCGTGACGTTGTTTTTCTCTCCTCCCAAATCAAAATTTGCCACTCTTATTTTATGTTTTAGACCTTTTCGAACAAATTTGGTTCAGTGTTTACCTTGCTACACGTATAACTTCCACAGTTTTCACATCTGATTTCGATTAAATTTGCTAGAATAAAATTGTCAGGATGCTGGTAGGGTCGTGGATGGCACCTTATAAATCCCAGCCCAGTCAGATCGGTAGCAGCTTCTGAGCATGAGAAATCGTTTAATCATCCAAACATTTATAATGGCCGGCCTTGGAAGTTAGTTGGCTGTGTGATCATCGGTAGCCAGAAACCTCAACATATTGGAGAACGGAATTGTCGATTATGTTGACGTTGTTTGTCAATTCAAATAACACCCCATATTTCAATCAGTACACCAGTAAGGATTGGTGGAAAATGGTGAGGGTCTAACGATTCTACTCTCATATTTGACTCAAAAAGCCATTTGAGTGAAAACTGTGGTGTGTAATAGCGTCGAACGGACGGATAAAATGCTTCTCGAGTCTAAATGGCAGCCTCATTCAGTATTAGCTCCTACGTAGGAATAACCTCCTGCTTCCATGAGTGAAAAACTATGCAATACAACATCCCATCTTCATCTAGTTGATGGTTAAACTTTTAAAATCTTTTGCATGCATATAGGTGTAGCATCTCTGGTCCACGATGGCGCAAAGAGACGACCCCATCTACCCGCAGTTGGAAAAAGCGCTCAACCTCCTCGTCGAGAGCAGCGCCAAAATTGATTTCCTGTTCGCCAAGGTAGAGAATAAAGCGAGAGACCTGGACGACGAAGAAATGGCTCGTATGGCTCAACGGATGATTTTCCTGGAGGAGCAGATGGATGGTGAGTGAAAAAAGCTTACGATGAAAATTATAAATTTGAGATGGATGAGAGTGAAATCGTTCATAATGGGATAAAAGCGAGGTGATGTCTCACCTCAGATAGATTGTCCATTATTGCGTTGCATTATACAAATTTTGTTCGAATTTTCTTCATCGGAATCCATCCTGAAACGAACCTTGAACAAAGCTGTCATATAAAGACATATATATCACTCCTTACTCCCTGGCCCTATAGAAACGGTCTGAAGAATCTAGAATGGTGCCAAAATGTCAATAATATCAGAAGAAAGGATCAAATCGTTGACCAGAATTCTTGAAGCGTTCTTTAAAAACGCGTTTTAAAAAGGGTTTGGTGGAAAATGCCTTCTTAAGGCCTGGAGGTGCTTTTTCATCTTAAGGCAATTGTCATATTTATATGTTGAACTTATAAAGTAAAATGTGGTTTGCGTAGTTCGCGTACTGGAGGACAATAGTGAATGGAAATCGGTCAAAGATAAAGCAGACAATCTCCAGCGCTCTCTGATCGCTTGCCGGGAGAAATGCACCGACCTGCAGGGGCGTATCCGACACCTGATAGACATGAAGGACACTCTGTACTGCCAATCAATTATCGAGGTTCCACAATCTAATGTTGAACTGCGTAAGTATTAATCCCACTAATCATATTATTATAACTACGAGGCAGCGGAGGCACAACAATGAGACCAAAACAGAGAAGTTGGCAAAATGCTCTGTCGCACATTTGTGGCAACCGTCTTTCGCCTACAGTTGCCTCCTGACGGTAACACGCCAAGAATCGTGACAAAACTAGACCCCCAATGGGGCCTGTATAAACCAAACTTCATTAATTTTGGTTCATGGTAACTAATGAAAGCGCCGCAGACGGAGTAGGTACGGTGGATGGGAGGATTTTTCAAAATTATAGACGTTTGAATTCAACGTAACTTAAAACGTAAAACTGAAAAACAATAAATTTGAGGGGTTCGTGCTCGTTTCCAAAGGTTGATTATTGAAAAGATTTAACCTAAATATGAACGAGTATGTAAGCTGATTGTGTCTTTCCATAACCTAGTTTTGGGATGATCCTCTTAGGGTGCTTCTTCTACCTTGCTACTCACGTAAACTATATCAAATTATATCACGGATTGTGGTGAAAATTCTTAATCAGAAGTGAATTTAACTGAAAAATATTAATGCAACTATATAGGTAATATAATATAACTATCGAACTAATATCATTGTACTATCAACAGTCCCAAGAGGCACTAGAATCGAAAGGATGATTATGGAGCTCAAGACAGAATCAACCGAATGCAGCGTCTGTACCGAAAACGTCAAGAAACAGCAGCACATTTGGTCATGCAAAAATTGCTACAACATTTTCCACCTTGAATGCGCTGTAAAATGCATGGATGCTACAAGTGAGTTGATGCAGTTTGGTACTAATTCTAGAATTCAATTAAAAAGTCAAAGCAAATTGAGCTCCTAAATGAGCTGAGTCGAAAATTGAGCTCTCAGATCAGCAGAATTGAAGGATAGGAGATAGTTTTGTCCAAACAAAAGTTTGTTTTCTATATAAATAATTTAATTTTTACTTGCAGTTTGAAAGCTGAAACTGCATCGAAACTGTACTGGGCTGCCAGAATTCGGTTGGCTGAAGCTGCCACTAACGACTAAAAAATAAATAAAAATAATAATAATAAAATAAACTTGCAGGTTGAATTTCAAAGATTTTTTAACAAATTTGATTACATGTTTGTGGATTGGTCGGTTCGTCTGTCTGTGGTCAACTACAAATGGTCACGAGCAAAACTATCGGTCTGATTATGATGAAATTTACAGCGATTGAGAGGGCTTTGCTGGACAATTCAAACTTGTAATTCGACACTGTTTCATATATATAATACCTAATACTATCCTCGCTAAAATTGGGGATACTTTGAGGCTGACGTCAAAATTATTCTCTATGAAGTGCATCGCTATTGGATCAGTAAAACCCACTTCGAATATATGCAAACACAAGGAAAAGTCAACATACTCGTATTCAACATTCTCAGGTCTTTGACTTTTTCTGTTCAGAAAAACGTCTACACAACCACCTCCCGCAAACGCTTCCTTCGTGAGGCAATGGTCTTCATACCCACTACTTGGTTATTTTACAGCAAGAATGCAGGATGTAGTTTTTGACTGCAGAAAGGCATTAACTAAATTCCTTCTCTACTAATCTTTCTCGCAAAATGAATAATCTTATGTCATCATAAATCATCTAAGTATCAAGTAAATACTAACTTAATTGAATTTTTAAATTAAAAAATGTTTGCTTCGAATACGAAAGCACGTATTGCCAATGTTGCTATTCACAGCAATAGGCTATTTTCAAGGGTCGGAATTACTTATTTTTTACTTCAGATTCAGTTTCAGGGTAGTGGTTAGGTAGAGAAAGAAATAAAAACCATTAGATTTTTATTAGTGTCTAAAAAAATAGATAATGTAAAGAAACAAATGAGTTAATCGAAATTTATTATGATAATTAGAAGCTAGGTCACGGCGTAGAATAAAGAATAAACTGTGATAAACAAGCACGTAGGATAAGTTTAACAGTGATGAGATGAGGTGAATAGATCAATTGCCTGTTATTCCTCTTAATTTGTGTCAAGTCACATTATGTGTCGTTGCATGTTATGCAATACTAAGCAATAGGGCACTAAACGTTTCGATAAGATGGGTTGAGGCAAACTCTTCAGAAAAACGACTCTTCTGAAAAATCAATTTTTTCCAACTTTGGATACATCCGTTTCTCAAGAACGGTTTGTTATACCTAGCAGATTAGATAGGACGGATAGAGGAAGGGAAGAACTACAAACAAATCGGATGGTTTCGTAGAATAAGGGTTGGATTATGTGGTACGTTTTTGGAGAAGAAAATCCCAATATGAAAAAGCTATCCGACTTGTTTGCAGAGGAATATTATACCTACATGCTGAGAAAAAGAAATTGAACAAGATTGACCAAATAGCAACTGAGCAATTATAGATACCTGAAAATCGCCTCTTTAACTCAGCAGTTACCCGATACCCTGCGCTCTTCGAAACCACTGAATATCAAATTTAATTTCAGAAATCATCAACTTTCAACGTAGGTACAAGCAAAGAACAATTTCGCTGTGAGGATCTCAAGATTGGAACGAAGGCAAAACTTTGTATGAGATTTAATCAAAAACTTGATTCCACTACGTCATCAAATGACTCTATAATTTTGACGCAAAACTTTGATTGTACAGAAAGAAGTGGTAAATGGGCCTGCCCTTATTGCCGCGATCAACTTGATGTCTCTGCCGATGGTCTACGCTACACTTGCTTCTGCGAACGCGTTGTTCAACCAAGAAGTGTGAGTAGCTGAAATTTAGTATTTTGTAGTTTTACTATGTACTAAATCTACAGGACGATAGTAAGTTCAACTCGTAGATATTCCTGGTTTTAGACGTAATAGGTGTAGTTATACAGGGTGTCCGAAGAAAGATACTTACTTAAGATACTTTAGGAATCGATTTTACAACTAATTTCCAATAATAAATGTCTCTTAGCAATTTCTTTATAACCCCTGGTTGTTTCAAGTTTTTTTACTTTTAAGATTTTTTTCGTGTGTTCAACCTCGGAAAACGATGCCTACCACCTCAAACCATGAGTAGCCGTAAAATACCCGATTTCCCCGGAAAAACGCGTTTTTCGCCTTTAAACGCATCCCCCCCCCCCCCCCCCCTCAAATTACTGGGTGAATTTTGAATTTGATTATACCGTTGGAAAGCCAAGTCCTTTTCGATTTTCCTCTACGGAAAATGAGTGGAAATCTCCTACGAACTTTCTCGAAAAACACTAACAACTAGCAAGTTGGAAGTTTGGACTGAAAAAAAAACCGAACCAGTTATGGATTTAAAAATGTATGTGGTAGCCTCACTGATGGGAAATGTAATGCTCTTTTCGACGGTATTTAATTATATTTTTTTAATTCTTACTTTACATAGACAAGGAAGTTGTGGTCATTTCAGTGAGACAAGGTCGAACACACGAAAAAATCTTGAAAGTGAAAACACTTGAGAAACAAGGGGTTATTAAGAAATTGCAAGGAGACATTTTTTATTGGAAATTAGTTGTAGAATCGATTCCTGAATTTTGGTAGTATCTTTCTAGGACACCCCGTATACAAGTTCTGCGAGTGATTTCCTGTCTTCATCTTTGTGCCATAAACACGAACGAGAAAACTTGGCTCATTTTAGTTCTCAGTGCCATTTACATACACTTGAGCTGAACTGCCGCTTGAAACACTCGATAACGCAGTCACTACTTTGGAATGAGAAATTTGCGTCGTTGCCGCAACTGCAAGCAGAATCTCCTGTCAAACAACACCCCCTCCTTTGCCTAACAACACGGGCATAGCCTATCGTTAGGCAGAATCAATTAAATGTTTAGCGCCTAAGTACCATTGTATTTGTTACTCATTTGTCTTGTATCATTGTAAAATCTTTGTGAATAAACTTTATTCTATTCTATTCTATTCTATTCTATTCTATTCTATTCAAAATCGGAATCAGAATCGGCCGCCACTGATCGGTTACCCTGAGGCTAGGTGATAGAAGTAGAGGGAGAACTAATTTTGTTAGACTCCACACCTCCACTATCTTAGTGGAATATAAACTGATGGTAAAAAATGCCTAGTTCTGAGAATTCCAAAATTGAGTCTTGCAAAGGACAGTGTGTTTTATCAAAAAGGGCAATTTTTTTCGTAGTATTAGTATGTCACTTCCCAAGGAACAGGCGGGAGAAAGAGTTAAATTGAAGAAAAGCAAACTGAGCAGCCATTTGAGGTACCTAAGTTCGACTGAAATGCTTAAAGTCGTGTACGTGATCGGCTGTCCTCTCAGGACTTCAGAGGCGGTTGTGTGCAAATTTGGGTAATCATTTCTTCCCCTTCGACTTTTCATATTTCTGTTAGGAGCTTTATGGATTCAATTAGTCGTCCATGAGAACGAATATTGTGATTCGTCCATATGAACATTTAATTGAATCGTCTCCTTAGCATAAAAGAGGAAAATTAATAACTTCTTTTATTAGTCACATGTCTCAAGCACGTTATTTTAATTTTATTCTGTCTCCGTACTAAGCAAGGCTGTTTTTCTTCTCCCATCATTTTTACCACGTTATAAAGTAGTAGGAAATTATTTTCCAGGCTTTGAACGTGACCCCCCACGGCTGTGGTCAGGTGTGCAAACGTGGATGTGGCTCGACTTGCCACCCTGGACCCTGTGCCGATACTGTGTCAAAAGCTGCAAGCATCAACACCCAACTAGCTTCTGTATCCGTTTTGATTAATAAATATAACCAAAATATTTGAATCCGTCGTTGAGAAGGAAATAGTTTGAAACCGCACCATCATATCAACTAAGTCAAGGATATGATGGTAAAGAATAGAAAAATGAATTCCAGTGAATTTTATTACAATTCTTTGTTTCGATGAGATACCTAATTTGGTTTAAAACAAACAAATAAATTTATTCATGATTACATACTTACCTACTCGATGACGAGAAGAAGTTTATCATTAATTATTAAAATGATTAACAACCAAAGTGATAATATACGCATCAGGAATAGGAAACATTACAACCAAAATGGTGCTATTTCTGAAATTACTTTAAAAAAATAATAATCTTTCTTGAATTTCTTCTTCTTCATGATTGCTAAATATATTTTCTATCTGTCAACAATTCTGTAATATTAGTACCAACCAGATAAACTAAAATATTTTAGAAATAAATAACAACAATTTTGCTAATAACGCTGTATTTTTACCTTTTGTTGCGGGCTCAACATCCAAAATTTTGCATTTTGTCAATAACTCAATTCGAAATACTATCAAAAGATACATTAGCGGAAAACTAAGAAAAACCATGAGACCGAGTACCTATTCGTATTACTCGATGTTATAAAGGGGGAGTTAAGTTTAATGTTAACCAGTTGTATTTTAAGAAATTTTGTGATGTAAACATAGTCGTTTTTGAAGAATTTTGGAAAATGTTTTACGGAACCAATTACATTCTCTGTTACTGTTTTCACCATGTTTCTTTATTCCGTATTACCGCAGTGTTTCTTTGTTTATTCTTAGCAAAAGTGTATTTTAATATAGTTTAAAAACTATTACATAGATAGATTAACCATTTTTATAACCGTTTCGAAAAATAAGGGTAAAACAACGTATTTTTTGTGTAAATTACCATCCTAAACATTGGAACATAATTGTGGTATAATATATTCAGAATTTCTTTTGAGGACGTTTTAGTTGTAGTGCACTGATTAGAGGAGAAAATGGGGAACTTGCATGGTTATTTTTTATTTTGTAATTTGAAAGATCTTAATGAGGGCTTTCCAAAAAGATGCTATATGAGAGGTACTCGACAATAATTGAACGTTACCAAAGACGGGTCTTGTAATTTGAACCGAGCTGACGTCACCCCCCCCCCCCCCCCCCCCCCCCCCCCCCCCCCCCCCCGCCTGCCGGGGCGGGCCCCCCTGATGAGGAACCTAAATGACGTCACGCGCTCGCTTTCAACCCATTTTCTGGGCAAACCAACCGTAATTTCGAGGTGAAAATTGGGACAATGGGGTTTTGAAGGACGCTAAATCAGGTTTTGAGAATCAAAATGCAAAATTCCCACCCATACATGTCCCCCATTGCGTTTGGATGCACTACAATTAAGTTTCGAAGGTGATCGAGTGTTTAAGGGTGTTATACGACCTGTGGGGGGGTTTCTGTGAGCTAAACAACTGCCAGTAACAACAGTTGAGTTTTTAACTTGGTGATAAACGCCACCATGTTTTGCCCGCGAGGAGATCTGTAAAGAAAGCACATCGTCAATAACTCTACACAGTTGACAAGCTTGTGACCACCTCGGGAGGTGGTGAGAAGATTTGTCGAGATGAGGTTGGGGGACTGACTGACTGAATCAAGCCTTTTTGGATTATTATCATTTACTGGCGATCATTTCAGTGTTTGTATTGAGTTATTAGTGTGATACACCAATTTTTGGTAATTTTTCCATAAATTATCGCGTTTTCTTCCTTTCTCCTTCGCATTTACAATCGATACATCGTTTCCCACAGATACATCGATTACCAACTCGATAATCTCTCACTACTCTTGTTACAACAGTCGTTCTGCCCGTCAACAGTCAATTTGACTTTCCAACAGTAGTTTTCAACAGTTGTGATAACTTCAAAGTTACAGAACACCCCCCTTCCCCCCCTCCCGTGAATTGACAATGACTGGAGGGGATAAGCATCGTTTTCCAGTAATTCCCCACGCTCAATCAAATGGCGACACTCCTGAACGACTGATGAAGAATTGATTTTTCGAGAAAAATAGAGCATTTCTCGGACATAAACACCACCGACCCATTTTTCACTAGTATGATTTTTGCTGGTTAAACATTTCCTCAAGAATTATTACCCAGATATACCTTGATTATCCACGTTGCTTAGAAAAAAAAAACACTAACCAAAGAGGAACTTTTTGTTGGGAAGAACCTGTAGAATCGATTCCTGAACTGTGTCCCAACTTATATGTAGACACCCTGCATAGTATCCATCGTGCATACAACATGTATTTACTTTAGGAACTTCCCTATTTTCGATAGTACTACTCGCAGCTTGTTTTTCGTCCCGTAATTAATGAAATACAATCATTGTGCCCGATTCAATTATTTGGTGAAAGCCGTCATAAAATACATTTTGTTCGAAGAGCTGCAAGAGGGACATGTTGCCGAAAAGGACTCTCGTGCCCTGTCAGCAGTATTTCACGCGAAACCCTGCTAATGGGACACGGAGTTTAATTATTACGAGCCTGAAACGTAATTGCGTGTTCAAATTATGTTCAAACGTGTTCGGGTGCCATTATTTAGGGGCGCAATGGCCGGGGAAACACAATGGCGCCCCAGCGACGCCTCTTATCAATCGGTCAGCATCAACAATCCCAACATGCGCCGTTTCGCTTGAATATTCTAATAATAATTAAGAACTCGTGTATTTATATGCTAATAAGGCTGGTCGGTGGTTTATTATTCTGACTGGTAGTCGGCAAGGAGCTGTAATTCTGACATGTTTTACACGTTTATTTCTTCCTCTGTACGTTTCTGTTTGAAGAGAAGCACCATATTTATGTGATGATGAATCAGTCCATAATATACTATTATAAGATTTTGCAGGTCAAATGTAAGGTTTCCCAAGTCAAATGTAAGGTTTCCCATTTCAAATTTAAGGTTTGCCTCTCAAATTTGAGGTTTTATAGTTCAAATCAAGCAGGCAACCTCCAATTTGAAATGGAAACCTCACATTTAAAAAGGAAAGTTTTAAATTTGACTTAGAATGGCTCAAAAGAGGTCACCTTCCCAATTATTGATTTAGGTATGTGTTTCTATAAAACAGTGCAGGTAAACTTGTGTGAAATTCCCAGACCTAAATTGTCATATTTTGACTCAATTTCTAAGCCCTCGCATGACTTCTACAATGGGATATGTACTTGCATGGTTATTTTTTATTTCAAAGTTTGAAAGATCTTAGTGAGGGCCTTCCAAAAAAGTGATATATGAAAGGTATTCGACGATTGAAACTTACCGAAAATGAGTCTTGTAATTTTAACCTAACTGACCTCACGCACTCCCTTGCAACCTGCTTTCTGGTTAAACCAGACGTAATTTCAAGCTGAAAATTCGCACTTAGGGGGTTTGGAAGGGTGCTGAATCGGATGTTGAGGTTCAAAATGCAAAATTCCTACCCATGCAAGTTGCCCATTCTCATCTGATTTTGACAATATTTTCTGGGTTAGGCGGATTAGGCCTTAGATGGTGCCCCGTGAATTTTAGGGGAAATAGGTATTCCGCCCTTTCTTCAAAGCTCTGATAGACTTAGCCCCTTTCTTCCTTGTGTACCTGGTACGTATTTTCATTCCCTAAATTGTCTGTGAAACAGCTTCTTTCTTCCCTGTTTGATTAGCTGATACAAAACTAGTCCTTGATGACTAAATGTTGCCAACTTTAAGTAAAAAAAAGAAAGAAAAAAGACACCTACCACCCCTTTCTTCCCCGACTCTTGAAATGCGTTGTTCAAATTAAACAATGATTAAATGAGTCGGTAGTCGACCAACTTAAAAATCGAGTCTTAAAAAAAAGTCTTACGCTTCCCTAAAACTGAGTGAACTCCCCCAAAGTCAACCCACACCCACAGTGGCTAGAAATAAGGGTTTACAAAAATAATGGTCTTCTCCGGTATTATAGGAAAGTTAGCACTAATTTCAAATATACATATGGCCATATACTTAGAATAGCTTAACTGTGATATCTAAAAAAACCTATAAAAAAAACTCACGTTTTTGACCATTGGAACCGTCCAAAATTGTTCTTGTATAAAATATAAGTTGATGACCTGACGTTTCTTTGTCGAATGAGACCAACGCCGGATAACCATGATTTTTGGTAATTTTCCAAAGTTTTCCGTTTTTTCGACTTTTCCGTATTCACGACTGATAAAAGACAAAAAAATGTCTCAAAAGATATCGCAGCTAACTAGCTATACTGCCTTTAGGAACATAATATATCCAGAATCAGCAATTCAATTTCCTGTAAGACTGGAGGAGTTCTTATTTGTGTCCGAAAAACCCCTATTTCCACCCACTTTGCACCCTTCTAGAAGTCAGTGAATCCCGCCAAAGTCGGCAAAATTCTCAAAAATCGGTAAACACCCTAAAATGAGTACGAATAAAATTCGGTTAAATTTACCGTGAAAGTGGGTAAAATCTAAGCTCATACCAGGACTCTTATCAAGTTTCCGAGAGTTTTTATCGTGTTTTCAAGAGCTTTTACCGTGTTTAGGTACACGTCAACTTTTACTTAATTGACACGGTCGCTAATTACCGTATCAACGCCCTTTTATTCCCTCAAAGTATAATAGTCATTGTGCAAAGAAATAGATTTTCGAGTCGAAAATTTCGAGGGATTGCAATACTTTCCATTTCACCGCATGAGGGTTTCAGAACAATAGAAGGAAGTTTTTAGGACGATTTCCTCCTGTCCTAGAAGGACCTGACGTTTGATTTACGGTCCCCAGATCTGTGAGGACTCTGGGGGCACAATTACCGTACGAGGTAGCGGCCGTATGGAGAAGGGCCGAAGGTAATGCAGGGGTAATCTACGTGTCAAAACAGGATATACGACCGCCCACAACAACTGCTCCAGTTATTTTCTCTAGTAAACACTTAATAAGGGACCTTCTAGAGAACGGCATTGCGGGGGTCAGAAGGCGGTAAAAAGTCTCGGGGTTGGGACCCCTCTGAGCTCCGATGCTCTCCTCTTCAGGGGAGCTCCTTATGTCGCCCTTAGGGCAGGAACGCTCTTCCCTTCAGAATGAAAGGCAACTGGGACTCCACCTCCGTCCACCTCATACCTTTTATTTCCCTTAGCCCGAAGGAACTCGAATATTTGAGTACCATAAGAGTTGAATGTTAGCGTGCACTTAAAAGTACAAAGGTGAAATTTTCCTCCGGAGCCATTGGCGGCATTTCTTCTTCAGGCTCCCTCGAGTTTCTTAGTCGCTCTGCATCAGTAAATCTCTCTTTCTCACGTTCATTTTGTTCCAGAATGAATCCCCCACGGGTTCCTGTTTTCGTTGTGAGCAACTATGAAATATTTCCTTTTTGAGGAGTTTCAAACATTTCCTTTTTACTTCCTTGGGTTTGTTTACTGTTGAATTTTCGGCTACTTCATGTATATGTTTTTATTGTTTGCTTAGCGCTTTCGACTGTTGTCCTCATCAGAGCTACAATTGATGCCAAAAAGGACAGAAGAGTCAAATACAGTTTCATAGGTTTTAATTTTTAAAATATTATATAGTCTTGTCCATGGTT
>JAEMON010000009.1:24370664-24420668 GCA_030264115.1 Lygus lineolaris | reverse complement strand
TGGAAGAAGTTTTTTGGATCATAACTGATACACCCTGTATATAAAATATAATTATTTAAACAATTTTGGGCGGTTCCACTGATGAAATACGTGAATTTCCTAGGGCCAGTCCCTTCACATGCCACAAAAGTTGAACTTCCACATTTTTCGAAGGATTGTGCGAATCAGGCACTTGAAGGACCTTTATGAATTTCAGGCCTGCGTATCGATATTACTCTCGGTGCAGGCGCAAACATAAATTGTAAATTTGCGTAGACTGTATAAATACAATTGTATATTGTTCATTATGCTGATTTATGGTTCGGTGCCTTCTACAATATACGAGCTGTATAATCCACTCGCAATGTAGTTAGTAGCTGTCTCGTTTCGTAATACTATCAAAATAAATCACGTTTTAATGCATAACGAAAATACGTCTTGACGAGGGCTGAAACGTACAATTATTCGATCAATTTTCAGGCCACGCCTCTAAAACGAATCGTTCATCATCATCGAACGAGAAATATAAATGCAAATGCCGGTAAAGACCTTTCCGTCTTCTCGTGAACTTGATCGAAGTGGATGTTATATGAGTGACTGCCTCTGCAAGGATGGAAAAAATAGAATCGGTCGGAGGGTGCAGCCCTGCGGCAGCCCCAATTTGAATGTTTTAATACCCAAGTCACTGGGGGACGAGGAAACAGTCTTGACTGATGCTTCCAACACCCAAATAACATCTCGGAGAAATTTTCGTGTCTTTGGAAGTGCTTCAACACAAACGATAATTTTTTCTCTTCTTCCTTCACGTCGATTACCCGTCAGAGCTGATTTGGAACGCAAATTGGATTTTTCGGCGTTGAGATTGACAAACGATTTTTTTTTCCGGCAATGGATTGGAGAATGAAATTGACTTCGAGATTGACTGCTGTTGTGGGGGTGATTGTGAATTGGAATTTGAGGAATTAGTAAGTTAGAATTGATTTTGTGGAAAATTCGATTGATCATCAGTAATTGGTCAATTGCTGATTTCACTTCGCGGGGCACGATGCACCTAATATCCATACACCCTGCCAAGATTTGTTGAGATTGAGTGAAAGCTAGAATAAATCTAGTATTCAACTATCATGAGCACAACTCTAAATTACAAGACCCTACTATATATTCGTCATTTCTTCCAGTCGAGGTCTATAAGTTGATGGCTTATCGTTCCGTCATTCACACACCCACTGATTTGTTATAGGATGGAAATATGTTGTAGAGCTTGGTGCTCAAATACGCTAGGTATCATTATTCCGGTCGCTATTATATTCTTAGAGAACCAACAACTATGAAGCCAAAACGAGAAAACTCCATCAAAATCGGATGCATAAATGAAAATGTGTGATACATCTGGCAATGATTCACAGGAGCACGACAGCCACAGAATCCAATCTATTCAGTACAACAGTAAAGTTGATGATTTTGTAAGATTTTAGTGAGTCAAGTTGGCACCATTGACATCTTCTTGTTTCGAACAGAGCTTCCTTCTATTTGTGCGTCTCTACAAACTTGTGCTTTTTATTACGATTCATACCGTATTTTTCCGTTGGAAAATATATATCAAGTTATCAAGAGGATTTACTAGTGTTCAGGATTGTCTCAAGAAAAGGATCTTATAATATTTGAAATTAACATTTGCCTCGTAGTAAATAATATAAAATGAGGAATTTAGATAGTTTTCTAATTCAGCTGAGCTAATTCAATAATACCTAATCACGGATCTCCATGCTAAACTCGGATCGGAATGAGATGAAACTTCAGCCATCTCGAACTAGGGTAAGATCTAGGAGTAAGAAAATAGAATTGAAGGGATGTGAAAAAACGCCGAGAGGAAGCACGATTAATCGAAGGGTTGAAAAATAAGTACAGTTGTTGGGACGATAGAAGAGTGTTATTATGGAGGGAGGCAAAAAGGTGGCTATAAATATTCGGGAATATGAAGTTGATCGGGCAGAGTTGCGGTGAACAAACCCTTTTGTGGACTGTTATTAAGGGATGATGGGACACAATCATAACCACCTGCCCTTCAACCCAAATAAATTGGGGACGTAAATGGATTATGTATCGGGAGATGCCCATCTGCTCCTGGCCGTATCGATTACCTTCAGGTAAAGAATAATTTTTATCGAAAAAAAAAAAACCAGTGGAGTTCGGAGAAACGGTTTCGTATTCGGGTGCTTCCCAAAAAGAAAACAAAGGAAATTTGTTGTCGATTACAATTTACAAACCAGATTGAGTTATCAACAATGATAACGAGCAGCACTTGATAAAAAATACTGTAGTGCCAAAAATCTTTCTTGAACGACGCATCAACGCACGCAACGCGCAAGTCACGACTATTTTTTACTTATATAACTATTCGAATAAATTAACATCAATACTTTTATTGAATGCCTTCATTAATTTCTACATAAACGAAGTGAAATACCTTGCATCTATGTATACCTAATTATAATACCTACGTTCACGGCGATTGTCTCAAACATGACAACAGAAGCAAGACACGGCCTTGAAGTTTTTTTTTCTTTTCAAAACATCTTCAAGGAAATTTACTTACCTACCTCTATTTTTTTCTTCTTAGCAGACATATCATTTTTAGTCTTCCAATGTTCATCTTTTGAGATAATGGCTTTTATGGTGATGACGCCTGGTTAACCTCGATGATATCACTAAATTTTTTGATTTTGAGATAATACTATGACTTACTCCTACTTTAGACGTGCAATTATTGCTTGAGTTTTGCTTCCTTTTAGATGTTTGTTTTGTTGTTTGATTTTTCATGTCCTGTTCTGCTCACCTAGGTTTTTGGGAATGCTGGTATTATTATCTATCAAATGATTTAGCAAGTAATTGCAATGACAAAAATACGTTTTTATACCTACTATTTCTAAGGCTCAGGTATTTAGTTGCGATGGTGTTTTTCTCTACGCCTTAGCAGTTGAGTACCTTTTTCATGAAATTAAATTTATCAAAACCGTAGAGTGTTTACCTTCAAAATTGAAATTTCTATTGGAGTAAAATTTTCGATATGGCGCTATTTGTGAAGATGGAAGGGGGAGATGGGAGTTCTCTCGTTAATTTCGATATTCAGATTTCTGGAGGGGGATTCCAGGTGAAGAGCTTAACGAAGTTACTCGGAAACGACGAAACTCTTAAGGCGTTGAACGTGATTTTGACCGAGTCTGACGGATTTGAAGGAGACGAAGAACAAACACCGAGTATATCTGCAGCTCCTCGGAGATTAACGACAATTAGAGTTGCACCTCGTGAGGAAGCGAGAAAGGACCCCCTGAGGGGGTAGGAAAATTATCTCGAGGTGAAACCAACAACCAATAACGTCAGAATCAAATTTCTGAGCACTGCAGCTTGTGGGGGGGTTGAAGAGAGAGAGAGAAGGCAATGTTTAACTTAGTGAAATTATATCTGAGAGCGTGCTGGGGGGGGGCTAATGGGTCTAGAAGATTGTGGCCCAATCTACCGTTCAAACTCCGGCACTAAGTGAAAGGCAAATCGGAGGGAATTACTTCCTGTTTTGGGAGAAGTTTGAGTACCCTCGAAATGCCGGCGTTTCCGTTTTGTTGAGTTTGGGCAATCCTCTGTGATTGGGAATGAGGTGAAGGAAGAAGGTGAAGGCCTGAAGAAGATAACGATATCAAGAGCTTGGAGTAACAGAGAGCTTTGGTGCGAGTAGGAGGCACATTAGCAATGTAGTGTAAATATCGTCAGTAATGTACTAGAGGGATCGAGGGTTACGTAGTTTCCTGTTTTGATAGAAGTTTGGGGTGTAAAAGTGATGACGCTTCCGTTTTCTTTTAAGTTTAAGGAGTAGGTACGAATCCTCCTTTACGATTCAGAAGGGATATGTCTGGTGAGGGGTGAAGGACCGCCTTTGGAGAAGACGATGCTCAGACAAGTATTCACAAACGATGAGAGGAGACTTAAACAGGGTTGTAACAAGATCTAAATTCCTAAAGTTCCTAACTTTCCTAACCAAAATCCTGATATTTCCTGGTGCATTATAACAGTAAAACAGCGAGCATAAATCAGCAGTACCTACCTCTACAGAAAGGAGTTTTACACTCCCTATACCCCACGTTTCCCCTACACCATCATTTGCTGTAGGTGCTTATGACCTGCAAGGAAGGCGTAAAACACCGAAATAACGCTGTTTTTAACCCCCCTCACAATCTCCTCAAAGCGTTGACCATTACAAGTACCTACAATAAGCTTTTTACAAATGCTGTCCAAATGGAGATTTACATCCAAAACCTGTTCAATATTTTTGGAGTGTTTTTCTTGATTTGAGACATTTTGGAGTAAAAAGGCAAAGGAAATTTAACGCTGTACAAAAAAGTAAGGAGCATGTGTTGACGTATAGGACGCAATGGGGAAACAGTTATAGAGAAAAAAAAGAAAAAAAACGCCGAACACTTGCGGATTTTCGAGTCCTTCCTAGTTTCCACAGGCTCATCGAGGTCGAAATCTTGGATTCCACACAAACCACCTACCACCCTCATGCAAAATACCGAAATTTCATCAAGTCTTGCTCGATGCTATAGGCCCTTTTTTGACACCTGCTGAATTGGACTATATAGGTATACGATAATTTACGGTTCGGTGGTTGGCGAGTTTAAATTTCCTGACTCCGCCCATCATTCATCAGACTTTTCATGGTTTTCCTGACTTGGCCTGGTAAAAGTTGGTTGCGAGCTTCCTTCCACATGGGAAATAAGATGAATGAATATGAGTTAGTTAGGAGAATAGCCCATTGGACCTTCTCTCCCCTGATGCAACTCGTGAGTTAAAAGACTGTCGAAAGGAAATTATAGTAACGTTAGCGTGGTATCATCAGCGCTGTGCTAGAAATCAGATTTCCGGTGGAAATCGAATGGAAATATTCGCAACCTATCGAGTCAAACGCAAACTCACTATTGTTGGGAGAAGATGTTCCAGGATTGGAAGAAAAAGAATGTGGACGAGCGCCATCTTGGATATTAATACGAATCCTTCAGACCGACACGTATTAATTGGGTTTTGGTACGAGTAGGAATAACACTAATGAGTCCTTAGCGACATGTAGGTACTAAATTGTAGTGATAAGCCTTTACCCTAATATTTCATTCTTCACTTCACACTATACATAGGAAATAATAGCAAAGCGATGTCAGGAATCATGATTCATCATGCGTCGATAAAGATTGCTTGAAATATACAGATGGATACAATCGTTTCTCGGCAAGATTGTTAGTGAAGCCAAGAATAAAGTTGCAAGTTTAATGAGTTGGATGACATTTGAATTTTACAACTCTTCAAGATAAAATTTGAGACGTTTATTGGGAGATTTTTAGTGCCGGTTATATTTCCACCGTCGGCCGAATAAGGAGGTGAAATGGGAAAGGTTGTGCCATATGGTTTTGTCTAGCGTGTAGTAATGGGGGACAGTAAATTGGAGGACATGATGACGAAGAGACTGGTTTGGTGGCGTATGGATTGGAAATACTGACCTGTCAGGAGCCTCAGGGCCTCTGGAGGCGCGCCTGCTGCTTTCAACGCCTCTTCGAGCTGAGATCGTCTCTTCATTTCAATCTCAAGCTGGTCCTGCAGCCGCCTCCTCGCTTTCCGCTCCTTTCTGAACCGCTTTTGGTACACAACTGGAACATAGATAAGATTCAGAATTTAGATCAATTCAAAGGAAGTCTTAATGAACATTTGGCGAATACCTGAAATAAATACCATACTTCTGTGAGAACAGAGAATGGATGATGACATGTACCTACTTTAGAGGTGTTGGAAAAAAGCTCCAGAGATGGAAAAGCAAAAATATAGTACAATTGTATGTTTCTCACTTCAATAGATAATTGTGTCAAACAATTTTTTCACAGGACCCATAATGCTGGAACTGTTGGATATCAAAATGGTTTGGTTCTTTCTAGAAAGAGAGTCCCTCCTATTCATTTTGAAAACCGTACAATATTTTCGGAGATGCAACGAAGCTAAATTAAAACTCTGGTGCTACACGCAAAAAAACCCCACAGAAACAAAAAATTCCTATGTTTGTCGGTTTTTACCGCCGATTCCGGCCCTTAGGATATCCTTTGTGGATATCTAGGGCATTGGAAGCTGGTGTAACTTTAAAAAAGTAAAATCTTGGAGTCTTCAATTTATTATTTTCTTTCTTTGGTACATATGTTTTTGTGTACTTAGCCACTTTCTTCAGCTATTATCCTGTAGGTCGTTGTAGATGTTCTGGAGAAGACGTTCCTCCTCGTCCCTGCCTGACTCCTTGGCAGGGTTGATATTGTGTTGATGGGTTGGAGATACTGTTTTCCGTTCAGGAAACAAAATCTTGGAGTCTTCAATTGCAAAAAATGGTATCTCCAACCCATCAACACATTAAAAAAAGTAAATCCTGTGAATTTTATCAAAATACTTCACGTATTTATTTTGTACAGTTTCTCCCCGAGAAATTCACCCGGAAGATTGATCTTCTAGCTGGTGCATCCTCATACTACAGGAGCAACGCCTCAAAAATCGGAATTTTCCAAATCATGTTTGTCAATATTTCTCCTATCTTGAATTTTGAGGTGACCAAACTCAGTTGTTCATCCAACTTACAATCTCTTTCGGTGATTTAGGCTTCATAGTATGCTCTGATGCGATTCTAGCCGCGTGTACTTCATGCTGTTTTCCTTGGTACATTAAGTTCCACCCCAATCTTCGGGACGAGATATCGTTCCTTTTCTGTCCCATTGCGATCGGCGGATCGCTTTCCAATAAACGGTCTTCTACCCCCAAATAACATTTTCCCTACAATGCCGAGGAAAACGCCTATCTCGTCCTCACGTTCCACGTTTCCTGAAAGGACAGATTACGAGGACGTCCCGTTTCGGCCACCTGCACCAGTGCCGCAGGCATTGCCGACATATGGGACTCATCGGCGCTTCATTCTGAATTCATTACGACATACTAAATAAAATGGTTTGTAGATACAGCTCATTATATGGGAAGAACTCCATAAGTGATGTGACAGTTGAAATTACACCCTTTCCCTCAGCAAATCCAGAGTACTTAATTCAACCCACAATGTCTAACAGTAAAATTTATTAGCCGCTGCAGTTACTTACTAAGAAGTAAGAACTACGACTAAGAAATACGCCTTCACTGTAATGTAATTACAGTTATTTGCAAAACCTTAGTTCGTTCTTCCGGGAGTGTGAATCAGAGGAACTCAGTTTTCATGTAAATAAGTGATAATCGTATTCTAGGGTTGAAGAAGATCGAGGACAGTCACACCAGTACCCAGTACCAAGGAAACACACAAGGAAATCTCCTTTTTCTTCTTGGATAATCCAAAGATAAGAAAAAATCTTACAAAACGATTTCACGAATTCCGCTGCATCACAGAACATTATAGAGATCTCCACGGTGAAAATACCTACATAGTGGGGGAAGAATAATTAGAATTTGTATTTTTCGCGAACTTATCTTATTTGCCAGACTGACTCCTCGGTTTTCCTTTTGACAGTACTGCAGCCCCAGTACAGATCCAGTACAATTCAGTTTTTTATATTGCTGAGTGCATATTCAGGATTTTCCTGAGGAGAAGGTCATGGAATAAAGTCAGTTATGAACCACAAACACAATAAATTTGGCCACTAAGAAAGGCTAGTTTCCATGATAGCAGCTCTAGATTTTAAGCTGAACAGAACGCATTTGAAATTTGGCTTCATGATCAGTTGATTGTTTCGATGATGCTTCCGGTCTGCTTTTGTTTTCGTAGAAAAGAAACGAAAATTTTTCTAAAGGTTACTACCTACGTTGAAAATAGGTTCAGAGTTTCTTATCCTGAATATCCCAGGACTGATGAAGCTGTCAATTCGCCTGAAGGCAAAAATTACTTCATCCTTGTTAGGTAAGGTATCATTGACTGAAAACCAACGTTAATAAGCTCTGCAGAGTCCGGCGGTCTCGTTTGAAGTGTATTTCCAACCGATCCAAAATGAATTTGCCCTCGAAAAGAAAAAAATATGGCGGACGCTCGGGTTATCGGCACCTTTGAAAGGTTTCCATTGGACGAAAATGTCACTCTTTATTGACGTTTATTCTTCCTGATCCCCGCACGTAATAAGCGCCTGGAGGGGAATAAAGAGTTTTTATTGACCCTTAAAAGGAAAAACGCAGCCGCATTTCCAAACAATGGAACCTCTCGTCATTTCTCCGCACAGCAATTTCTTTTGGAGCGGTCGAACCAATTTCGATGCAAGGGTGGTTTTTTCGACGTCGCGATGAGACATTTGTACTGGAACAGATGAAAACTAATTTGGTAGCAGTTAATGGTTGTTGTCTATTTCTGAGGACAAAGCTGTAAACGTCTTAAGAATACAAAGGATTGGTCGAGAAAAAAGGCGGTTTCCGATCAAAGACTGGCCAGTACGAGTAACTCGATAAGGAGTGTCCTGACTCCATGGAAAATGGGTAGATGGGAGGCGCTCATCGGTAGATAATTAGCTTTTTTGTTCGGGTTTCGTAGCCATTGTGGTGGAGTGGCCTGGTGCAAGTGTTTTTTATTGGGCACGAGGGAGCATTGTGCATCCTGTTCCCGAGATATCAATTTTTTTCATTTCATTATTGTCGGACGTTTTGGTAGGTAGCATTCCTCTCAAAGAACATAATCTTGTGAACTGAATACTGAAGATAGGCTCCGTACACTAGAATATTGGATTCAAATTAAAAGAATTTGATGATTCATCGACAAAGTACGAACTTGGTGAATATTGGCTACGCAGGTAGTTTGGCCACCCTGAAGAATACGATTTACTTTATTATGGTTGAAGTACAATTTCGTATGGACTGACTCAGCTCATGGAGATTCCATCAGCTTTCAGATGGACTTTCAGATTGTATGAAGCCAGGATTTCCTATCCATCGCATGGTGCCAACTGTCCATCCAACTCACCGAAACTCTTCAACCACTGCAAGAAAAGCTGCAAGAACTGCAAGAATGCATGGTCGGATCGTATACTGTATTTCGCCCACATTCAAGACCATACAGGTATTAACTACTTGAAGAACTAATTTGTATACCTGCATGGCGTGATCTTAGGGTTGTTAGTTAGTATACCTGTGGTGTGTATATAATGAACTGATATCTCATGAAAAAAGGTTTTAAGAGATTAGGTTACGGGTTTTAATAGAGTAGGTACCTATCGTTTAGAGGCTTGCTAAGAAATTGTTAAGGATAAAAATTTGATCTCCTACCTTTCCATTCAATCAAACAAGTTATTTTCAAAATGTATAAAATTCTTTAGGAGCTGTTCAGTTAGAATATCTCAAAACTTCAACGTTAAAAATAATATCAATTTTTAATAGTGATATCATTTTTAACGTTGGAATTTTGAAATATTCTAACTGAACAGCTCCTAAGGAATTTTATACATTTTACAAAGAATTTGTTTGATTGAATGGAAAGGAAGTTCAGTAGGTAGGGATTTTCGCTGGAGAAGGTAGGTACCTAAATAAATATTGTTGAATTAAACATTTTAAGAGACGATTTCGTTTACCTCTTTGTGAAATTTACTGTCTCGACTGTCTATGGTGATGTAACATTTTGTTTGCAAGCTTCATGAAGGATGACTGCTCGGAAAACACTCGCCAAAGATAAAAAAGTGCTTCTGCAATGGTTCACAATTAGATTATTCAATTATCTCTCTTGAACTACGAGTAGCTTTCAGTCTAGATCTTCGTGTCATTTTATCATTTAAAGGGATGTGTCCCTTAATTCATGCATTACTGTGAATAATAAGGTATCGAAATATTTCGAAAAACCATCTTAAAATCTGAACGCTTTGATGCGTAGCGGCTTTTCACATTGGCATTTCGAGGCTATAATTTACGTATCATACAGATTTCGATTATCAAATCAATTTGGCTTTTGAGTAGGTATCTTCTGACTAAATGCGTTCTGACAATCGAGTAATATCGTTCTATGAAGTTGAAAGGATTTTGACAGAAACTTACTTTGTGAATCACTTTTATAGAAGCTTTCGGCATAACATTCAATATTCACCAGAACAAACCCACTTGAAGCATTAGGCTCTAAACAGAAGGAGCGTTGTGTGATTTCACTTTTACCCGAGTTTCAAAGACAGAAGCTAACTAAATTGTACGATTGTTTCCCTTGTTATCCCAAACGAGGCGAGAGTGGATTGCGAGGCAGGCCCCTCTAAAATGATTTGTCTCTTTCGTCGACGTCACATATGAAACTTTAAGTCGAGCTTTTATCAAACACTTAAGAGAGCTCTTTCATCTGCTTCGCCGCCCGCGCGAGATGGATGGCAACGTAATGTCATAACGGCAGCGTCCTCCGAAACGGGCTTTTCAGTTATATGTCACAGGAATTATACGTCGAGTACTCAGCATTATTGCTACTCCATCGTGAGGATGTTACGCGAAACGACGGATTCAAGAATTATATAGTTCAGAGAAAGAGAATATGGAGAATTTGCCTGATTGAACATTAGCAGAACCTTCTTCATCAACTTAAGGTAAGCATAGCTTGAACCAACAGAATCTTTATGAGCTCAAAAGCATACTTATTCACGGCAACAACTTCTACTTGACTGACGAGAAGTTAGGGGTAGGTATGCAATGTCTCAGTTTTTGAAAGATAAAGCATACCGAGCATGGAGGAGTCACACAACTTTTCAATTATTGAAAATTGCGGAAATAAAATTTCCTAAAATATTAAAATGTTACATCTATTCTTATCTCGATACGAAATCCATACCTAGTTCTAGTTCCGTCGTTAGTAGCCATGCATCCTTTAATTTTATATAATCTTGAAAATACACCAAAGGGTCGTGATTTATGTATTGTAGACTCAGACTATGCCTGGATTTCATTATTTATACATCTTCACCATGGGTTGTGAGCAGTTTTGAAGTTTGGCCCCCAACTTGACGACGTGTACTCAAATTACAAAGCGCGACTCCTTCTGTATTATCTAGACTCCACATCATAGTTGGTTTTGGATTGTATCTGGATCACGCCTATGAGTCAATCAGGATGAATGTGCAGACAAGCCTCAAAACCGGCACCTCGCACACGAAGGTATATAGGTATTGCTAATAGAAATCTCTCGCCTCTCGCACGTAGGAGTTCATCTGTGTCACAAGATCCAGATGCCATCTCCATTGTCCTTAGCGATGTCTTGAAGGCTTCACCAAAAAAAGCCACACCTTCGTACCTTCAATAGCTCTCTTTTCCCGCACACGCCGGCACAATGGCCTCCAGTGATTGACGCCTCGCGTCCGCCTCAGATAAAACGCTACGTGTGGTGTGTGCTCTGGCGGAGGATTCATAAATCAACAAAAGGGTCCCGATTGTTCCTGCCATTGTCGTTACTCTCGACTAATTATTAATTTGTTCTTGAGGCCGGACCACACAAGATGGCCCTCACACGAACCCCGTGGAACGGCGGGGTGAAACTGTGGACTCCATCTCGTTGTATTGAAATCTATGAAAGCTCTGTCACTTTTTTGTGTATGTTTATTTTATAATGCCACACCGATAATGATTTTGGTCCTTTTATAGTGTTGAACAAAGTCTCGAACAAAGTTGGGTGTCGACAAATGAAATAAATGCACGTGGCAGCATTCTATAGTGTACTGAACAGGCCAATCTAAAAAGAAGAAAATATTATCGAACAAGCTATAATTATAATAAAAAGGAAAAAAAGACGATTAAAAGGAATCGTTGTATAGGTACTCATTTATAGGGAATGCAAACTAAATTTACCACATTAATTGTGATAAGTCGTTGGAACAGGACAGAATTTGGGAATGCTAATAATGACGGTCCCATTTGACAGGCCTTGATTATCATAAACTGGAACAAAAGTCGCCCAGAAGCTTCTGGTGATGGGACGACCGGTTTCCGACATTTTTGCTCGTGAAATGAATGTGATGTCATTCGGAAATGGATTTATTATTCATCTCTTTTATAATTACTCATCATAATTAATCACTGCTGTAGAGTCACAAGGTGTATCAACTAGTGGTGGTGCAGGTGCAATTCGAATAATTTAGATAATATAAAATTTTCGAATCGTACCTACACCACCGCTAGTTGGATTGATCCTTAAATGTTCACCAAATTCGTATAGATAATAAATTATTATGCTAACATATTAACTTCTTAGAAAGTTGGGATCTGCGTATAACGGTATAGATGGAGTGGTAACAGAGTGACTCTTGATAATTCTCAACATTCAAATGATCAAGAAACCTTTCATTTATGTGATGTTCATATTAACCAATAGATCCTCCAATCACCCAATAAATCAGTTACCTTTTGAGACACAGCTGAACTATCAAAGGAGACCCAACAATTGGATCAAATAACATAAACAACACTTGAAAGCTGTGATTTGCTACACTGCACTCCAACAAAAACATTGCTTCTACTTCTTGATAGAAAAAGCCATAGACAAGCGGATTCGAATATGCGTATAATCTCAAGAGTAACCCATTTTTGAAATGACTGAGCAACCATGCAGAAGAAAATCTAATCTAGGAAGAACACGATTTGATAAGATTTTTCATCCCTCTTTGAATGGAATTACGAAGGGATTACTTCTCGTGAGACTCAGCAAAAATTATATGCGACTTGAGGGAAGTTTGCTCCGAAAAAAATCAACCCTTATACACCCGTTAGATAAAAAATTCTATTGTCGAAGGTTTATTTGATGTGCGAGGAGGGGGTACACACCCATGCACACTCACAAACACACGTGCACCTTCTTCATACGAACATCGGACCATTTATTTTTATGAGGACTCCCGAGTTATCACCATAACTCCACGCTGTGGGGGCAAGTCTCCCTCCCCCCACCACCGAGAAGGTTTTCGTTCTTTTTCCTTCTAACCTCGTGATATCTACTTATCTGTTATTACACGCGCCACTCCCTCCACCGTTTCGTTCGCGTTCTTCAATAGGGAAAAAAGAGATTTCCTCTTCTCCTTTTTTTTTGCAACACATTTTACACATTACTACACACGTAGTACCATCGGAGAGAGGGAGTGTTGTGTATCTTAAACCGATTCCTTTTTTATCCTAGATTCTTCATTCGTTTCACAGACAGATTCACATCAAATGTCGCCTCCAGTCCGACTTTATCAATTCATGGATGGCGATGAAGCATGCCCAAGTTCACCCCTATCAAACTTTCTCGTACACATGAAAGAAAATATCCCATAATGGACTGTTTGGTTCAAGTCCTACCAAATTCAATCATTTCCATATCACGCTCTTTACTGAAAATACGTTTGGATATTATACCAGTCCCTAGTTGAATTCGTGGTGTGTTGTTTTACCCAGGAAATTGCATGTAGATACGAAACTCGCCCCTTTCTTCAGGTACTATACTTAAATATCCGCGTCATCAGTCATAAGCATCATCCCCATCAAACTATCATACATCAGTCCTTAACTTTATATTGTAAACTTGTAATAGGCAGGCAGGGATTCAACCCATTATACCAACAAGTCGAGCGAACACAATAATTTATCAGCGGTTCACGCAATTTCCTGATAATAGAAATCTTCACGAATCGGCAGGAAGAAGTAGGTAAGTACCTAATAAAAATAAAATGAATTACCAATTAACAAAAAGAAATCATCATTTGGCATTATGAGTTTTAAGTCAGGGACTCTGTGTTCAGCAGAATAATTCCTAAACCATGCCAATTAATCATATCAACAGTGTCACAATAGGTTTCAAAGCTTCGGATCAACAGTCTTAACCAGGCTCACCACAGGGACACTGTCAGCTTAATAGATGATGCAAAGCAGAATATACCATTCAGCATTCAATAGGTACGTACTTTCAAGAAGAAGAATCAGAACTACTGAAGAATAATGGAGATCATAATGTTCACCCATAATATTGCAGCCCAACTGAGCTACTCATGAAATGAGAAGTAACTAAATAGGTAACTAAATATACTCGAAGCTATACCTAATGAATATACGAACTATACGCGTACGTTTTTCGTTAGCTCCGGTTTTTCTTCATTTCAATGAATATACATCAAAATGTCAAGAAATTCAGAATACGAGAGAGATAAACAGCAAATTAAATTACACCAGCGTCTGATGGTTTTCGTAGAGAATTGTCGTTCTTTGGTATCCTATAAATAGTTTGTTCTTGGAATGTACATTAGAATCGGCCCACCAGGTTCTTTAAGAATCCGATCTAGCTCGAGCGATACCAGAAGAAAACAGCGGGAGATGGCGGAAAGGGAGGTGTGGCTCATCATGCCCAATGGCTGCCTCCAGGTGTGAGTGTGTGTGTGTCTGTTATGTGCTACCTTATAATTACCTCCCCACTCGTCCTGTCCAGCCGCCCACTTGCTCTGTCTAGCCGCTCCGCTCGCTCTTCGAGGTCCGATTTATTTGGTCCGTATGGTAATAACTAGTTACGACCCAACTTGGATATGTATTGGGGCTCGGAATGGAGATTGAATCCGTATAAAGACAAACCAGACTGATGAGATGCCGGGATTGGTATCCTAATATGGAGTGGGACACTCGAACTTATATTTTTCATGTTTCTAAATGAAAGATTCCAGTATAATTTGCCCGAATAGGTGCACGATGGAAGTATGTTACTCACGAGCAAAACAAACGAAAAACATGGCGATATAAAACTTACGCACCCACCTGGGCCCTCAGCACCTATATTGACGTCATGTATCCTATTTTCTATATCCCATTCCAATATACACATTTTTCGGTTGAAACTGACCAGTCTTCAGGCTAAGGCATGGATCAAGGGCTGAATCGCATTGTAGTGGGGAAAATTCAAGATTGAGCCACGAGCAAGTCCATGATCCAAAGCAGTTGTAGAACAAACGTTTCATGTGGAAATAATTCATGATTGGCGTGTCTTCATCGTCAATGATTAGTAGTTACTCATTATGAATCAGATGCAATTAACAAAATTTCGAGGGAAATCAAGGCTATTCATGTGGTACTCGTAGTTTTGGATGAAAATCCCTACAAAGAAACTGAAGTGCGCCTTTGCTGGTAAGTACCTTTACTATGATTCTGTACACGAAGGTCTTGAAAGTGTCATCAGAAGCTTGCTGTAGGTATCATTATTTTTCATGAAGTCCCTTAACCAAAAATCTATTCGATGAGAATCAATTGCTTTGAACGCAGGGTGCAATTAACGTGAGATGAATAATACTGAAGCATCTATCATGACAAGTCAGGCATAAACCTATCCATTTCCTTGACAGCATCGATTGACTGGATTCTTCACAATGAGAAGTCATTTCCGCTTCTGAAAAGGACAGGAACCTGTCTTCAAGAAGAGTGACTTGATCAAACGACTGCCGGTACGTCCAAACACCTTTTCTCAGAATGTTTCAATCGGAATGTTTCGGGGAGTTTCATTTATAAGACGGGATTGTCAGAGTCGAGGAATCGATTGGCCACAGCTAAGTGAATAGTGTTGATAGCTCTTCGTTTTCTCTACAAAGGAGCCCAACGTTTAACGATGCGCCCAGCGTGAAGTTGCCTATACACCCCTTTGGATATGCTCCCATAAAAGTTGACACAGGAGGGGAACATGTTTCCTTCGAGATATCCAGTCCTACAATCGCCTTCGGTCAACGTTCGGTTTTCCTTTCATTCCCTCTTGATCCAAAACCATTTTTCTGGAGGGTCTTCAGAAGGAACCTTTTTCTCGGGAGAGGATTCTTCGGCTGAGTTTTATCGTTCTTTCCCTGGGGCTATATCCGTTTCACGCTCAACGGCCCCCGAACGGATAGTCAAGGCATCTTCTTACGCAAGAATATTCGACCAGTAATCATGTTGCAGGGAACACAATGAATTCACGATTGTTCAAACCAATTCGAGATGTACTTCCATCGCACCATTATGTATAATAGTTATTATCTATAACCGTGCATTCAAATACTCGTGGATTCAAACGTCCTAGTGATTGGTTTTTAGCTGATCCAATGTACAAAAAAATTGATTCCATGTACCTGACAAGTTGAAACCCAGAAATCTGTGCAAATTTAAGATTATATTGATGCAATCATTATATTATTCTCAATCTAGAACTGTATTAAGGGTGTAATTGGACGTACATAAAAAGCATCAAGAGTTAACAAACAACGGAATAACATGCGGAATAGGTAATGAATCACGTAAAGCAAAAAATGTCAATAATGACAATCACAAGGAGAATAGGACTGTTCAGCAACTAGGTACCTATATAAAGTAACTAATTTGGTACCTACATCTATGGATCTCTATGTACTAGATCACGGTACTTGTATAGAGATGGAACTAATTTAGATTGTACATAACAAGGAACCAGTGGCCAGTGGTTCCAAACAATCAATATCACACCACACGAATAAGAATCTAGAAGAATAGGTGGACGAGTTGAATCATCATTGTGTGCCCATTTTCTTCTAAAAAGTTTTGAAATACCTACATCCCGAAGAAGATATTGTTGGTCTTTCAAAGTTGGACCCAACAGTTTCAAGAAGACGTGCCATAAATGGCAGATGAAGAATCTCAACTATTTGTTTTCATCAACTTCTTCCGATCTTTATGGAATGAGGGCGCAAGTGAATCTTCATTTGAGAGACTTAATTCCAAAAGCCCCTCATTGCTGTTTCTGTGGGGAAAGGTCCTTCGCAAATGGAAAGGGTTGCACCCACTCTCTGTAATTCGAATTAGAGGTTGTTGATTTTAAGCCGAGAGAACTGAGTATAAGAAATAGTCTCGGCTTTCCAAGGAACCTCTAATGGACGAGGGGGAACTTGGTGCTCCAACTTTAGAGGATTTGCCGCACCATCTAAGGTCAGAACGTTCTTCATTCGGAGCCTGCAAAGGGACAAATTGCAAGAAAAGGACTCGGCACCCCTTTAAACCCCTACAAGTGTTGCCGAAACTCTAATCCGATAATCCTTCTTTTATAATTAAAAGCAAAAGGGTTTGTTCCCTTAAGCCGATTGTCAGACTAAAATAAACAGTCCGCGCCCACAAGAAAAAACTTGTCTCTCGTTTTCAATTTGCCGCCTGAAAGCATTTCCAAAGTCGCTTCAGTAAATCTCCAACCTGGTTGTTGTGACTATTTTAACTACCTATCTCAAACCTGAATGCTCCAAAGAAGTGGGTGGGGAGAAAGAGCAATCTCTTCTAAATGCTTTTCCCCCCACTCTCTCGTCTCCAAGATTTTTTTTTTTTTGGTCCACGTCAAAAAGGGAACGTCATCCCTTAAGGGCTTGGAAGGGAAAAACGGATTAGACACAGCGTTCTGAATTTTTATTGGGCACGTCTTTTACTTTTTCGGCATCAAGGGACTTCTATTTAGGTGGGAAGGTCATAATAAAATTAGAGTCATCAAGCTGTAACGTTGAAATAATTTCGACCGAATTACATCTTTGGGTGGCGCCTTTGATGATTTCTTTGGGAGTGATTTGATAAAAACGGTTTTTGTTCTTATCGTGGATGCTGTCGAGAGGGAGATGCCTTTGGGGTTGTTCACCACCATTTCTAATCTCATAACGCCGAGGTCTTTTCTTCCTTCTTTATATTCAAATAAAGTTAGTCGTGTCGAGTCGTTTTCAACGACACCCACGTTCCTGTTGGAAGACCCCTTGCTTCATATTTCGATCATAAATCAACCTGCTAGAAGAACAAAAAAAAACCTTGAAGGATTTAAGCAACATTATTCGGCTCGGTAACAGGATTGTTGCTAAGCTTGACAAATCACGATGATGAGATCTCTCCCCTCTATGGTTCACATCCTACAAGAATGATACGTAATAATTGTAACTTCTGTAAAAATTAATACTTATTGATTAGGTTAATAGGTAGGTAATCAATAATTTGTGTTCCGAAAAGTTTCCCAGTAAATTACGCCTTGTAATCAGCAACTTGTTTTGCAAATCAGTCTGTCTAAGATAGTTGAAGTCATGAGAAAGAGGCCACCAGAAAAATTTGGCTTCATTCCTCTCAGAAAAATTTGATTTCATGCCTCATTTACATGAATTATTTGGTTGTCCTTTCTGATATATTCACGATCCCATGCCTCTGCCTATCAGACAAATCGGTTCTTTGGTTCTCAGTAATAATGAGGAGCATACCATAATGGTTTACCAGCATTTCATACAGTTAAAAAGCCGGTGCATGTGATGTATATTCTGATATCCCAGAAACATTTCTGCCAGAACGTAGAAATGTTTCCATTTGAATTGGATTACGGCATTTATACATTCATTTCAGAGATGTAAGGAAACCACAACCCTCGTCGGACTTTTAATTATGACTTCGTTGATGGCCTACACAGTCTGTTCACTCAACGAATACAGCTATAGTGAATAAAATCATAATAATTGATCAATGTATGGTTGTCTCGTTTCACTCATACCTCTATCGAGGTGTCCACAAGGACAATCAATAAACAGCCTCCGAGAGGCTGACTAGGTAAGTTCCAGGCTTAAATTCACCTTCCTAGGTTTAATTAGCGATTCAGAGGAAGACCCCGGCCATTATGCGTTGGCTTTCAGCACGTGTGGTTAACAACAGCTTCTAAGGGTGGACATAAGGGTTGTCGGTAGGGATAGTGGAGCATCTTAGGGCGAGACGTGATCTGAAACCGGGCGGCTAATTACGTAGCAGCCTGTCCTCAGTGGATCCCGATCTCTATGGCACTTCCAGACCTCGGCAGCATAATGCGATACTGGAGTTTGTTCTTTAGCCGCGATCCCCACCAAGATGCTTACCAAGCTAACTTATGGTTGCACTGACTAGGAGAAGGTCCCTAGAGTCGACCTGTCTACACTACACTAATACAAAATTATGATCTTGATAGTATAATGATATCCCATAAACCACAACCATCATTCCGTATTATGGTCTAATGGAACCATCAATGCTACTAGAACGACTCATTTAAATAAGGATATACGCCGGAGCGGGTGGCGCAATCAAGGAGAAATCCTTGAATAGCTGAAGAGAATTCTGAGCAAACTGAGGACTAGTCTACTTCCCGTTACAATTTTTCCTGAGTGAAACATGAAAACATTGTCACCCAATAAAATCAATGTTGATACTATGTGGTTGTCACCACTATACGGACTGCACGCCTTCACATGTCCACCTCGTGCATATTGCGCAGAGTATTCATTGTAGTTGTGATTGTAGTAGGACGAGTAGTACACGAAAAAAAAAAAAAAAAAAAACCGGCTGGAAGTCGAGAGACGGGGGTTTTGGCATCTGAAAGCAGAACACTCAACCTTTTTTTTTTTTTTTTTTAAATCTGCCAGAAATGGGATCGAACGGAAAGGAGTGTGAAACGGGGGTGTAAACGGATGGAACATTCTTGGGAAACAAAAACACAAATTTTTTGAACTAAGCCTTCATGCCGAACTTCCTCTACAGTGAGTTCGAACATTCTAGATTCTAGCTATGGTCTATCATTCAACACGAAGGCAATCGTTCATCTAAAGAGAAATACTGAATCTACCGGAGGAGCAAAAAAAAGTTAATTAAAACGGAACCAGAGGAGAAATTCTTAGAGATATTACCTCGGTGGAAAGGGTTAGGACCTGCATGGATTCCACTGGCAACGTGTTCGGGTTGGGAATATGAGGGTGAATATCGTGTCGCTGAGCAAGATATCGCTTCTTCATAATTAATCGCATTCCTAAATGTTCCGAGTGTGTGGAATTCGCCACAGATGTACACAGATTGTCTTGTGGAAGAGGCCGAGCGCGGGGGGTTTATAGCTGCATTCCTCGTCCTCGTACCTACGTCCTCCAGGTGCCTTCGACAACTGGAATCTCATCAATTTCTTCATAACCCCTTTACGTTAGTCTCGTGTTCACTGCTGTCGCTTCCATTATTATCACTCCACTGAGGGTTCTCAGAAGAGTGTAGCACATCTTGTCAATTTACTTACTGGTCCTGATAATACGAAATTCCAGTGAATTTTTCACACCTCATGTTCAATACGAACATACCGTCTAATTCATTTTCATATCAAAGTTAACCAGGTTCATTTGTAGGGAAAACGCTTTATAAGGAGGGTATTGGGTATAATCAAGAGTCAAATAATGAGCGAATGTTCGAAGAATCAAAATACAAAGTAAGGCTCTCTGTCTTGATCGTCCCACTATATAGATAGGTTAAAAATTCACTTCGAGTAGTTAAATAAAAACACCAAATATTATATTCAAATTATTTTTGCTAATTTAACTGTAAAATTAATATTTCGACTGAATGAAAAACATTTGATATTTTATCTGTATGTAGTGAAATGAACACATGGTGTGTGTCTTTGACACGATAATGTTAGTGCTCCGTTTTCTCCCTCAAATGTTTGTTTCTTTGTTCATGAACAAAATTGTTCAGTTCTTACGCACAGATCACACTCAGTTTTTCAAATTGGGATGATTGCATGGAATATCGGTCATTAAAAAGGGATACAGTACCGAGTTAATAGAGGATGGCAGCGTTATGACCGACATCAAACTTGAGAAAGGCCTCACACTTTCTCATGAATGCAAATTAACGTTAGAGTCGAAGGATGAGGTACGTTCAGGACCCTTCAGAATGCTCAAGTAAGGTGTCCACGCCTCACTTGGCGCCCTGGAGAATGGCTTTTGAGTCTTCCGAGTGATGAACGCTTCCGAGGAGCTTCTGTTTAAAGATGTAAGGCCAACTCTAGAGGAGTGATAGGGTGAGAAAGCCGAGGTGGAAACATGATGTGTCATACTAAGTGCTACAAAGCCGTTACATTAGGAGGACCCCAGATGCTTGCCGTGTTACACCAGAATCAGCATAAATTCCTTAATAGCTCTCCGCCTGCTTTTCCCTCTTGGCCGGTCTCCCTTCAAGCCGTCCTTCCACGGTTATTGCGCAGACAGTGCTAGTTATTATACGTCTATTGTAAATCCTCCCGGTAATTAAAGTGCGGCCGGGGGGGAGGTGGTGGGGGTAAGGCAAACCTTTAAGGGGACCCCAGACGGGATTATCTGCATCAACTAAGTGCCGAAATTGTGTCCTGAATGCAGCCAGTAACGTCGTTATTGCTCCTTCCACTCCCAGACAATTGAACCCGCCACCTGAGCCCCATCTTTCGCATTCCTACAAGTTGACGCCTAATCGTCACAAACTTCCATTCATTTTTTTTCTTGTTTCTTCCACCTTCATCCCTTAAAAAGGTTTAAAGTATTACATTCACACCCTCCAATAATCCACACGAACCGTTGAATCACTTTTATGAGTGCGCACAGATGTTGCGACAGCAATGCTTTCTTCATTTTCACTTTTGTGCTCGTAGCTTCTTACACAACCATCTAACAATCATAAAGTTTTCAAACCGCAACAGACTTCGGAGCATGACAACGTACAATTGAAGAATACCAAGTACCTAAGTACCTTGAATACTTAGTACCTAAGTTATGTATTTTGCAAGATGGGAATCGTCCAGTGAGCTTGCTGGGAAAATAATTAACACACAAAATAATGAGGTCATTCGTTTTGGCAGAGTATCATCGTGAGCATTAGATTACATTACATGACTTTTAAGTGTTTTAAAGAACATCGAAGATCCTTCGTACCCCATTCGTAATGAGTGTAGTGCAGCTAGAAATGAACCATGTAGTACGACTGGAAAATGAAGATTTAGAACAGAGACGATTCATTATTCAATTTTAGGGGGTCTCGCAGAGAGGATACATAGATGATGGATAAATGAAGATATAATGATACTATGATGATCGGTTGGGAACACTCTTGAGACCATGATATGTTCGAATCCCAGCGCCTCCTCATCACAACCCCAAACTAAATGATGGGAAAAGACACGAATCATCATTAATAAGAAACCAGGGCAGTGGTAATGCAAAGCCTTAGTTTAATATAGCTGATTCCTCATTGGTTATAGCAAATAATTAATGGATGAATTAAGGTACAAAATTAACGTCAAAAAACCACAAAACTAATTACTTCAGCTCTTTCTATTGATGTTTCTGTAATATTACGGTTTGTGAACGTGCACTGTAGGGGAACACTAGATTGTGTTTTTGTGTGTATCGAATGACCAGATTCCAGGAGCGTCCTTGGTGTACTTGAATGACGGGCGGATAAGCCTCAACGAAGGGCCTATCCATATAATATCCAAGTGTACTTCCGTTGGGTGACGGAGAGAGAGCGTTTTGGACACGAAATCCGACTGGACCGCACACCAACCACCTGTTTCCAGTACGGGACATTCGAGACCTCCTCATCTTAGGCATTCCACTTGGCCTATTTGAGGCTTCGGTTTACCATAACACCTTTAATTATGAACCTCCATTCTAACTGCGTCTATGAGAGCTTTGTTCTTTGTTTACCAAGGCGGAAAAAATCACGGTCTCACCTACCATATGGCCCTATTGTATTTCGGATTTGTATTTCGGCGATGAACAGCATATGGCATATGCTAACAAGAACACTCAGTGTGGTCTTGCAAATCTGCATAAGGCAGTCACAACAATGATGTAACCAAGAAGCTAATTGAAAAGTACGTTAAGACGTTGAGAGACAAGAACACGCATACATGGTCCACAATGGAATAGTAACAGCTAATTCATTCACTCATGCCAGACGGTTAAGACACGGTTGGAATCAGCCTCAAATATTTCTCAAGTAATCTCGACACCCAAACTGCTGTTCTAGTCCGTTATCATGTTTCGCATAGAAATCCCCAACCCTGAAACAAATAGGATTACAAGGCCAGATTTTTGGATTAACGGAGGTGTAAGATGATAATCACACCACCATCATCATACTGTACTTAAACAATTCGACTCCATCTCGCCCACTGCAAAGTTGAAAATTTCATATACTCGTAGTTATGAACAGTTTCCAAAATGTGACGGGCTTAGCTCTTTAGTTTGGCAAAAGGTAAAACGAACCATTAATTTATTAGTGTTGTTATTATTATAGTATATATTATTATAGTATTTTGATCTTTCTCCATGTTTCACTTCGAAATTAATACTGTCATTGAGTCGTGAGCAAATGTACATGTACTCATCTCCCTACTACCAAACAATTAGATGAGTTAGGTTTACTTGAACATTTTATTCAAGGGTTTGTTGCTTATCCTCTACATAGAAATAAGGGATTTTTAATATCACTCACACGTGAAACAATTTTGTTCCAATATTATTCGCTACAGGGGGGGGGGGGGGGGGGGGGGGGGGGGGGGGGGGGTGAGTTGGGTTGAATAGTCGGAAAAACAGAGAGTTCAAAATATGAATCTGATATTGAGCAACAAAAGAGGGAAGTTGGAATTGGTTGGGGCAAAAAAGGCGTAAGCTGTTGGGGAATGGCCCTTCTTAATAAGCCCTGCGACAAATGAGCTATTTAAAAAATAACCGGAAAAAACTCATTACGAAAGATATGAGAGGGGAGACCGAAGTGAAGTGGGTAGGGGAGAACGATTCTCAATTCCTGTTCCTCATTAAGGTCCCAATTTTCTAGAAGTTGGTCTCTCATTCTCTAGATGTTAGACAGATATAATCAAAATTTTTAATTGATCAAGATAATACTGTATCTCTAAACTACTTCTCATGTACTACTACTTCTATTGAGTAAATCACAGTGAAATAGAGACATATAATTTTATTTAGGGCACCCGATTGTATATAAATGCATGGTTGCTATTACAGCATTAGAAGGTGAAGATGAACTCCGGAACACCAAAAATCACGTCAATATTTTTAATTCACCGACTTTTTTCCGTTTCCGCTCAATTGATATGAGGAACAGACTTACATTGGAGTATCGGGTTTATTTTCTTAATGCTTGTAAAGTTTCAAAGCTTGCCGCCTCCGACCGCAAGATTCATCAGGTGACCGCGATATCCTCGACACCCGACACCTCATCCTGCCCATGACGACCCAGTTCGTAAAATATAGGTACTGATTTCTCATTCTGAAGCGCCCCAATAATTTGCGGAGAATTACAATTTGGTCGATATTCAAGATGAATCGTGGAAATTATTTGTTATTAGTTAAATTGTTTTGCTTGTCATTGGGAATTGGCTAAAATTATCAGACAGTTGGAATTGCACATTCTAGGAGTTCCCTGGTGGTGCCCAAAACGTTATCCCTCCACATAACCCATCATCCAACCAAGTGATTATTATACTATCCCGTGCAACACACGGATGATCCAGTGCCATAATATGTATACGAATCAGAAATTTACATGAATAAACGGCGAGTAGGCATAAATCAGCAAATATTGGTTTCTCGCCACCAAGCGCTCAATCCTGAGGATTTCGTTATATTTACGAGCTTTTGCACCAGGGAAGGTTGCCGTGAAAGAGGGAAAACCTTCAAAAACCATAGATCAAAACGACGGGGAAGAATCCAAAAGACTTTGCGTGTCCACCTGAAGGTCCGCACCTCTTCAAGAACTGGACACTGGCAAAAGGAATGATGAGTGAGGAGCGGCCGAGCTCAGCATGGGGCGTCATGCAATACAGGGATATTATTTATCTGTACAATGGGGCTCCAAACACGAGACCCAGGACGAGTCTTTTTGTCGCAAACTCCTCTCTTGAGTGTGATACTCACAAAAGTAATAAATAAATCAACTGGGATTTATTGTCCGTCTATTCAATTAGTGGGGAAGCGAGAGAAGGACTTTTTCTGAAGTGGAAAGGAGCTGGCACGCGTTTGCCTCCAACTTGCGAATGATGAAATTATCATTACCTACTAGCTATAAAAACATACGTACACAATGTTTGAAAAAGAAAGAAAAAAAAAATCAGCAAGTTCTTTTACAGTTAAAGTCGTCTTCATTGGTAACGGCCATAGTTTATTTGAAGCAATAATTGTCGGACCTTCACAGCTCAAGTTCTGCTTGTTTTGAAGAAGAGAGATGCAGTTTCCAAAATTTTGCCGGGTGACTCCTTTTCTAGCTCGGAAATGTTTTGTCTGTAGCCGTGTAACACTGGAAAAATTCACAACAATACTTCGGCAATAGCGTTGCCAATCCAGTTTTCACTGTCTACGAAAATATGAAGAAATTTCAGAGCTTGGTAAGAAAAGAGATATGGTGATATTGCATTTTTGAGTTAGCTTTTCCGGGTTTTGTGAATTTCGTATTTTGGAAAGAGTTGAAACTATAACGTAAGTTATTGGTCACTTCAAACCAAAAGGTTGAAGTTGAAGGTTCGAATTATTACAAGATACTGAAAATAATGAAGGAGGAAGTGAAGCAGATCGTTCAGGAAGGAGGGCTTTATTGCCCACACTCCGCCGAACATCGTTATTTGGAGTTTCCAATACATATTTTTTGTTTAAGAACCCAAATTGGCAGGAGCCTTTGGTGAAAATACCTTCTGCCACAACTTCTATTAAAGGAAAAAAAGAACCTTTCCTTAAGTCGAGGTGGACCCTACTTTTCGGTTAGGGGAAGGGCGTAAGGTGGTAATTGTCACTTAGAACCACAAGTACCACTTAAGGGTAATAACTGAAATTAGATTTTGTGTAGGTGTCCGCATCCCAGCACACCCGTCCCAACCAATAAGTGCCTACTTTCAAATGAAGCTTCTCTACAGCCTACCATATTTTGATTTTTTTTTCACCGAGTTCTTTTTTTTTCGTTTTTCTTCGGCAACCAAACTGAGACCCAAAAGTATAAACAGGTAATAGACTCGCATTATATCTTTAGAACGGTAATCTGTAAAGCTTCGAACATAGTTGTTCACCTCCTGCGACTCTAAACTGTTTTGGCCAAACGAGGCGCTCACGGTTTGATTCCAATCGCCTTTTAGAAAAAATCGATTTCAGAAAACATATCCCTTATCAATGGAATCGAAAATAACGTGTTATTACTCGGAGAAACATGGTGGTACTGGCATGGACCGCATTATGTTAATAAGATTGAAAGTTGCCGGGGCTGATTGATCGGAATGCCCCCTTCATAAATTTCTTGACGGCCTAGAGCGACCTACTCGTCTTTGGAGTGTGTGCCTTTTAAGCGATGTTTATGACTCGTATAAAAGCGGTTGGGGTTTCATTTGAATTTATCCGAGCACGAATGTTCAGAGTTTGTTATGGCTTGTGCGCTATTAATAATTCTGATGGTTTATGACATCTAAGTTTAGAACAGTAATATAGCCTACTTATTTGAATTTCTTAGCTGGGATGGAAAAACATTTTTATATAGAGGCGCAATAGTCTTAAAATGCAACTTCGGTCCAGAATCTGATACGAAAATAATTATACCCATAAACATAATATGTTTATGTGTATCATTATAACTACTAACTCATATCATGAGTTAGTAGTTGCTGGGATTTGCACAAAATTCGTACTTCAATGCAACGATGTAAGCAGTAGTAGTTGAATGAGATTTAGACTGTTGACTTCGATTTTATCAAGGAAAACATCTGGTGCAGAGCTTTACACTACTTTTCTTTACATTTCGGAGTCCAAACTGTCGTTAGTTTTTCACAAAATTTATTACGGCCCACCCAAAATTGTCCTCCTAAACGATGTGAATTTCATTGTAAATCCTTGAGCCTTTTTGGATAAAAAGTCTAAAAAGTTGTATATACCTACTTACTACATTTTTGGAATATTTTTTTATATTATTTTACCTTCTTTGAAAAGCCGCTAAAATTTCTGCATCTTCGTAAGAAATAATTATATGAAATTTTATTCTTTCAAAACTTTTAATGTTTTTTCAATACAACTCTGAAGCGCACACGAGATGAATAGCAGGCAGAGTTAAATTGTGGTCCACTCTCAAGGATAAATTTGAATTTGTATGTATTGAAAATCGTATGTAAAAAACTACCTGACGATATTCTCAGTCAAATTGGAAAAGAGATAACTCGCCAAACCGATCCTTCACGCTTGAAACTCCCTTAAATTCATGAAAAATGGCACTGTTCATTCCGAACTTCGATCAGAAGTAAAATCCACTCCTTGTTACGACAGCATAATGAAATAGTAAAACCTTGGAAAAATAAAATAGTTCAAACGAGGAAATCCGTAGTAGTGTTGATTGGAATCCTAGTAAGGCTTCATGAAAAATTGCGTCACAGCCTTACCGCAGCGTAAAAGTTACCTGTTACCTATTGAATAAGACATCGTTACCTGATCCATGAAAGACTTGAGTACCTGCTTTGATGTTTCGAAAAAGGGTCCATCCGATACTTTCGATTTACCGGCGGCTCTCCGAGTTTTGAATTACAACGTTGTCGAAGATTGGAATGAACAATACGAAACACTAGAATCGGAATGGAGTCAAAGGCGTAAAAAGTGAACCAAAACAAAAAATGGAATTGTAAAGCGAAAAAATCCCGCGTCAAAATAATCATGGGAATAAAGAGTGGCATTAGTGACAGTGGAGGTAATGGGGGAAGCGATGCAATATGGCCGCGTTTGATGGAGCGAGAGATGAAGTCGGGATGTTGAAATTCGATAGGTATTGAGATCTCGAATGTCCTGGCCAAGATCCTTTGTCGAGCGCGCCCAAGGGGATCAAGGAAACGTGCCGTTTCTTAGCATTGGTAATCCATTTGTTTTGGACGTGAGAGACTTTACAGAGGGGATATCAGGCTGGTATATTTACGACCTCCTAGCATGGAACATGCTTTTGTGATGGGCAACTATCTTAACTTTTAAAAGGATAATTGGCTGATCTACCCTAACACTAACAAAATCGGGGGGAGGGGGGCTATCGCATAAATTTGATTACCTGTGATTATGATTTTTATTTATTATCATTTACCTATCCCTGGATCATTTAGACAACGAAAAATTTATTGCATTTGACTTTTTATTGCTGTAGGGACGTATTCATTGGTAAGAAAGGTATTAACTCTGAACTGTACCTACTACGCAAAATGAAAATGAAGAAATGAAAATTGATGGAAATTGATGAAAAAATAAGAAAATGAAGCTACTGCAATGGCTTCAAAATTTTAGTAATGACAATTTTTGAAAAGTTTTTTGGAATCAAGATAGAAATCCAAAACAATTTCAAAATGTCAATAATATCGAAAAAAGGATGAGTCCGTTGGCCAGAATTTTCCAAGCCAGAAGTACTCCAAGGGGTCAAATTTTGAACATTTACAGTCACAAATCACTAACAAAAAACGTGTTTCTTGAGGTTTTTGGTGTATATTACCATCTTAAACATAGGAACATAATGTGGGTATATTTGGAATAAATAATCACCCACCTAATCGGTTAAAATTATTCTTTGAAAATTCACTCATCAACTCATGCTACATTTATTTTATTGCATGCCATTAATTGTATTGGGACTTTTTCATTGCACGACCTGTGGATCAAAAATGTACCGAGGCTTACGGGTCACATAATGGCGACAAGCTCGGAGTAATGAAAATCGCGATGGGGTATTCGAGGGCATATTAGGAAGAATGGCTATTGTTTCTCAATCGCTGGAAGGGTTTATTATGGCAGTGGTATTCCGGGGGGGGGGGGGGGGGGGGGGGGGGGGGGGGAGGACAGTATACTTGGGGAGAGCATTGAAAAAGATCCCATAACCGAGTGGAGGCAGACGGCGTTTAATTGATTCGGAATGCCAAGTAATCCCACCTATTCACTGTGGAAACTGGACGAGTAAAGGGGTTGGGAGCAATCGTACGTTTGGAATCTGGAAGAAAAAAACTGGGAGATCATTTCAACTGATCCGATCGAATCTCCAGAACGATTTGTCGAGGGTCTCCCCTCGTCTGGGACTTAAAAGGGTCAGCAGGAGGGGAGTACGTTGGAAACCTGGAGTTGAGGGTGGTGTCGGCAGGGGTCCGGCAGTGGGCGTGAGGGTTAAAAACTGTTTTTCCGGGATTTTACCCACAAGTCGACCGGACACCTTCGGGAAGGTTCCCCCCATCTCTTCTCCATGGCCACCACCAGTTTGGGAAGCGCTACTTGTCGTCTGTTAATCTTGTTTTATTACCACCTCCCCCTTTGCGAGCAGCCGAGTTAATCGGGTTATTTACTTCCAGCTCTATATTGGCCGTAAAGCATCTCTTTTCCTCTTCCAGTGTAGGACCTGCCGTCCAATATCCCCTTTTCCTCGCTGGCACAACAAGCTAGCACCTACCAATCAATATCCCCACCTCCCCGATCCAGACAGATATATAGGAACACCAAATTATGTTGCGTTTGATTTATTTACATCTTTTCGTTCTCAAAGCATCAATCCTTCAAGCAACATTTTCTATCGAATCCGAGGCAGCACAAGCTTTTTTTGAGCTGATCCGATATCCACACTCATCCAAACGTTACCACCGGCTCCGTCTTTATTTACGTTTTGTAACACATCATAAGAAGACCATATTAATATAAGAAAGTTTCATCAAGAAATTGTTCAATAATTGCTGAGGTGATTCATCAGGAGGTTCGTACTCTGAATCAGCCGTTCGGGCGTAAATATGTTGCTGGTATCCACAGCTTTGAAAGAAGATAAGATGAATTCGTTCCTAGATGGGAATAACCTTAATGATACAGGCATAGGGGTGAATAACTATAATATTTCGTCGAGTAAGTAAGCTTTTCTGAATTTCGGCTGTGGTCCGGTCTTGATTAAAATCGTAGAGGGGCGTATAGCTAATTATCCGTCTGATTTCAAATTTCACTCTGTGGTGATAAAAGTTCAGAAATCCTAAACCATCTGAGACCTAACAGAGTATGCATCCCACGAAATTAGTTGGAAGGGTTTTGCCCAGAAGTCGTTGAAAACCCGTCGAGCACCTTTGAGGTGGTCAGTTGAAACGTAATATCCCTGTTATCAAGTCGAGGACATCTTAGGCCTGGCCACTAGTGCCTAATAGTAGCTCCCTTTGTTCGGCCAGTTCATCTATTTACTTGCTCTGGTCATCCGATATCCCTACCCAGTTGGGGGAGACCACCCTTCTGTTTTATCACGTCTTTCGCC
Source organism: Lygus lineolaris (assembly GCA_030264115.1). Taxonomy (NCBI): domain Eukaryota; kingdom Metazoa; phylum Arthropoda; class Insecta; order Hemiptera; family Miridae; genus Lygus; species Lygus lineolaris. The sequence continues at coordinate 24,390,641 of JAEMON010000009.1, read as the reverse complement.
CGAGCATAGCAAACCATTGCAGCTTTCCTTGGCTGTGCAACCCCAAACTACTCACTATCCGACGCGATCCCGTTATTAAAACCGTCATGAAGTAGTTCCAAATCAGCAAATAACGCATTTTGCCGTCCCTATTCCTGCATCATCAAGTTGGTAATAGAAAAGTGCGCTTCCAATAATCTGTTTTAACTCTAAGCATCGTTTCAGCAAGCTGAAGGTAAAAACATTCTGTACTTCTGGATCTGCTAAGAAGGTATGAGATGGTTAAAATTGTGTTTGTTTTTGCGATATTGGTTTGAGTCGATTTTTGTCGTTTTCTGATGGGGTTTTTGGAGAACCAGCTCAAATAGTGATTCCAACATACTGCAATAATAGCATTATATCCACAGAAAGTTGGTAATTTATTTTGTTGTCCGAGGGAAGTGAAAGTGGGTTTGCGTCCGCCTCATCAGCTGATATAATCAGAGTCGACCACTTCAACGTCCAATTTGCCCAAGATAATTCGATCTGTGACTACAATGGCCTCTCGAGTCCTCCAGGAAGGGTCTTGGCGCTGTTTGTATAATTGAGGAAGGTGTCGTGGGAGAAGGGAAAGGGCTATTGATTCCTGCTAGGGCCGAAGTGGCGGCTCTGGGGACCTTCTCAGATCAAAGGCCTTCGTCCAAGTTAAGTGTCAAAAGCACACTGTCCACAACATTGCCTAATTGTCCACTCATTACGAAGCGAAAGGGAACTCTTGTTATTGCATAGTGGACTTCCAATTTAACTAAAGGGCCGGCCCCCTTTGTCTTAACCCTTTGAAACGCCCTGGACTCCACAGTCCTTCCATGAGTTGCGCCGTAGAAAGGGCTGAAAAATGAAATACTAAGAGAATTAATATGTCCTCTTTGTGTGTCGAAAAAACACATCTGAAAGACTCGAGGGGAACTCGTTTTGAGGCATTCGTTTCAAATGTTCTTTTTCTGGGACAAAAATCCAAATATGAAAATGAGTTTTTCGAATGAAAGGTTTCCGAGCGGGGTTTATTCGGCCTGCGGATACGAGAACAATAGTTGTCAGACTTGACCGTGCCCTGACGATTTTAATTTCGGCTATCCTGGGGTGTAAGCTCTTGTGAGAGCATTCGTCCATTGTGCGGAAGAGGGCATGTGGATGTTGAAAATGAATGTGAGCCGTAAATACGATGGTAACCGTGAAATCCCGTCGAGAACAAAGGTTTTTAAGCTGACCCGACATTAGAGGGTTAACGCGGATTGATCCGAAGTCATCCAAGACATCATATCGTTGTGGTACTAACTGTTCCAAATTCTTTATTAATTTCCCTTGTTGCTTCAAACCGTCAAGGTTTCAGCATAATAATTTTGGGTTGGTGAGGAGTATTATCTCGTCAGCGCATGTACTTATATCCTTGCTTTTCGCATGACTGGAGAGTTCTGTTGTGACCTAAAATTTAACTTAGTGCTTTCAGATGATTTTGTGAAAAAGCGTGAGGGCGATGAGGGCCGATGGGTGAACAGTCATCATGAAAAATATTGACAGATTTCGCTAATATTCTGGTATCAATGTAATAAAATCACTTCAACTTTATTTTGTCTGGAAATCTCGACTTCAAGTAGGTAAATACTCTGAAATTAGGAAAATTGGAGTCTGAATTTGAAATAGATGCAGGTATTTATGGAGAACATTATTTTTGGAATGTAGAAAATAATATTTGAATTCGAAGATCGAAATTGCTGGCATGTTCCGTGTTTATGCTGCCTATTCCTTGTCTAAATAATTCCACTCGAGTGAGCATTAGTACTCAGTTAAGGGCGAACGGTCCGTTAAAAGACGTCCGAGGCGATCTCAGACGGGTTGGGGGGTTGAGGGCAGAAGGCCTTCTCGTCTTATGAATACAATATGAATCCCGGAAGGGTGGGGGCCCCGCATTACACCAATATTAGTTGTTGAAGTGCTTGCCACTCAAGATGTGAGGAGAGGCGAAACCTCATTCCGAGCGACCAGGCTGATTGAAACCATAAAGGAAGAGATTGTCCCCTCCTTCAGACGTTCTCCGACGTTTATGGGCATAATAGCGAACTGGGGAGGGAAGTGAGAGAGGAAGAAAACGCCACCCAACAATAAACAGTAGGTTTGCTTAGGTCCAGACCTTTGTTGTCGGACCTAAACTTTATAGGCAGCTTTCCCGTAGTCCTCCCGACGGTCCTCTTATTATTACCATCTTTCATTTCATATCTCTCGGCTCCTGGTGGGTCATAATGAAAACCTGGGCGGCGTAAATGCTTCCAGGAGGGCTCAAGTATAGGGCAGGCGTTGCTCCGAGATTACTGGAGACGAATCCAACAAAAGCTTCTTCGTTTATACGAAAATCCATCATGTCTACCAAAGAAGATGAAGGACCAACTACTGATGCGCTGGTGAATGAAATTGGTGGCTGTTCTGTAAAATTCAGTTTGTGCCTTTTTTTGAAGTCATCATCGAAATTTAAGAGAGAGATCTGGGACATGTGAATGAATAACGCCCTTGCGAAACAAGTGTACGCGGAGAGTAAGAAACATTCAAATATGGCTTCATTTTTCACCTCGCAAAGAAGATAGTCATGCAGACAGCTGACGCATGTCATTCGTCATGAAATATTCCAACTCTGGAAACCTTCTTAGTGCAGCTCCATTGAAAGGATCACGTTATTTGGAACAATGATTCGCGAACTTACCACCCAAAGTGGGAGCAAGACCTACAGGGCTCGCCCTTCAGTTCTAGGGCTTCGCAGGGTCGCAGCAAAACCTGTGGCCCCGGTATCGTGTGTCGCGGCGCCTTCTGCTTTTTGTTATTCTTTTTTCGTTTGTTTTTTCTGTAATTTTTTTCTTTTATTTTCCAGTAGGTACATCCATTCCCTCATCCAATATCAGCCGTCGACAAACAATGCCACCATCATCGGTGCCCTCAGCACGAAGGGACATTCGGAACGAAATCGGATCGCCCCAGATGGGTGGCCCCCGGTTTCCAGATCGCATACACTTGCACACAAACCCCCATAGTCTCACAAAAACCCCGTTATATACACACCCTTTCTCCGAGTGGGTACATATGATCCAGGACAAGTGCTAGAAGGGGTTGGAAGTGCAGCTCTGACGCATGAAAACGAGTGACAATGAAACTCGAGATGGCAAACCCTAATATTTTTGCTCTAATTTCATCCCCTCTAATATGGACGACAAAGATGCCCGCAGGATTAGACTCTCAAATGGAACCCACATGCACACAAATTACAAGGTGGGGAACTGCATATTGACAACTGAAGCACAAAAGTTTAGCTTGAAATAAAAAAGTTAATGCTTGAGTGCTCATTGAGGTCATTTGCAACTGGGATCAAAAGTATACTAAATCGGTTCGATTTGGAGGGATTAGGTAGCAAGGGAAAGCATTTGATGAAAATTGTGGAACTGTTCGTCAAATAAAAATTGGGGGATTTGAATACTCAAAAAATCCTATTAAAACCTACTTGAATTTAAATACAAACTTGAACCTCTCCAAGAAAACCGGAAACTCAAAATACAATGAGATAGCGTAATAACTCTAGTTCTGAGGAGCTAGGAGAAAAACACCTCTGCGGGAGTTTATGTCTTTGTTCGTGACTGAATGTATCCTACGATTTGAGAAAAAAAAAACATTGTCAAGAGTGACTTTTCTCACATGCGATTCGTCAAGCCACCAGAAATACAGTCCCATTCAAGCCAGGCAATATTATCAAAAAACTTTCCACAAAACCATCAAAGGCGATAGTTTAGAACGGGAAAGTCCATTACGCAATGCGGCACGCGGTTCATGAAAAATTATATTTATTTTTCCCCTTTGACGTCAACTGCCCGAAATGTCAGTAACCTCTTGGACGTTTGAAGCCTAGGAATTGTTAGAGGAAATCGGAATTAGCCGACGCGCCTTTTGTTTGTAGGCACAAAGGAACAAAACCGGACGAAATTGATAGTAAAACATCATAAAAAGGAGACCCGTGAAGTTTACCCTGGGGCTGGTTTTTTGCTTCGAAGCGAGCCAGTGGGAGATTAATCGTCTTAGATCAAAGGTGGTAAACAAACAGAAATGCTGAAGTTTATAAAGAAAACATTCAATTTGTCTGGGGCATTGTAGTCAAGCATCAGTTGCTTCATTGGTCACGCCCTTTTTCGAGTCAGAATTGTCCAAGAACTCCTTGGGCCGGCACACCTGCTGACTGCATGATTCGGATTAATGCTGAGGCCTTTATTCCGACACTCCGACACTTTACAGCATATTACTAAAGGGATATTATGTTGATCCAATGAATAAAAAAGGACAATGTTGTCCATTTCAATATTGAAACATTCCCCTTCAACTCACCCATATGGTTCCATAGGTGTACCTTCATTGACAATTTTTCAATATCTGCAGACTGCTACCGTCATCGACTGTCATAAATTGCGGTTGAACGGTCGCAGATAAATGTTCGGGTCGGTCGTAAAGCACGAACTTTTTCCGGAGAAGAGGAGGGAATATTAGGTTTCGAGTTTACTTATCGTCACATAGAGAGCGCGCGGCCTTAATAGAAAGTGTCATTTAAAGGTCATTCTGATTCCTGATAACGCGAAGGGGGAAAAGGCTTGCGGTTGGCCGAGAGCACATGAAGAGGGAGATACCGCCCTCCTGGCTATGGGGTTTTCAACATCCCCCTCCTCCCCTCGTTTTATGAATCATATACCGGACGCAAATATCCGGACGCAAACAGCAGATAAGTGAAGACAAATATAACGGGACAATAAATGTACATTAGAGGGTGAGCTGGGAGGATCAGATTGCTTGACCAGCTTGAGTCAGCTCTGAGACGGATTCCTCATCATTTGTACAACTCCACCCTACAGAACCTTATCAGAGCCAGGTCAAGCTTCAGCCTCGAATGCTAATGCCTAGTTCGTGAGTTCCCTTTGTTGGTAATCAGTCTTTGGAGGTCCCTTATCAATAACCAACTTCATCAAGTCAAGACTCAAACGTCATGGGCTTAAGTACTTTCCGTTTCCTAGTAATTTCTCCAAAGTCTCGCTCCGAATAACAATATCCTAAATCAATGCAAATGCGTGAACTTAGGAATAACAGCATCGACTTCAAAGCGTTCTATCGATCCATTATGAGAAGAACGAAATAAAGAATAACCAGATCTGAATATTATCAGAATACACAGCATGTAATAATCACCATGAATGATAAAATTTTTTTAAAGTGAGAGCGCAACATTATTATGACAAATTTCCCATAGGTACAATGGGTTTTCTGATGAATCCAGCATCAACCGAATTCCTTCCATCATGATTGATTTGCTGATTCGATAATAGAACATGAAGGGAGCACATTAGTTGAAGTAGGTATAAGATAAGCCTCTCTCTAAAAGAGGTTCAACATAACTTACGTTTAAGATGATCGCTCCCCATCACTGGCCGTATAAAGTTGTCTGTCAAGCAGATTCCGCCACTCCCACTCGAAACTGCGGTTTGAAATTAATGCCAACTATCTTAGACAGCCCCTCGCAAGCAGAAGAGAAGGAAGGGATGGGGCCAAGAATAACGAGCATTACTTGAGAAAGGGGGGAATGGGCGACTTTGCCAGAATTAAGATACGTACGCCAACCCCAAGGCGATCAACCCCTCGTCAAGGCGTTATCAGGGAAGACCGGAGAGGGAAACTCCGTGGAATGCATGTATTATAAGTCGTGGAACATTCAAAGGACATACTTGTCGTTGGTATGTCTTGGCATAGTTATCGGTGGAGCCCTTTCCGTAATCCCAACAATGTAACTATGCTCAAAGGGCACACCTTAGCTATGATAACCCTCGCTGTGCCAAACCCTCCTCGTTAGCTTCGCCTTCAACTTCAAACCTCATGTCACGACAACCCCACGACTGTTTTCCCTTCGCAAAAAAAAATATCAGATCGCTGCTTTGAAGTTCGGATCGAGCATCAAAAGCATAGATCTCAGATGACAACCGCAAGTCCTTACAACCACTGTTCTATCAACATCCATATTTCAGTTCAAATCAGCGTGCCTGAGGCCATAAAACGAGTCCTCCAATATCATACCAGATGCCAATTATAGGACATAACAAGCAAAAGTGTAAGCAATAGGATGTTTTCCTTTTCATTTCATGAAAATCAGGATGTAAGAGAGAGGTAAATTTTCAAAAACTTCTCTACTAAGCCTGAATTGAAAGTTATTCATACGTAGGAAACCCACCGCATCCTCCTTACCATAACATACGATACCGACTATCAACTCAGATCCAATCAAGTTAAGGAGATTTATTGTTTCTGCCCTCGTCTGTTCTTCAACCTTTTACTCTACAGCTTTATGAGTTTAGCTGGATTCAAAACGAGAAGACGCCAGGCATTATAGTTTTCTGAATCATGATACAGCGATTTCGAAAGAATCAATCATCCAGACAGCTTCGTATTTGCTTATTTGAATTCACGTGATGTTAGTAAACCATAAACAGTAGCTTGTTAGCTGAGGAACATCCTTTCAATACCAAAACCAATAAACAATTGAGTGTTTATCCTCACTTTTATGCCTTTGTCGACTCCTGTCTGGGAGACTCCGAGCTTCTATCGAAGATACATTGAGAACTACTCCATAATCACACTAGTAGGCATATGAAAATAATACTATACTCATCGAATCCGGAAGACACGATTGAGCAATTTATTATCATGACAAATTCCACTACTCATTTCGCTTTTTCTCGCAAATATTGAAAAAACTTGTCTTTTAAAAATTGCAATAGGTAGGCACTTGTTTAAACGCTACAAAGCCGTTCCTTAAAAATAAGACCAGTCATACTGCATGCTAGTCTTTTCATGAGCATGACAATTGTTTAAAACTGCCCTTTCAGGTATTCGGCCCTGAGTGTGAGTCCAGATGAGACTCGGAACGTCAATTATTTGATCGGCAAAACTGTGAATGATGACTCACTTTTCTGGCTGAATTACCTGCTTACTCGACTGATTATAACAGTTTTCTTGTTCTTTTATTCATCATATATAACAGCCCGTTTCCTACCTATCAATAATGCTGTCAAACAATTAAAAGTGTAAGTATTATCACGTTACTTAAAATGCAGAACAGGCATTATGCAATATTAGTAATAATTCATGGCAATAAGCACCCCATTGTGTAGTGAAGGAAGAATTTTATGGCATTTCGTGGAAGTTAGTAACCTCCTCTCTCAGCCTCATAAAATCAAATTACGAGCGAAGTTTGACAGAAGAAACAAGGAGATTTCCTTCTAAAGAGGGTGGCGACTAGGGGAACGGCCTTTCAAGGTTTTTAATGTCATTCGGCTCGTAAATTAATTACAATTGTACGACTCGGTTACCGAAGAGTAGACTACTATCCTCACCGCCTCCTACCTAAGAAAAGTGGGGGCTATCATTAGAGAAATACACACCGAGAGTCGGATGTCTTGACATTTGTAAAGGGCGCCGAGGCAATAAAGGGGAAAGGATCATTGTCTTGTGTCCTTTAAACCGGAGCAGAGCAAACTTATAGTATAACATCACTATAAAGGCCAATTGCGTTTTAGAGTCGGGCAGCGGACTTTGCGTTCCGAGCCGCCCTCACAATGCAGCATTGCGGTTAAATAAAAGAGATCATACCTTGTCCTTCAAGTAAGTATATAAAGTCGTAATTCAGTACGATTTTCGTTGATAAAAATAATGAAATTTCGTGTTTATCTCCTGTTTTATGAGACTTGGAGGCGGTTGTTACAATACGAGTACATTATTAAACCAGTGAGATACTGGACAAATATCATTAGCCTTCTTCACATACCCACCACTGATCTTGGGTGTCGAAGAATTCCGGCTTTTTGTGTGCCCAGCGTTGTTTAGCAAGTTGTGGAGTGGGAAGATGGCCAACTATAATACCCTTATAGGGACCCCTCCTGAGACCGTATCCTCGCTAACAGATGAGTTTTCTATCACTTTTTCTCATCCTATTTTTGAGTTTTCCGGTGGGAGAGTCTGATTATAGGTCATGCGTAACCCAGGGATGTGATACAATATATTGGACAGTTGCATATACAAGGGTATTATTATATAATGGGAGTCTGTCTGGATTTCGTATCTGCTAAAGGTCATTGCCATGAATCCATCTGTACAAAAATTCCAAGTAGAAGAGGTCACCATCATACCGATTCCTTTTTAATAGAAGCTCTAAACATTTTAGAGCAAAATGACGGTGGTGATTCCGATTGTTCAGTTCCTAATGCGTGAACGATGCTCAATGATACGCACATATTTTTGTTCTGGAATGTGATAATACATTACTCATAATCTACAACAGGAACATTGTTTGTAAATCTATCGGCATAAATATGACTCATCTAAACCAGATAACCGTAGGTTTCTCAATCCTTACCGAGGGTTCGCCGAAGTCGTAACGTTCGTTTTGTGCTAATTTTTATAGCATATTGTGTTCTGACCTCCGGTCTCATCCAATCATAATTACGTTTGCATAACGCCTTCAGTAACTTCTGCCTCTCGTTCCTGCTAAAGTTCATTGCCATGAATCCATCTCCATTTGCTGACGCTAAAATTATTTTACTAGTTTGACACTGTCATGATTCTGGACAAATAGCTGCAAAAATATTTCTTTCTACACCATTGTGCTTACCAATCATCTGCACCGGAATAACGAATATTGAACTCAAATAAATGCATTGATTTCGCGAAAATGCTAATCATCCGTATAGGTGCTAAATTCCACTTTTTCTTCCCATGAACATTGCGGTAAATATGATAGTCACAAAATTTAAATGGGAGCTTCCTTTTTCATGAAGAACCCCCATTTTGGAATCAGGAACAATAAAGTGAAATGTTTACCTCGAAGTTTTTGTTCGTCCATAAACTGCCTCTCGTAGCTGTCTTTGACTTCTCTCTCCCGAAGGACGTCCATTTTCAGCTCAGCTGCAACAAAAAATGACAATGTTCGATTGACGATATATCGAGGATGAATGTTATCCTTTGAACAAACCACAAATAAATCAATCGGAGACTATCAACTAGTGCAAGCAGTATCGATAAGTCAAATTCTATGAAAATATCCATTAGAAAATCAAAGCAGCATGCGAGTGGTTCTTATTTTAGAAATGTTATCCTTCAGCCTAGTAAACAGAAAGGTCTAATATTATGTGGTAAATTGCGAAATCCTGTTTATGAAACACAACGTTTTTCAATTGCTGGAATAGGTGTGATTCAACGGTGTGAAACTCATCAGTCACATCCGTTTTACTTCGACGGATTTACCAACCACCGCGAATTTCGCTAATCCGTCACGACTTGGGCGTTCACATGAGAGGCTCAGTGGGCTAATATTTTCGCAACATGTTATTCAAATGAAGGCGTTGAGGTGGACTATTGAAAAACGAATAGAGAAAGGTGGTAGGTCAGCGACACCGCGGATTCGGGAGCTCGGATGGGAAGCTCGGGCGCAGGTTATGCCCTCAGGCGAGCACGAGTGCTCTGCGTGTTTGCCGGTCCACCCCGACCTCAACACGCTCGGCTGCCGCAATTCAATATTATTTTCTATAAGTTAAGTACTACAATAGGTGTAAACAGAGTAGCAAAACCACTATAAAGCTATTAAAATTTACAGTTGGAATTAAAAATTTTGTTCTGAGAATTTCATTATTGGAATTTTTATTGAAATGAACGGTTTCTTGATCGGTATACCATTCCTATCACCAACCTTTTTTATTTCCTCTATTTTCTTCTTAGTAGAATTATTGAACACTGGAGAAATATACCAACTTCATACAACACAGAATTCCAAAGTAAAATAAAACCGGCTGTCTCACAGACACCTAGGGATCATTCATAACTATTATTGTGAAATGAATATCAAAGTCTACTATTCAATCATATATTTTTGAATTGATACAACACGTGGTGTTAATAGAACATGCTTCTACTAGCCTGCTTCATATATGTTGTGAAGGTACCTATCACAATGCCAAACTGAAAACTCCAACCAACTTTGGTTGTATACGTATTATCAGTTAAGTACTTCTTAGGAGGATTACGGAGGTGGAAATTGGTAGCTTGCGATGTGGTGCGATGTGTAATTATTAATCAGAAAAGACCCAATTCAGAGCTTTCCAACGAGTGGTGAATGATTTTTGTGGGGTGGAAAATAAGGAAGTTATATTCTCCCTAGCAACGATTGGTTGTTCGTAAACAGAATAAAAAAACATTGGCGTCGGACGAATTCCAATGAATAGCCTGCTCATAATCATTATGAATGATAAGAAATTCTATGGTAAATGAGAGCCATGCAAAGATCTCATTCGAAGATACCTTGGACTACTGTAAGACCCGTAATGTGTAATAAAAAGAAATATATATTTCATCACAATGGTCTCAGCCAAATTAAAAACAAAATAAGAAGGAAATAGAAAAAGTAAAGTTATCGCCATGGCGTCTGATGTGTATCTCCCCTAAAGACTGGGAGGAGGTATAGTAACCGGGATTCGAACACGCAACGAGAAAACGAATTAAAAAGAACCTAATGATTGAAGGGGGAGTTAGACATAGGTATGAGAGATTTTTAATTTGGCTCATCCCTCTTTGGCTCAATCATCGCACCCTCTCTCTTCACCCTTCGTCCGCTACTGACACACATTCCATCATCCTATCGATTTTTTCTCTCTTGGTTGAGGCCTCTTAGAATCGATGGAGTTCCCTCCCTCTTGCAGAAGCTGCGATGACTAATCCTTTCTCACCAACCTTGCGATTGTGGAAGAAGTTCCAATCCTCAAGATGTATAATGATTAGGCCAAGGCCCTTTCCATAGGCGATCTTGCATCAAAATATTATGTTTATTACACATAGAAGATGGACGGATTCGTTTTAGCGTTTTTCTCAAAGAGTAGCGTATGAAATGAATGAAATGATGAATCCCAGTGATCCCCCGCTGGTCACTAATCGAAAAAGATTCTACACACGCGGGCAAGTGCAAGGCAGTTACGTTTCAGAAGCATCAATAACAACGTCCTGGGTCCACGTTACCATCCCATAAACGAAATGGACTAATAATATACGATTTAAGCATTAGTATATAACAGCAAATCTTCGGTGCTTGTCACAGAAAAATGGCTCAACATCGACAAATTCTGCGGCTCTAGCTTGCTCTCTTCTGTAACACATTTCGTTATCGTGGTTCTGATGTGGATATGTTGATATATTATTCTCTACCACCAGTATGACACATATTATTAAGCGGATTTGATGAGAAAACCCCTTCACCATTCACTTTACCGATTTTTCAGCATTTTCGGATTTTTGTATAGCATCTTTGAGCACATAAAAACTCGGAATTGAACTATGAACACAATTTGATTGAAATTTGGAATTGTTGGACCATTGAATTGAGCTCAACTTGAGGGGGACTGAAACAAAGTCTTCAGAGACGTCAAATAGTGAGGAGGACTAAAATCAGAGGAAATTCAGGAATCGAACACGAGAATATTCGCATACCGGATACTATTCGCAAGCTTATTAGGTATCCGTTATTTGTAAGGTAGTGAAACAAAGATGAAAAATTCGCTTACTAACAATGTTGAGCTCATTGTAGTATATTCGTCCCAATGGGGAATTCCGGTGTGTCGGAATTTCGCATTTTCGACTTCAAATTCGGGTTCAGCGCCCTTGAAAACCCTCTATAACCAATTTTCAGCTCAAAATGTTCAATATATTGGCTGTAAAACAGTTGAAAAGATCAAGCGTGAAGTCATCTGTTCTGAGGAGCGGAGGGGGTACGTCATCTGTGTAGTTTTACACCACTCATTTCGCTCAATTCTAATCATCAGATACCCCACATATAGCACCTTTTTGGAAAGCTCTAACTGAAATCTTATAGTTGAACGAATAACATGAAATAGCCGGAATAGCCGATTGCTGGTTTCATCTGCTAACCTAAATAAACAATGGCAGCTACTGCCCGCTCAAAGCACTAATACTAGTATTTCACGTAAAATTAGGGTGCACGTCGACCAAACAACAGCAATAATAATAACAATGTGAACTGTTGCTAATTCCAACTGCATCGCAGTTCTTATCAGATTCTTATCTTCGCCAATTACGATGTTCCCGCAGAGCGTACCGCGTCTGATTACTTGCAGGAAACCGACTCAAAACTGGCGGCGTCTGCGATTACTTTTCCACATCGAAAAACTCTTCAAGGAGGAAGCTCCATTTCCTAATTATAGTCATTACCGGTCCCCATCGTTATAATCGCGATAAGATTGATGAAAATAGAATCGCGGCAGGTCCTCAGCAACAGTTAAAGGGCGGGGATAATATTAATCAACCCGTCGAGAAGACGTAGGAACAATAAACACTTTTTTCGCATTGTGAGATTGTGGGAATGCAGTTTTGCTCAGCTTCTCTCTATAGTTAACTCCATTATTTACATAAATAAATACGTACTGTATAAGTGATTGGGTGGGGGTTTCGATGATTGATATACCCTGCAGCTATCACAAGAATAATAACTAACTAATCTGACACTCAAATAATTCGCGGGAGAAAATTCAGCATTTCGGGGATGTAATAAACTAGGTAGGTAGGTAAGTGAGAATTATAATGAAGATTTTGGTTTTTTTTTTTCAAGCTAAATCCCGTGGTTATGTATGTTTTTATTTGCACTCATCCTGTTTCGGAGTCCTAGTAGGTACATATGTTTGAATAGGGATGAGTGAGAATCGAAAAATAGACAGCTCCGCGTGATTCACGAGGAAAAATACGCCAAAATAATTTATCTCTTGCTCCGAAAGTATGTCACTGAAAATTTAAATTTCTGACACCGAAAATCTCCATCGTTCAAACTCAAGGGTTAGAAAATTCTCTTGAAGTATGCTCATTGCCCATTGAAAATGCATAAGCTCGCTGTTGATTGTAGAGAAGATCTAGAGCAATAGTTGAAGGTAGTAACCACATGGAGTACATACCCATAAGAAACAATAAACAGAGTTTTCATTCAGGGATTGTGGGAATACAGGTAGTACCTGCGATCGAGTTCTCCCGAGGGGTGAGAGCTGCACTTGAAATCGTAACGTTTGAGGGGCACTTGAGTGAAATGCGCCTTGAAAAACAATACGAGGTTGAATCGTACTTGAGGGCTGGAAGTGGGGTTTTTATACAAGGGTCTATAGAAGGACCCTTTTTTTCCACGATTTTATCGTTGTGCTACCGCTCAACAGTTGGTTTGCCCCGCGATTGAGTATCATTGTACACCTCTTCTGTCATAGCAATAAGTGTTTCAGAATAGGTCTCAATAAACACTTCATGTTTATGAAGGATTGTACAATGGACACCAAATGGCTCACGTAGGTATATAATTGCACTTTGACATACTTTGGTAGGTACCTACCGTAAACATTAAGTAGCTCTAGGTCGACGTTTCGTAGACTCTGTTTGGCATTTTCGGGGCTTTAATGCAAGAATGATGATGGATAATGTTGAAAAATAGTAAAGAAATCAACAACTAGTAAGGTACCTACTTATAACTATCTGAACACGTTGGAAATAGTCAACAGAATGCTACCTGAGTGGCGACAAAGGATTTTACTGGATTTTACCCGGATTGCAGGAATCTGAACTTGTTCCCTTGAAATTGTTGGCATTTTGGCATACACTGGGATTCTTCTTCAACTGTTTTCAGATATGTACCTAACTGCGAGATATCTTCCGATGAATCGACTTCACGAGCATAATTCTCATTCTTCAACCTTGCATTGCAGTTTATGCCTTCTTGTTCATACTTTACCTGTAATAATAGGCCAACCTAGATACTATTCCTATACGATTATGATGTAATGTGAGTACATTGCTTGCTCACGCAAGTAGTTACGTACTTTTTCCCTTCCACTTCCTCTATTCAGAAGTACAAATTCTAGTATTTCTTCAAGTTTCATTTATTACGCGTGCGATATCGTTGCTCAGTGAGTTGAAATTGACATTGAATTTAGTTCAGAATTCATGTGCTGTTGGAGGAGTCAAAACCAGAATAATATGGTTAGTTGAGTAAACCATCGCGAGAGTAATTGAAAAAATCAATGAAAAAGGCTCACTCGGCAAAATATTTTTACTCCCAATTAGAAATGAGTATACCGCTAAACCCGTCATCTCGCTAATGAATGAGCCTTCGACCGTTATTGGCCAGGGCGGCGAAATTCAATAAGAAGCCTTTGAAAACTTCAAGGCTTGTAAAAATATAAATGAACTCTACAAATTGGAGAAACTGAGTTGTAATAAAGACCGACGCACCTCCGACGTTCAAACCACCATTATACCTCCAAGGTTCCGAGGGTCCCAAAACAGGAAACAGGTGCGAGAGTACTCGAGTTTTATCTCGGAAATTAGACGCTTTTAGTGCCGGGCAGTTAATTTTTATATCCATCTCAGACAGAGATCTGTGACGGAGGCGAGGAAAACGACTCAAAGTGGTGTGAATCACGATTAGTTGTCCAGTTCATCGCAAATTCCAGATCAACTCCTAGGTGCCAGATAGAAAAGGCTTCTGCAAGAATTAGTTGAGCATCAATCGACGTAATCCGTATTATGTAGAACAGATAAAAAGAATCTGTATTTTGTGACTATTTGGAAGTTTGCCTGACATAGGTACATATTTACATATAAATGATAATAATGAATAAATAGTATATGAAATTATCATGTCATGTATACATCGATCCTGACACGAAATCTCATGCTAATCGCGAAGATACTCTACAATGGTGGTGAATAGAGAAATTTCCTGTTTCGTGTGTAGTCCTGCCAATTTTGTACTGACCACCATCTTTCGTTGCAGATTTGTGAAGAATCGATATAAGAATATAACTCGGTTGGGGAAATATCCTCAACTTCTAGAATTCTCAAGTACTTAATATGTTTCAAACGGAGAGCAGGATGTTGCAACTCTTCATGAAACGATTTCCTAGTTTAGAATCTCAAACATCAAACCGTGTTGTACTGTACCGTAGTTGAAAAATACACATTTAGTGAGAACTAGGTTTGACTTCAGGGGCCAAACGAAGGGCGTTACCTGCCTGTTCAGTTCCGGCCGTTTGTCAAGTTGACCAATATGAATGGGGCCAGCGCCAGCGAGCTTTTTCATTCGCTCTCCTCTTGTTTTATTGTCACGGGACACCGAACACCCAAACATCCCCGAAGGAATTGTTTTCTATTAGTTCATCCTTGACACGAGGTTTCCCTTTTGTATCGATAAAAATTACCAGACTCCTAACAACAGGCAAGCTTAGCAGCTCCAGGCTTTGAGCTGGATTTGGGTCACTACAGCTAGTTCCGTCGTTGGCGGTGAACTAATCATGAATACAGGTCAAATGAAGTGCAGATAATAAAATTACACATTTGTAACCCGAAATTATTGGTGATAACGAGTCACACGTGAATCTGAATTTAACCTATTAACAATATTCAAGTTGTGTACAAGCAGGAAGGTGTGGGCAGGTATGATCAAAATCCTATCGTCAGCATCCACAAAAGTCGTGACAGAATATTATGTTCGAAATGCTTTGATCGGAATTGGGCATAAGGACTATACTATCAATTACCACGATGAAATTTTGTTGCACCGCATAATTATGTGGCAATAAAATTATATCATCAGTGTTTATTTTTGGCTAGGATGAATGCACATAAAAAAAAATAACGAGATGGCTATGCAACCATGCGAAATTCGCATCATGGTCATTATGACTTTGTGTAAGAATTTATTGTCAAAATTCTCCAGTCACAATTCGAAGTGAGCTGTGAGGAACATGTAGTCCTGAAAGCCACCACTGGTACCTTCTAACAAGCTGAAATTCATAATGACTTGATAATATCTAGATACTAATTTATTAACAAAGGCCATATCAGAAACCCAAGCCAACTTCAATGAATTTCGCAAGAGCCAATCTAAAAGCAGCTTGTAGAACCATACAATCCATATTCTATGCAGCTGAGAACGGATCGTATTGAATAGAGCTGACGGAGTTAGAAGTGATCCATCTTCTTTCTAAACAAATCGGTTGGGAGCCGATGCAAGATTATTTTTCACCGAAGGTGTAATGGAAAGAAGGGAGTATTTTTGATTCCTTTTTCATGAGGAAAACCAACCCCTATGGGAACGCTCTCAGACAATCTGAATAGGATGGTTGGGTGGATAAGGAAGCGAGGAAAAAAACGATGATCCAACTGGAGTCGGTTGCCCCTGTGTATTTAACCCTCACCCCAGCCTCGTGTCAAGTGGTTGAGTTTCCCCTCTTGTTTTTCTGTGTCACCCACTCGGAAGCGAGAGTTTGGAGCACCTCTCAGGACCTTCATCTGCATTAATATTTGCATAGTCCGCACCTTCCGTTGTCAAAACAGATGGACAATTTTCTTTTAATTCCAGGGAAGACTCCCCATGCCTTGTTGACACGTTTTCTGACTTCTTTTCTTTATCCTTGCATTAGATTTCGAAAGAAGAATTTTCGATTAGAATTTCCCCTCCTTCAAAGATGCCCCACAGGGGTTGACGTTTCGTGGTGTTTGTTGGTCCTCCTTCAGCAGCCTGCTTCCGACCCCCCCCCCCCCCCCTCCCGGCCACAATGCTTATTCGATTTGTCACCCTTTGCGTTTCCTGAGATGATATTTTCTTTAAGCTAACTTCAACAATGGAAATCCTATCATCTTCTAATCCTACTTTGTGGAGAAAGGAATCCCACTTTTTTCTTGCAATTTCACCACAGGTATTCCAACACCCAAAACTCCAAATTATGGACCCCTGCTTGGTATGAGAGCCAAGGTATAAAATTTATTCCACCACTAATCACTCTACAACGTTGTACAACTCAGACGTGAGAATCTTTAGGTTTAGGAGCTAGTCTTGGGAGTTTGGTGTTGTCTGGTTTCAAAAACCCTCGTATCTAGTGGGTATTATTGTTAAATAACTTGGAGAGGGTAGTTTTGTGTACATTACCAAGAGAGGAATTAACATATCGAATCCTAGGAATGGGCGAGAAAAGGAGATATGATGTTAGAGAGGGGGGAAAAGGGGGGATTTCCATATCTTGATGAAGTTGGGAAGCATTAGGAGAAGCCCCAGGGCGGGAACCCGTGTTGCTAATATATTCAGGTGTTCTGACGGCCCAGGGAGGGGGGGGGGGGGGGTTGCGATATTTTGATAAGATGATAGGCACCTACCTCGCACCCTAAGGGCTTAGAAACAAACCCCTGCTCCTTGCCTTCGCTCGTGGAAATGCTAAACATCTCATACGAGTATATACGCGTCGTTGGTTTGCCTCCAAAGCGACAGCCCCTTAACCCCACCAACTTTCGGGAGATTTTCTTTTCTGTTATTCTCCCTCGAGGTTTTCAGTGGATGTTTTCCAACAACACACAGTTCTTAACTCCTCCACTTTCAGGAACTTGGTTGAAACACGGCACTCTGGAGCACAAGATCAGCAAGAATTGGGCCTAGAGTGATTTGCATGAATGGAAAAAATTAAGGAACGCCTATGAGGGACCTACACCGTATCAAGCTATAATGGGTGATATAGATACGTATCTACTACCGAATGTTATGAGGAGTGGCTATGATGCCCTTCCAAGTTCAATAAGTGGAAAAAATAGGTTACGAGTAGATAGCTAGGTCATGAGATTCGTAGACCTATTCAAATTGGAGACCATAGGTATATAAATGGAGAAAGAGCTGAAGTGCTCAATTAATTATTTATTATAAGATTGATGGGCTGGTGTGACCATTTTCCGTTTTGGAACTTTTGTGTTCGGAGTCATCATTATATTTATTTCATTATTCGGTACAATTGTTTCGATGGTACTCTGCCAATTTCTTCTGTCATAAACTGGTATGTTACATTGATAGATGGGGCTCATCCCACTCTTTCCTGAGTTATATCGATCTACATCACGATGAGTGCCTATCGAATTTTGTGCTGATATATTTCTTCCATTTCTTCTCCTTGAAGGAAATAAAAACTCAGCACAAAATACGATGGACACACATCATGATGCAGATAGGTATAACTCAGAGATGAGTGGGATGATCCCCACCTATCAATGAAGCATAACAGCTTAAGGCTGAAGAAAGTGGCAGAGTACCACCAAAACAATGGTACCGAATAATGAAATAAATATAAAGAAGACTTCAAACGCAAAAATTAATTATTCAGTGCTAAATTGTTTGGTCTGCCCTTGAGCCAAGTAGGCATTTATCGTAAAAAAAAACTCTGAATACATCCATCGAGCATCCTTCTCGTATAAGGTTTCCTAATCATGCAAAGACCACCGTGTTGACAATATTATTAAGTGTGGTTGTTGATGAACCCTTTCCAGAATAATACCACCTAGGTATCTAACGTTATCAATTACAGGAGCAACGTAAAGGACAAAGGTGAAGATAATCTGAGCCGATGTGAATTAATTGAGTCAATATTCAAACCTCGCCAAGCAATCAACTGTGCTCTTGTAATCATTATTCCATTAATACGGAACACCATTTACAAACATAATAACGATGACCAGGATATCGCAGGGTGCTAAGATATTCTGTATCGGTATAGACTTGGAATAGGCTGGAAGGTGATGGGGAGGGGGAGATGTCATTGTTATTGTGCCCGTTGTATAGATAGGTCGTGATCCCCAAGCGACCCTAGCGGGGATGTGGAAACTGACCAAACTCGCGGTTGTACAGTCTAGCAAGACCCCCCCACTAATCCGAGAAACGGTTAATTAGTTGTATCTTGGCGAAGGGAGGGGCCCTTGTCGCTGGCCGTCGACAAACAAGCGGCTGTTATTATTAGATCAGAGCAGATCCCTAGAGCCTCCCTTTCGAGATAAGGGTTTAGGAGAAGCTTTGGTCTCCGTTGACCGAATCTCTGTTCTGCTTAAGCGTGTGGACAGTGACTACATTAAGTTAATCAAAGTTCCTTTCCACAACAGATTCCAATAATAGCGTGTGTCCATGGAAAATCAAGCTTGGAACAACAAGATAACTCTACCAACAGAGCCCAACGTTATTAGGTACGTGTTGATGTCTTTCAGACGATATTGGAGTGAATCAATTATCAATCCCTAGTTTTTATTGAGTTTTGGTAGGTACCTATGAACCCCTGGTAGGGCTGTGGAAAAGAGAAAGAAGAGCCATTATATTATTACGATTTTACGAGATGGTTATTGCGGCGTTGTTGAGATCCTTAAGGGATTTTCGGGCTATCTCAGAGAAGATTCCCCAGCTCGATTCCTTCTCACTGGTTGTTGCCGATAAATGAAAACGCCGCGAGATAAAGTGGAAGAAGAGGGGAAGAAGAGAAAATAAGGAAGATGGCCGGAGGGGAAGTGGAGGGGAGTAGCTGCGTCCCGAAGTTTTATAGCCGATGGTTCTCGTTATTGGTGAACGCGGCGAAGCGTCGAGGTAATTGAAATGGCCGTTCATGTAAGGGAAGATCAGCATAATGGTTAAGTGCAGGCAATCACTCAACTCTGCGGCTTCGGCTCAAAAGATGCGCGCGCCCCCTGAGGGTCAGTTGTCGCCCTTTCACCGGCTCGGTCCGAAATAGTCGAGTTGACCCCATACAAACTGTTTTACAACTAGAACGAAAATTGAATTGTGGGCATGAAGCTTATCATTGTTCTGACTGCATCCAGTTTGGAAGTAAGACCATCAATGACATTTGTTGGTCCGTCATGAACTCACAAAATATACATACGGGACTTGACCATCCACTACTACCTCCTGGCCTAGACCACAGCTACCTACCACGAATCACTGGCAAGAGCAACTTGAATATAGAAACGAAACTCATCAGGAATGAGTGCAGAAATCAAGGATGTAAGAATTCTTCAAGGTGAAACCAAAGAAAATTAAAAGTTCCATTCATGCAGCATGAGTTGGTGAGC
>JAEMON010000009.1:24347278-24370323 GCA_030264115.1 Lygus lineolaris | reverse complement strand
ATTGCAGTAGCTTCATTTTCTTCGAAAATTCGCTAAAAGAGACAGTGCCGCAGTGTTACCCAACAAGCCCTGTGTGTTCACTTTCCACAGTTATTCAAATAGTCCTGTTTCAGCCAATTGTCATAGCATTTCGACATAGAAAAGTCGGTATTGGCAAACACATTCCTTGAAGTTATTGAGATTCACAGAAACCAAGGCTCCTCCGTGATGAGTTTACTGTAGTAGAATCCAAAGACCATCCAACCGTCGACAAAAGATATTGCAATATAAAGTCTTTGATAAACCAACAATATTCAGCTATAAGCAAACATTATGACAATGATAGATGATAATAATCAAAATGAAAAGAACTTCTTATATGAACCATTATTCCTTGCTCTATCTATGGCGGTGAGAGAATACAAAAAATGACCGCAAGCTATAGTTATTAGGATGAAAGCTTTACTCTGAAAATGAATGCGTCGAAGGTCATTTGCGATTACAAAGGAACAAAAAAAAGGTCAACATTGCCAAAGACTATCGAAGAGGTTTATTTCACAACGAAGTCGATCAATGTTTAGAATGAGATGAGCAAAGGATTATTGATTGAAAAGTTTTTCGGGAGAGGCGTGTCGGATCGGTATTATAACGGTTGGGTGGGACTCCAGGGGATGAAGTGGTGCCTAAACAAACTGTTCCAAGAACAAAACCATTGTCTCGAAGCCTCACTTGTAAGAGATAGAGGGTTAACGCGTGCGAGTGTGGAAGATGGTGCGCCCAGGGGGTGAAATAGGTCTGGGGCACGTGGGACCTTTTGTCTGCTACTGTAATTGGATCCGTGTGTGAGTGATAATGACCAATCGAGGCCTCCCGATTGTGTTGGCTCAGTGCGTCGTCCCTTTACAAATCAAATACCTGTTCTCGTCACGACAAAAGGCGATCAGCACGCATCTTGAATGACGTCTCAAAACTATGTCATCTTCCCTCCGGATTGCGAGAGTCCTTCCTAGGAGTCATCATCCTTGATGGGGTTCTTTGAATCACATCATTTTGTTTGACAAGAGACTGGGATTCACGGAGGCCATCGTTGTTGATGTCGTTCAGGATTATTTACGTAAACAGTAGTTTAAAATTTTCACCATTCGTTGCTACTACGAACTCTTTACCGATTTCATAAAAATAATATTCTATCCATTTCACATAGCATATTTCAAAAAAAGTAAATGTTTTAGTTACGTATTCCGTGGTTACAAATACGTAAAAATCCGATCCCCATCACTACCATCCATTGACACTGCGGATGTACCCAAACATTCCCGAAATCTACGTATGAATCCACAACGGTTTGTCGGTTTGTTGTCGATTGATTCATCACAGGCTAAAAAATTGAAATATTGATTTGATTTTAGAAGTGGAAAATGGAGAATTACAGTGTAACAAGACCACCAGAAAAGTGATGAACGGGTGCTAAATGGAATATGAATGTTTAAGGAAGCCACGGATCACACTCCTAAACAAGACGAATTATTCAAGAAGGGAGCTGGTGGCCATTCGAGTTTAAAACGGAGTTGTAATATTACTTTGGGAATGAGAGAGCTCGGGAAGTAATGAAGGAATAATAAATTCAGAATAAAGTTTGGCCGTTGTTTAATGATTCAGAGGAAAGAGCTTTGGGAGAAGGATGCAGTATCCAATGGGATGAGCAGTACAAGATGGAAGCTCCCAGCTCTTATTTAGAGTTTGAGTGGTTTTCAACTTTCTGCGGAGCGAAAATGGTGAGAATAATTTCGATAAAATAATCTATTAAAAACAGGTTCAGTGCAGTAAACTGTATTATATAGATGACTAACACACTAGTTTTCTGTAAGCTGTTACGTACCTATTATTATAATAAGAATTAACACTAAATATTTAACACTAAAGGAAATGAAATGGAGATGGAAAATGGAAAGGAAATGGAGTGACGACCGACCCAAGAGGATGTAGAACCTACGGTATTAAAGGTATGTTCCTAAACTATTAGTGAAGAGCAGGGATCTCAATGATGATCGATCGCACATAATATCTTGTAACGTACTTCGCTTTAATGTAAGTACTTTCCAGAACAACGAAAATTTCGTTTTTCCCATTTGTTAGAACTTCGTTACTATGGTCGGCTTAGAACAACTACAGTTAGAACTTTGTCCACAGCTGGACGACAGTGAGATAGAATGCGTTATGAGTCAACTTACCATGCAATTTCTTTGTAACGCCCAAATTGAATTGTTAATACCTAATTTATTGACCGATGCGCTTCATTCGGAATTAATTATGTTTCGTTTGTTGTTTCATTGTTTCACTTTTGAATAATGCTTCAATAAACGCGACTTTTTGACAAAATATTCATTGAAAAAATAATTTCATAAAAGGGATGATGAATGATGTCACTCGTAGTTATACAGACACAATATTTATGAAGATTAAGTTTCCAGTAGCTGATGGCACTATGCGGTTCTTTCCAAGTGAAACATCTTGAACGGTGAAATATAGAGTGTTGTTGCTTCCTAAATCGCTCCCGTGATCTCAACCCATAAGATCATCACTAGTAGAAACGTGTTCCACTAGAGTGAACAACTGAATCGAAACACGAACAAGTTGATTTACCACCGCTACGCGACTACCGTGCGCCAAATTAAAACACTCCCGATTTGAAAACGAAATGAAATATTTCGCTCAGCGGAATCAGGAATGAAAAAAACCAACAGGAGGTTCTGGACAAGACTAACTTCCTTCGGGAATCACATAAAAAATGATTAATAGACGAGAAAGGACTCGGCTACCATTAGAAATATCATGTCCAGCTTAGGTTTGATGCAGCGAGGCGTATAATTTGATTTGAATCGAAACCATTAAAGGCTTTGGGTCGAGAAGCAATATTTCATATTGTTAATCATTTGTTCGTATTGCACGTGTAGCTACTTGAAAGATAATAACCACCAGTTGGAAGATATAGTTATAAATCTTGCACACAACGAGGGAATAAAAACAAGCGTTGGCCAGTTATTGAATTTCTACTAATTAGAAAGTAACGGAGTGAATGGGGGAGACACGCCTTGCTAAGTCCGTTGAGGGAATGATATACGAAGTTGGTCTGTACGTGATTCTTGGAGGCACGGACCTTCTTATTGTGACCACGCTGGGATCCCACCAATAAGGAGTACCTATAGGTAGTAGGTACAATATTTGCATCAACGTTCTCTTCAGACAGCCATATGCATTTTGGAATAAAATCATTATTTCAATTGGACGTTAATTCAAAACTCATTTTTTACCTCAAAACTTCGACTAATTATTGGTGGGGAGAATTACAAACAACATGTAAGTACGAACTAATGTGATCAAAATTAACTCTTTTGCCGAACTTATTATGAGAACAACTGAATGGTTTCTGTATAACACTATAATGTTTGGGAATCTTGGTGACGCAGATGATTTATCCCTGTCATATGCAGATAATGATACGTTCTGGCTAACATGATCATCCTCTCGTATCATGATGATCTTTCCAACATAGGTATGACATGATCTTCCTCGAAAAGATCGTGATGTACCGTTGGCGAGCTCTGTAATTAGATTAGAAGCCCATCCCAGCTTGTGTGCGACCGGAGTAGTGTCTGGGAATAGTAAGATATCTCACTCTTTATTTTCGTTGGGAAATGAAGGACTATTATTGAGGAACCTTCGTTTCCAAAATTAATCCAGGATCCCTTGATGTTACCGCTTCGAAAAATTGAAAAGAATCAACGAAATAGATAACTACCTACCCGTTGATTTTCGACACCAAAATCTACAAAGGACCCGTAGTTCACAATGTTTATTGAAGCACCTGCAAAGATATCATGGTATAATTACAGTCAAATTGTCATTTCAATATACAGTCATACTCATTTCTTTGCGTGTCATCGCACATGAGTGGTGTAAGAGACCTTTAACCTATATAAATACTACATTTTGACACTAACCAAGACACACTTATACCAACCTTCAGTTTCTAACTATATTAACAGAGGAAATTCACAACCGTGTTCCTTGTTGATAAGAATTTCTGGTAATCAACTTGTTCCTTGAGAGCGTTTCGTGATACCATGCTCCTCTTAACTTCTGTACAATATTCTTAGTGGTAAATTCCAGAAGTTGAATGAGTACACCAATAAATATCAGCAATAACGTCTAATAGGACAGGGGGTTCACAAAGTGCGATTTAAGCAACATTACTTTCCCAAGAAGTGATATATGATAAGACGGGGCACAATGAAAAGGGAGAAGGGAGAAGAGCAAAATCGGCGGAACTTGGAAAAGCCTTAGGTTCATTTGAAACAGAGGTAATTGAATTAAGGGTAAGGATGGGGCTCATGTGTAAGACAGAACCCTCTGACGGGCGCGGGGGGAAGCAAAGGGGAACAGCAAGCATAATTAGTGCCATAAACCCCATTAAGGAAGATCTAATTGAATTAGGAGGTCGCTCGGGTTATTGCATTTACATCCTCGTATCCAAAAGGGACCCCGTTGGAGGAGGGGATGGTTGAAGGTTGTGATAAATTGACCGTGCTCTTCCGCAGGCCACGATTCGATTTAAACGTCGTGATCGCTGATTTGCGAAGTAAACTGGGAAAGGTGGAAGGACCCGGGGGGAGGTGGTAGAGTGAAGACCTAAAACCCGATGAGGGGATACCTCAGGGGTGCGCTATCGGACCCCTATTATGCCTATTATTGTTTAGGAGAGAGATAGGCTTTCTGGAGCCTTGAGGCGCCACAGAACTATCATACCGTGACCTGGACATTCAATACCTTTGATCCCACACTTTGACCGCTCGAAACGCTTTTATATACGAGCAATTTTCAATAGAAATCATGATTAATCGGTACTATTTTGTATCCCCATATTCTACCCGGAATGTGAATGAAATAAAATAGAATAATTATGCTGCAGATTTATCAAGGATTCTAATGAATATTGTGAATATCTGTTGTCAAGAGAGTAGACCGATTTATAACTTTGAAATAATTTTTGGGTAGACGAGAAAATACTATGCAGGCAGATGCCTACAAGATGACGACCGATAATGTTGCTGAAATTATTGCCCTATGTGGACACACCAATCCGTGATTAAGAAAATCCGAGAAAACCAACCAGACCAACTTGCCCAATTTGTTACTGCTTGACTGGCTTTACCACAGTCGGATTTGGTACCACAACATTTGCTTTATTCCTATCGGATGCGAACGCATGACGGAGTGAAATGATGACAGAAAGCGATCCATGCTAATATCAGCAACAAGCTTATCCAGGGATAACAACGTTAAGAAGAAAATAGAAAGCAACTTCTCTTGTGTCCGTTAATCAACTTAGGCCTCTCTACACACTCGCCGATGCTACTAGTACATGTATGAATCGGCTCACTCTTAGAAGGAACCTCCCGGAGTTGGATGTAATATGGGAAAACCTTTTTGATTAATTTAACTTCCTCCTAGCTTCCCTTTTATTGCCGCAAGTCTGAACCGCTGATTGGTTTATAAAGAAAATGGCGGCAGCCGGTGCGGATGGGTAAGGAACTAAGCTTTCAAAGTTGGAATCACGTCAAAGGAACTTTATATCAAGTAGGGGTTGTATCTCGCCAACTCTTTCTTGCTTCGTGTAGGCAGAAGTTTCATGGAATACAGGCATTTATACGCTTCTGGTTTACATGAGAGGGGGCTAAGCGATTTATGTGGTGTCAGACCCAGTACCTACTTGGGTATACTCTTTAAGAAATTGCGTATCCATTGCGATTCCAAATGTTCATTTAGCAATAGACGAAAATCTGGAATCAAAAATTCAATTGCTCTTCTCAATGAATTATCTATGATTGCTCAACGAATAACCTATAACCGATAGTACTTATTCGTCCGGAGGGTAGAATCTACGAAAACGAGCTAATCGCCTCCGTTGATACTTCGTTACTTCGTGTAGGTAGTAGATATTCATTGTATAAGTAGTAGAATTTATTGAATTTGCAAAGAGGCTGAATGCATTGTGATGTCATTCCATCAGGTGATAGGGTTGGTTTCTGAGGAGAAGGTATGCAAAGGAGAAGGTCGTAAGAAGCCGGTAGACAGCGCTCCCGCCGACGCGGAGGAAGAATCGCCGCGGGCGATGCGAGCGAAAAACGACTCAGGAGAGGGAGAAGTGGCAATTAGAAAGAAAGGCAGCAAATCCAAGAATGCAAGGTGGCGCTGGCGTCCCCGCCTTCACCTCAGGACCTTCGAGTACGCAGGATAATCCTGAAAGTGGCGCTCCCAATCTCTCCTACGTTTGTTCAGTTGAACTACTCAAGAAGGAGCTGTCCTCTCCCACCGCTCGAGGATCTTCTTCTTCCATTCCACACTTACGGTTCGGATGCGAACTACTAGGACATAATATCAGGACAAAATCAGAGTGTCTGGACCCTAGACGAGAAAGCCCTAAAAGACACTAACTTTGGATTGCAGAAGACTCGACTCTCTTATGAATGATACCTACCACGCATTGAAACAAAATGCCTATACTATCGACAACACAAAATACAATTGTGTATAATAACATAATTTTGTACAACAACTGGTCTCGGACGGTGAATAATTGTTTGCATTTAGGAGTGATTCGCCAGAATCTTGATGAATCGGTAGGTACACGTCTAAATTATGAGGACTGTGGTTGTGATTATGATTCAATGATGGTTGCCATCTTTAAGATTTAAATTGTGAAATTCTCCCCAACACGAGAATATTTATACAAGAAAATCAAGGTTAGCTACAAACAGGTGGGATTTCCGTCTACCTCTCCCAAAAAAGTAGTTAGAGCAGTGACATTTAGAAATTAATGTAAGAAACAAGGGAGTGTGAGAGAGTTAAGGAGTTATGAAAAAAAGTCTTTGATAAGACTGATTTTCGCAGCTACCAGCTTGTCGTGGATTCCTCGACAATCGGATGCCATTTATACCTCTAGGTAAGTAGAAGGAAATTAATGTTGGCAAAAATAATTGTGGTCGTGTTTCGAAGGAAAGTAAATTGCTGTAGAATCATCCTTTGCAGAAATGTGTTTAATGTCACGCATTGGATGAGGTAGTTTCCGTATATCAGGAATTTATCCGTGCACGGCTTTGTGGATGGAATATTTGTAAACGAGGGAGTTCTGGGTGTCAACATTCGGGTTGGGGCTTGTTGTGCCCTTTGTACACGTTACTGTCGCCGACTACAATATTATGCGATTGCTCGATGATTGAGAAATGTCGGAGAGGTTTCGTTCCCCTTGTGTTTACCAGGAAACGGTCGGCCCCCTTCCCCAGAACTCGGAAACCGCCTTCAACATTCAACTATAGTCCACGGCGAAATTTCACGATGACAAACAACAACTAGAAACTAGCAAACAGTTCCGAGTATTCAGTGAATCTAGTGTTTCCAACTATGCGAGCAACACCAGAAAGGGTTGTAAACTTTGGTTAGGGGCTGACACCGCACGTGGTCCCCAACCCCTAGAATTTCTATTATTTAGCGGTCGTCAAATTTCAGAACTATACTTGTTTATATGGAGGCCTGGGGTAGGCAGTTTTACAGATGCACTAGATCACAATTCAAACATTGTGATTGAATAGCCGATCCACGAGCGGCAAATATTTCTCACAACTTCCATATGGAGCAATATTACGGCCAACTGATGATAATGTACGATAATGTAGCAATGATGTACATTGATTAAATAATATACTCGCATTTTTAATCCAATGAGTTAGGTATGATAACGTCTATGTAATGTGTAGTGAAACATTTTTAATGTGAACATTTGTAGGTTTCAAAACTAAAAATTGAATTTTAAAATGAACTCATGTTTAACTAGAAAGCCTCTCAATACAACGTTCCTTAAGGCTACGTTTAGAACCTGCAATAATTTCTTCAGTAAGTATGTAATGTATGGATATTATTAATATATATTATCCAGATCTGTGGCATTCTGAATTTTTTGGAATGTAGGTATATCGAGAACTTGATTACATATACACAAGTTTCAGTTTTTGGTACCCCTCTCGTAATTGTAGGAATAGAGGGGTTGTATAACATTCTGTTTTTACAACAAATTATCATGACAGTATTTTTAGTAAAATAACCTACTTGCACAATGATTAGTGTGTATAATCGCTTGGAGCAACAGGTTTTGAAAGGGCGAGACAAAAATAGTGATGTTACAATCAGAAAACCCTTGACGCACTGATTGTTTTCGTGGTGTTCAATAGAGGTTGATTGGCACATTCAAACTTGGCCCATATCCACAAGGCAAAGTGAAAGACATCCTTCCACCTCATTAAAAAACTGTTCTATCCTCTATCCTGGGTTTACGCAATTATCGCGTTGACCGAATCACAATAGACCTTTTCAATGCGTATATGGCTTTTGAAAATCAGTGCTCAATCCCTGTTCACTATTGGCGCATCTAAATGCTTCATGAAATAGATTGTGGTCATGACGTAGGTACCAGACCTACTAGATATTTTTCAACCTGCAAAAACAACAACAGTTCAAGAAGTATGGAAGTCTACCATTGTTAATCATCATCCACTAATTAGAAATCATCTCCAAGTCCAATGAAACTTTTCCAATCTTTGAAAGGTTGCATTCAATTTGAAAAGGTCCTAATAATTTGTTAAAGAAAATTAAAAAAAAAATGTCACCCTTGATTCATCATTTAAAAAATAAACCATCGAAATTAGAGCTAGATTTCAGCCAGTTTCAAATCAATCAGGCTCTGAATAGACTAGTTAACACGTTTCAAGGGTGTGAGAAGGATAAAAAAAAAAGCATTTCGTAGGGTGAATATCTGAGAGGTTTCCACATTACATCCTCGGTAGACCTCCCCTCAAAAGAGAAACGTTAGTTATTTGCCCCTCATTCACTGATGTGCGTAAGCGACGACGTATTTATGTTTTTTTTTCTGGTGGGTGGTCCATTAGGGATTAAAGTTACTGGTCTCGAAAGGAAAAAATAGAAGAAACTGCCTCTGAAAAGAATGATCAGTCGCCCCCAAGAGATGGTGGGAAAAGAGCGCAATCTCATTAAAATTGTAAAAGAAGATCTCAGGTGCCTCAACCTTCGACTTGATTACTCGAGGTATTAAAAAAAATTGTCGACAAGCTCTGGGGTTACCCGCGCCATTATGGGCTAATGGCGAATATAAAACATGCACGTCCCTCTTCGGAATTACTTTTAAGTGTTTTTTTCTCCCCATTTCTCCGGTGTGGAGAGAGAAGATGGGAGAAACAATAGGATATTACGTTTCTGGAAGGGAGTGCTTTCCTAAATAGTTGATGGATTTTGGGAGTACAACAACTGTGAGGTTACTTCTTTACGAAGAATTAATTGTTGGTGGAACATAATTGATGTGATTAGATATAGTTTCTGGTATTCTCATAGTACTCGTAGTTCCGGAGGTATGGCTATGAAACACATTTCAGAATTGCGCTTGAGCAGTAGGTATTACCTACTGATACAATCGTGTAGAAATTCGAAGGTAATTGTCAGCATTCAAAAACCCTCCGAATTTTAGCGAAATAGGCCAATTTGGAACTAAGAAATCGTAGTTTCAGGAAATTCACGTTTGCGCATGCGCACACGCTACTAGTAGTCCGGGAAGTGGAAATTTTGATTTTGGAGGACACACATTTTTTATATTTTTTGCACGAATACATGGCTTCCAACCTTCGGTAGTGAGGACGGAAAAAAGCATAGTCAGTCACAAATAATATGATTGTCTTGCTGAAGGTATATTTTTAACCGGAAATAATAATTAGGTATGTTTGTTTATATTTAATACATTCGTCCAATAAAGTTGCAGCAAAGAGACTCAAAATGCTTCAAAGTTTTACAGTAACCGTGGAAGAAGAATAGTACGCTCCTAAGTCAAATCCGAGCTTTACTCGTCCGAGTTTCATGGACGAACATCGCGCTCGAAAAACTAATTTCACTGTCTCGGATGTGAAATGTTTTTGAAAATCCTCTTTACAAAGGCAATTAACATTCTGACCTCGTTTTTCCATTTCAAGTTGAAACAGAATAGGGAAAAAAGCAATCGGGCTTGCTTAGTGAGGGGCAGCACGAGGTCAGGAGGTTAATAGATCGTGGATCGTCATCGTGCGGAGCGCACGGATCCGATTTTTCAGGCTGTCAGCCTCTTCAGTGGTGATTTTTCGGTGGAGAAAGAAAATAACTTCATTTCTAAACTGCGAACAGGTTGATGAGAACCTCCAAAAGTGGGAATGTGAGCTCGTGAAAACCTTAATAATTACAGGTATCCTAACTGTACCTACCTACACACCAATGAGCGGTACAAACATCCCCGAGTACCCGAAATACCCGAAAGTTTACTGACTTACCAAAAAATCAAATCACAGAAGGTTTCACAAGTCTAGAGTTTTTAATGAAATTGATAACAAATGGTGTGAAAGTAGGAAGAATACGAGGAAAAGTAGACCCACTTTTTCACTAGCATGCTTAATTTATATGTTACCTAACTGAATCCTATAGGTGATTGCAGGAGAATCCATTTATGGAATTTCCATTTCAGGACTCAATTAAAAATCCCAGTTTTAATGGATTCCAAGCCTTTTTTGAGGTCCAGAAAACAAGAAAGATTAATGAAATTGATGAAGATTTTAAACCAGTGGATGATCCGACCGGGGTGGTTAGAGCAATTAAGGCGTAATTGTTAATTGAAAACAATTAAAAAGGGCTAACCCGACGGGGAAGGGACTTTAACCGGGTCTCCAATTGAATCCGTTCAATTAATACTTCATCAGGGTGAAGTGAGTAAGATGGAAGGGGAGGGGGAGCAATCAAATCGCGGGGCATCGCTCAGCGAGGTGTGAGTCAAGGATCTGCTCGTATCTCTACTGTTTCATTCCACAGTGTCGGCTAATGGTTGTTGTTGGCAGAGGGATATTGTGTTCCTTCCTTTATGACGATTTCCAGAGGTGCTTAAAATATTTTCATTTTCGATTATGTACGTCAGCAGGGAGTACCTTGGGACAGCAGGAAAAGAAGAATATAGAAGAAGAATTTAATGTTCCAGATTGTAGTTTAATTCCGTGTTTTCTTTAATATTTTTGAGAAAAACTTCATCATTTGGGAGGAAGGCGTATGCTCCCCTCTGCCACCCGTTTTTTGATGTTGGCAAAGGGATATTGTGTTCCTTCCACTGTGGTGATTTGAGAGAAGTATAAAATATTTTCAGAGGCCTATGTGAATGATTAGCTAGTTTTGAATACCTTAGAGAGACTAGAAAAGGGTATCTAGACTCTCAAGAATACCTTTATAAGCGTGCATAAATTATGTTTCGATGATCTATAAGGGAAAAATAAAGAATATTTAATGTTACAAATTGTAGTCCGATTCTGTTTTCTTAACAATTTTCGAGGTAAACGTCATAATTTAAGGAAGGCGTATACTCGCATATCTGCCACCCATGTTTTGGTTTATTTTATCCCAACTGCTGCCTCGACCTTCATTTGCAAAGATTCCAACTGCAGGATTGACCTTCGTCTAGCTAGTTGTTAACTGCAAGGTCGATTTTGGTTTGACAAGGATCCAACTACTAGCTTCATCCTAGTTGGAAGGTTCCACCAACTCATGGCTCGACCCCGGTTTCACAACATTTCCAGCTAAAGTCTCGACCGTATAGTTTGAAAAAGTTCTAGCTGCAGATCGACCCTAGTTACAACTGCATCGACTCGGACAGCCCAGACATAGAGATGGTCATGATGCGTAGTACACCTATTGGGTTTTAAACGAGTAATTTCGGAAGTTGAAAGACCGCTATAAAATTGGTGAAACCCGTGACCCACTTCCTGTTGTAAGGTCCCCTGGAGGGTTTAATTGAAACAGAACGATGAGTAAAATGCTTTAGAAGAATCTAGGATCAAGGTAGGAACCTGCTTGTGAATTCAGAACGCGTTCACAACAATCACATCGAACCCGGGAAAAGAAATCATTCTATTGGGAGGCAGGTCGAGACGAAAACGAAATCGAGGAAGATACCAAAAAAAGGAACGAGAAGAGAGAGAAAAAGACCGAAAAAACACGAAACGAATCTCGGTGAGTAAATAGTTGATGGACCTGTGATGTATAATCAAGAGGTGAACGTGACCGCTTTTGGACGTTTAATCAAAATCCCCACCAGACTGAGCTAGCGGCGGGCAGCGCCCCACCTCGCGAGGAATGGAATCTAATCACTGCCTGTCACTGACCAAATAGTCTCTTCGATTCGATTCAGATCTGTGGGTACAATACCAGTTCCTCGGCTTGGAAACCCGGAACACTGTAATCTTCTGTGATTCGGGTTTTTAGAGAAGGGAGAGGAACATCTCTTGGAAGGTTTGGAGGGTCAATTTCCCCTTTAAGGATTCATTAAATGAGCCGTTTTAGGAATCGTCTCACGCCGAGAGTATCATTGTTTCTAAGTTACAAAGCTCACGAGGAACGATTGGGTCGGACAGTCATCATATGAATTTGTGGGCGTTGGGAATGTTATGAGAATACGTGTTCCAATGGGCATCAACCCATAATCTTCGGAAAGCTTTTGCCTGGAACTGTTGCTTGGTATATGATTTACAAGCAGTAACACTAAGAGAATATCCTTAACCTACTGTTTACGTTTATTTTTCAAATGTTTTGTCCATGAGTTGGTGGGTATGTTTTTCAATCTAAATGGCGGCTTCGATTTAGTCTCTTTCACGAGAAAGTTTCATAAATTTTAGCACTGGTATTCCTACATCTGTGTCCATGGGTCCAACAATAATAGTTGTTATTAAGGTTTGACTTACTTTGACCTACTTTGAGAGAATATTTTAAGATAACAACTGTGTTCTTTTCCTGATAGTAGGTAGGTACACGAATATTCGTTATTCCTTTTGTTCTTCAGGATTATATAATTATTAGCTTTGTTGCTTTATTGTGACGACATCTGTAAATTACTTTTTCTCTTGTCAGTCGGGCTTTATGCTCATTTAGACATCACCAAATTTACAAATACGTTCAAATAAACAAATTATTATAACTCACATTCTGAATTTTCATTATAGTTCAACAAAATCACCTTATCTGAGAATGGATCAAAATTAATATGAACTATAATACTGTTTCAATTGATGTTTGGCATTTAATTCGATAACATAACATTGTATCACTGAATGTTCTGTTAGGTAAGACTTAACAATTTCAACACTTCTAAGCATGGAATATTTGGGGTCCGATGCGATTTTTTCAAATCTCTATTTTCAAATACCTAGGTACCTACGTTGATCCCACACTGAATATTTCGACACCGAGCCCACTCTCCTACGATAACTTGTTTTCTTTCTATGATTCTTCTGGGGGGACCCAAATTTTGAAAAATCGTATAGAGAAAACTATCTATCGTAGGAGAAAGCGGTTGGTGTCAAAATTCTCTGGATAGAATAATTCTAAAATATATGAAATGAACACTCAAAGTACATAGTCCCCCATCGGTGTTCCAAAATGAAATAAATGTTTGTTAATAAATATTATTTTTAACAATCAAATACAAAACAAATAAAAAACAAATATTTGTTATTTCATCATAATATTATCCAGCCCGGTGGGAACATGTTCCTATTCGGGTTTTGGTCATTATTATTAAAATTGAAATATTCACCTCGGTGAATATTTTTTGCCTTTTCAATTCTGTACACCTATGCAAGTAGAGGCCTCGAAACAACAAGTGTTTTAGCATTCTGCAGATAATCACCCCTTTATTCCCAGGTTAGCTAGGAAAATTGGCTCTATTACTTCTCTCCGCACTCCCTGGAGAACTACTTCCGTCCCCGTTACGACCAGCAGACAAACAGCCAACTGTTACTTGCAGTTCGCTGACTTCGAATTACTTTCAGAACGCCATTTGCAATCATTATTCCATGTGCATCGCGGCGGGGGGTTTAATCCTATGGAAACTACATAATTGATTTGCATCATCAAGCCATTCGCAAGTCAACATTGATAATTTCATAATAATTCCGGGTTGAATAACTATTTTATTTAATCTTTTTCTCATTGCACCAATTATTACAGAACGTAATTTGTTCATGATTAAAAATAATTTCATGAAGAGTTCGAGTTTCCTTATTCACATTGGACATGAGAGATTACAAAGAAAATTATATCAAGAGATCTGATGGGAAACCTGGATGGAATTATTATTAAAATATAAGGTGATCGAACTCTCTAGGGGAATACACATTATTAAACATTTTAGTCGATTATCCCGATTTCACAGCTTGACTAATACAAGTCTACAAGAAATGTTCCATGCTCTAGGGAAGGTTCAAAATGGAATTCGAGGCGTCTGAATAATGTGCAAGAATGGACCCACCTATTTTCCGAAAGGACGCTAGAAATTTATGAACGTCAGATATCTATTCTTCAGAATTTCCATTATAAGACCCTGAATAATTCGCTCATAAGGTCATACTGAATTATCTGAAACGTTGTATCTATGTTTGGATTATGTTTGGATTGTTCATAAAGGCTTTTAGTTGGCCGTGAATGATTAACGAAACACGTGGATCGATCAATGGTGATACAGCGTGTGGTCACTTAATTCCTTAAGGCGGATACCTTGGAAAACAAGAACTGAAATCGTCCTGCCCAAAAGCGGTTCCAAATGATTATAATTATCTTTCGAAATCCGAGATCACTCGAGATGGGCCAAAGAAGAGAAAAAAAAACAGAGAAAAACAACGAGTCGTAGCCGAAAGGGCTGGTTGATTGTTCTGAATGAACGAAATGTATGCAAAACGTTTTCACTCCCATTCTAAAAAGGCTCAGGTCAAAATGTCGCTTAATTACAGAGATCGGTGGGACCGCATTATGATAATGAAGGAACCCCAAACTCTACACCTAATCTTCAAGCGCTCTTCAGGGAAGCTATCGCATCGGAAATCTTCACTTATATTTTAAAATTAAATATTACTATAAAAATCCATTCCTAAACTACAAGGTTTAGATCTATCTCTTACTGAAGGTTTGTCGTGATATTTTAATAATTTTTGTGATATATAGGAGCGTTAATTTATTCAGGTTGATATCTCTGACTTTTAGTAGTTCAAATCATGTTTTTTTTTTTATATATAGCGCTGCCGTCCGGTTTTCAGCAGCGATTGAGCATTCGCGATAACTAGGCGAGAAATCCAGGCGTGGGCCCGGCCCCCCACGAATACGGTCATTATCGTCTTCCTACCTAGATGAGTAGGTATATAATATATACCTATTATGTATACTTACTTATCTGGTCACTATCTCAATGCGTTGGATCATAAAAGGCGTGATATTAAATATTATGCTCAGTAGAAACCGAGTTTATAATCGAGCTTATCTTTGTCAATCGGAATGTACATTGACAGAGAACATTGGTCATTATAATAACGTAACAAGGTCTATCCTACACCGTCAGATACCTATTAGTGATTTGAAAGGGACCAACAAAATTAACAGAAATGATTGTAATACTTTCCATCTTTCAGGAAGGATGAAAGAAGTAAAATTGTTTTTTTTAAATTGCAAATTGCGAGTACCATCAGATTTCTACAGGATCCAAGTTTATACATGGGCAAACTGCAAATCGGTCTACTAATATGAAATTCATTGGTAACCTCGGCGAGCGAAATCGCATAATTCCTGATTAGGCTGGTACACTTCATTCAACGATTAGCTTATTACAAGGGATCGACCTAACAGATATCTGACCAATTTTGTTCAGAAAGCTCGTGGAAAAACAAAATGTGGATGGAATGAATTTTGGTTCTCGTAAAATATGTTTTGGCAGTTTGGTTTTCCCAGGTTAAAAACAGTGATAAAGCTTAAACGACGCCTTATTTTTTACCCTGTTGATGGGATCTAATAGGCCCAAAACAACGTAGCACTACATAACTAGACTTTACCTCAAGTCTGATATAAAGTTCACGATCCCTCTAAACAAACAATACCTCTTCAGACAGGCGACTATTTCACATAACAACATCCACAATTAGCATAACAGCTCAGCACAGCGGTAAATCACGGGAATTCTCTCAACCCACGGAGTTATGTTTTTATCGTCAATTTACGACAGAAACGCCCCAACTCTCAAACTACCTGTGAGAGGGTTAAGACCAGAAAACGAAGCGTGGGCAGATCAGTTCTCATAACCTCCACAAAACTCCCATACAATGTTGAGTTTGCGAGGAAGCTACCCCCAAACCTTAGCGATGAAGCTGCAAAAAGCCCTTAAAATATTATTTATCATCCTCGGAAAAGATATTTAATTACAGCGCCCGTAGTCGTAGGTTGTAAATAACACGGTTGTTTACCTTCAGGACGCTTGTTGCAAAAGGGCCAGGAAAAACGAAATGGCGGGAAGACAAGTCTTCGTTTTTATTCCCGAGCAAACAGACAAAGTTGTAAATTGTGTGAGGAGGTTTAACGTGGATCGTATTGCTCTTGTTATTTACAGCTCCGCTTGCTTCAACAAATGAGAATGGAGGTGGTTCAGCACAATCAGAAGAAGAGAAGCCTTTATACGGGCCCAGTCGTAAAATATCTCTTTATACAGTTTTCAATACCTTTACACTGTTCTTCGACAATTAACTCCATACAATTTGAACATTGTTTAATCATAGTGAGGACCCTGATTTACAGCCGTCGAAGGGTGGAGAGATTATGCCGTTTTGGTTTTAAATGTGCAGAGAAGGGGTTAATAAATCAATACTTCTGCAAGAGGAATACAGTTGAGTAGAGACCTTGTTCATTCTTGAGAACTCTATTGGCTGTCACAAAGTAGGAAGAGCCTGACTTGAGAACAGTAGAAACCTGTGGACCCCTAAATCAGGAACGGTTAACTAGGCGGGGTAAATAGCAGAAACCCAAAGTTTAGCAAGACTACTGTTGATTACGCAAGGTAAATAGAAATAGAATTGGTAAGTATGTATTTCTGGCATGTGCACAAAGATTTAATATATATTTTCTTCCAGGAATCGAATCCAAAATCGTACACTGCTCTAAAACAGCAATCCTCGAATGACATGGTCCTATACCGTTTTTATGAAGTCTGTCGATTAGGTCACTGCCAGTCATTCCTTTCAATGGGCACCAGGTTTTGTATAGATTCAGGGAAGGTCAGGAAGAGCAGTTTATGGCAAACTGCATTGACTTATTTGGTCCGCTACCTTGCAAAAACCTGGGAGGTCCGACTCAAGCCGGTAATTCACCTCATTGAGTATGCGGACCGGCGCGACGCGGGTGAAGCGATTCGCGCGTACATTAACAACCGATTCAGCACTAATCTGTTGTTTGAACGTTGCACAATGAAGAAGAGGAAAAAAGGATGTTGTAGCAGGAAGGGGGGAGGTCCCTACGTGGAAAGGTACTTACAACACCACGATGCCGGGTCGTTGTTTTATCTCTTATAACATAGTGTGGGTGCGCTATAATCTGTAAGAGCGCGCAGTATTGGCACTCATTGAGAAGTAATAAACATTTCACGGTGTGGAGGAAGAGGCAGGAGCGAGGACTCGATAAAAGGCCAACCATATCCCATCCCCTTCCCTCGGGTCTCCTAAGTGGTGTTTTTTGTCTTCACCACCCGATCGAATAAACTTTGAACCGACAAGGCGTTTTGGGTTGAAGTCGGATTTATGTCCCGTTTTAGCTCCTCTACCACCCATTTCAATAAAATAAAAGGTTTTGGGATTCCTTTTGTAAGAGTCTTGAGTCTTGAACACGCATTGGGATAAAACCTTTCCAAAGGAATACCTACAATCGAACTATTATACGATGTGGTTTCTAGAATGTTTCTCGAGGCTGTCTAGGGTCTCTTGGCTTTTGAAACAGTGTTAGTAGAAGCCGATGGCCAAACACTTTCAGTGCCTCTGTTCTGCACATCTGATATCAGTGATAGGTATCATGAAAAATAATAATGACGTCTATCTAACTCAGTTTCATCTAGGTAGTGATCCATTTATTGTTGTGGTCTATTTCTTCTGTAACAACAACAATTGTAATATTCACGGGGAGCAATGTTTAGAGCGGGTTTTCATGTATTCATCATCATCAAATTTAGACATATTGAATCATTGCAGTATAAGCGGTGCTGCATTGAATCGATATCTCTTTTGAAAGTATTGTGTTCTATAATTAGTTTATATACATAAAATCTAAGGTTCTTCAAGTTAACAAGGGCAGAAGCTGAACTCTTTAGGGCTGAAGAGATACAGCTCTGTTGAATGAATGACTTTTTGGAAACTAAAGCCTCAACCCTGATCGTTCAAAATGAGGTTTTCTACAATATTTCTCTCAGCAGAAGGTGTAGTGAACCATTCCACTTACTAAAAATGAAGCTGTACTGCATCGAGGCATCAACTGAATCGAACAATACTAGCTGTTTTATCTGTCACTATTCCAGCGTACTGCACTATAATATTACATTATAGGAGAGGAAGTGGGGCAAACTGTGGAAGATAATGGGGGAGAAATTATCGTGCAGTAATAAATGAGAGAACATGTCCGAAAAACACGGAAATCCGTCCGTGATAACAGAAAAATCATGTTCATACAGAAAACTCGGGGAAGATATAAATCGCATTAGAGTGGGCAAAAAAGCTCGAATAATTAGATTGTAGAAAGGTATAGAGACGTGTTCGAGGTCTGGAGGGTCGTGTGGTGTGATCAGATCCCTATCGTATCGCCAAGTTCACGACTCGATCCCCGCAAACCATTCTTCCCCTTCGACTTCGCCTTGTGAACTCCAAATCTTCTTTTACCTTCTTGGCGGAGCCAAAAGATGACTATCTGCAGGAGTCGACGGTGGTTTTAGACAAAAACGACACGTGTAATGGAGACATTAACCCCTTAATTACGGGCGCTACCCCTTATTGTATTGTTTCGACTGCCCCGTTTCCTCGATCTCGCATCTCACTAATTAAATCAGATAGATAAACTCACCGTGCGTATCTCATTGGATTTCTCCAGAAGGGGCGCTTCCCTACGAGACGCCCGTTCGGCGCCTAGTTTCCACAACCGCTGCATTTACATACGTAAATTGTCACTACGCTTGTGCTCTTTAAGCCTATTATCTCAAGTCTTCTGAATGCCTCTCTGAATATTGCCTTACTAAACTTCTCTCAAGACAGGAAAACGGTACGACGGGAGTTGAATGAAACTTATTGTCCCCATCTTATTAGGGACGCCGTTCAGAGATCCACTTACTCTACTCCTTCATGGGTTTGTTCTTGATTAAACTCCATGGAACGTTGGGATGCAAATGAAGACGACGCTACTTTGAAAAGGTCGTGGGACGTCTTAAAATAGCTAAAAAGATAAACGAAAATCCGCGGGTGATCCCCGACCTTCTTAATTCCCCTTGATGGCGCCATCGTGACGTAATAAGTTTACCCAGCATCCATTACCCTGAAGGACCTGTTTATTATCTCAATTTACTCGCAGCTTGGAAGAAGGAGGCAAGACTGGGTTAGACCTGATGTTCATGGTCCTGCTTCTAGCTATCAGCTTTTAGATACTTCAAAAGTTCTGAAAGAAGTACTTGGTGGGAACATTCTGCTGAGGAAAGACATTGTCTAACATACTTTAGGTAACAATGAGGTTGATGAATATTATTGTTTCTGAAAAGAATGTGTAAAGGAATGTTCAAGTACGCATGTAAGCTTTCAGATTGTACCACGATTCCAAAATGTGGGGGACTGAATGCTAAACACCGCAACTCTGTTAGAATGTTTGGCAGAGACTACGCTCAGTAGGTAATAATTAGGGCCGGAATTAGACAGGAACTACCTATTTAAAACATCAACCCAAAGTATTAGTTAATAGCTGTTCTTGATCCGTTCATCAACAGGAAATACTTCAATGTTTTAACAAAGGTTTTTTTTTCTTTTTTCGAGAAGTCAAGTTTTCTCGTATAATCAAGACCTTGGAGGTCTTCACATTCTTAGCGACACAATAATACTACGAAATAGGAAATGTAGTAATGAGGTTATTTTTTCTGGAAAGTAAGCTAGTAGGAATAGGACTCATGGTCACCAGAAGATGCTTCAAAGGTTCTAGAGGAAGTAATTGCGAGGAATTTGCTGATATTAGGAACGACAATGTAATCATGATCGAGCTGAGGGTAAATTCTTGGTGATTTCAATCATTTGTTTCACTGTGTGTACTTTCATTGCGTGATAAAGGAATGATCGACAGATAAGCTTCCAAGTTCCTCTATAACTGCAAGGATTCATGAGGATCCTCAATAACTACTTCAAGGAGGAGGAGGTGGATATGTTCAACGTCAATTTTTTCGAATTTATTCCAGAGGTTCACGCTTTGAGAGGCGCTTAGTGCATTACACCTAAATTTGCCAGGAGATCTATGTATATTTAATTAACTTGAGATTATTATACTATAATTTATTGTAAATGCATAGTCATATAATGTTCATTTGTATATCGTGGATAAACAATACCATGAACTTTGTAATTTTTTTTAAATTAAATAAAAAAATTACTGTAGAGAATGTGGTGGACTGAAATACTCATGCCAAAGACGTAGTTTCTAGCAATTGTCTGGGAAGTGCTATGGTACAGTCGTTATCGCTAGGAATTGGATTTTTCAAGACATACAAATACGTTTCGCTCTTCAGGCACCTGCTCACTCGTGAAAAAAGCGTACCTACTCAACACTTTTCACCAAGGCATCTATATATTGCCTAAGTCCACTACTGCAAACATTATTCGTGCAATAGGAGGCCGGAGTTAGGAGTGAAAATGAAGGATAGAACTCTTGTTTATGAGAATGCTATTTTGTGACCATTTAACATGGAAAGCGTGTTGGCCAATAGGCCCTTGAACACGCCTGACGCAGAGGTGGAGTAGGGTTTCAAGTGACGTTGGCTATTTTTCCTCATAGCTCGGTATCACGGTATCATTACCCTGAACAATCGAGCGGAGCGCCTCAGTTTTTATTCGTTCTCTCTCATTGAAACCGACGAACCGTGCGATTTTTAACACTCCTCCCAACCCCTCCCGTCCGACTCGGTTTTTGTCACCAACAGGAAAATCCGGCGTTGCGATTGTGAGTCCGATCGAAAAGCTGTTCGATGGCCGCAATATTTTTAATAGGAAAAGACTGGATGAAAAAATTGTCTTTAGACACACCTCGAGCGGTAAAAACGGCAACGTGTCGGCAATATTTAGATGGCTGATGGTTGCCACAATGGGACCGATCTGGGATGAATAATTATAGAATGCGAGCAAGAATTTCTTATGATTTCAGAGGGGACGTATTTTTAGAGCTGATAATCCTCAATGGATACAGCAGCTTAACCGAAGGAGCGAGGAGATCACAATTTGGAACTTGCTCTCAATTCAACCAAGTTAAATTATGAATGTGCAATTACAATATTCTGCTCCTTCGTAATGGTTGGATTAGTAAGGTAAGGTGGGCAGAAGTACTCAAATAATGGGGAACTTGCATGGGTGGGAATTTGCATTTTGAACCTCAAAATCTGATTCAGCACCCTTCAAAACCCTCTGGTGCCAATTTTCCGTTTTAAATTACGGTTGGTTCGCCCAGAAAATGGGTTGAAAGAGAGCGCGTGACGTCATTCAGGTCCAGCAAAAGGGGGGCCCGCCTAGGCATGCAGGGTTCGATGACGCCTGTTAGGTTCAAATCACAAGACCTATTTTCGGTAACTTTCAATCGTCGGATACCCCTCATACAGCACCTTTTCGGAAAGC
This sequence comes from Lygus lineolaris, assembly GCA_030264115.1. Classification (NCBI taxonomy): domain Eukaryota; kingdom Metazoa; phylum Arthropoda; class Insecta; order Hemiptera; family Miridae; genus Lygus; species Lygus lineolaris. Next base: position 24,348,523 of record JAEMON010000009.1, on the reverse strand, counting down.
CCTCATTCAGATCCTTCAAATTACAAAAAAAATTACCATGCAAGTTCCCCATGAAAGAATATGAGCACGATTTCCTTAAAATTTCAGACGGAAAGTTTTAATAGAGCTGATAATCCTCAATTGAAACAGCAGCTAAACCGAATTAAGAGCGAGGAGATCACCATTTCGTCGCTTAAGAAACAACACATATCTAACTTTTTGTGAAAATGAGGTTTTTTTTACCACAGGATGAGGAATTTTGATCACACACGTTTTGAGTTAAAACGCCGCTAAAAGCGCTAAAATCTCTGAGTTGTTTACAGCACACATCTAACTTTGATAAAGCAATGCCTCATATCTACCCCCGCCCCGTCAGTTGTCATTAGCTGTTATCAATAAATAATTGCGGTTAGCAATTATGCTGGGTCCAGTGGTGTGCAAAAGTAGTGGAAAAGAAATTGACCAGAATGACACAATCTTTCAAGAAAACCGGTTTTTCTGCTCCCCTGAGAAGTTGCGAAATGTTAGATAATATCTACATTATTATGTAGTGTTGCTTCTTAAGCGACGATTTGGAACTTGCTCTGAATCCTACCTAGTTAAAGAAATAGTATGAATGTGCAATTATTATGGTTCTTTGTACTGGTTGGATTGATGTGCCAGTACTGAGGCGTCAAATAATTAGACCATAGCGGTCTAACTGCAGCATTAATTACAAGATTTCCATGTCAGCTGAGGCCAGGGAAACTCAAGCAGGTACATACCTTTCTCGTAGTTGATTTGTCGCTCCTGCTGCCTCGCGTTGTCAGCGGCGACCTTGAGGAGACCTTGTATGTTCCTGAGAAGGGTTTCCGTCGAGGATATGGTCGGGTCGGATGTGGGAGCAGAGGGGCCGCCTCCGGTAGCTCCCAGGGCGGCCGAGTAGTTGAGCGCGTGCGGGGACACGGCCCCAGGGGATGTGACGCCTTGCTCGGCGTCTGATAGATCTGCAACAAGTCGAAAAGACCAATGATGAAAATATAATTACAAATATATAAATATAATTACAATAATTACAATAGGAACTGACGTTATTTGGCCTGCCCTCAGTTCCAATTAGCAGAGGATTATATTGGGGGTTTGTGGGTTATTTATTCACTGAGCTGGTACGATCGGTAGAACCGCGCGATATCCAGACTCTTCCGGACTTGTGACACGGCTCCTTCATGATTAACCTAATTTAACCTATAGTAAAGAAGGCCAAGGGTTACAACGTGCACTCTTCTC